>CM031945.1:24595888-24607316 GCA_018749465.1 Paracanthobrama guichenoti | reverse complement strand
CTTTTTTCCTATCATACATATAAAAAATTATAATTTGTACATAGTATAAAACAATTATGCTGAAAATAACCCTTTAAATAACATTAACAATAAAATTGTCAAACATTACTTAATGCATTAGGTATCACAAACAATTAATATTAATCTTGGTTCATTTATATAAAAAAAATGTTTGCACATTTTTAACATTTAAACTATAAATCTCTGTCGTTTAGGAATCTATTCATTGAATGAAAGAGTGTAATATTACGGTGTGAGGCGCACTGGCCAGGCTGAGTGAGCGGCATCACCTCCCTCTCCCACAGATTTGCGGGTCTGTCTTTCTGCCGCCGTCTCCTCCTCTCCTCCAGCAGCTGTAAATACTCTGCCCAGTTCCTGCAGCGGTGCACCTCTCGGTCGCTATTAACATCCCTGCAGTAGCGATCCCGCTCTCTCTGGTGCTCCCTGTCCCGGCGTGACAACTTCTCCTGCTTCATGTTGAGTCTGCTGAGCCATGGAGCCATGTCACAGTCGCCCACCTCCAGGGCGCCGGGCAGCAGGCTGCGGTCTGGAGACGCCAGGCAGACAGAGTGGCTCCTACGAGAGCCCAGGTCTGGGAAAGAGATGTTGCCGAAGTCCCAGCGAGGAGCTGCGCTTTGGGCTTGAGCAGGTGGAGGCTGGACATCCCCTTCCATCCACCACGTCCTGTCAGAGGCATCAGCGGCCTGCATGGGCTCCTGCAGAGGCGAATCTGGAGTCGCTGGCGATTCGCTGCTCTTAACTAGCTTGTCACTTTGGTCTTCAGCTGTCGTCTTTTCCACTGGTAACGTGCTCTGTTTATCACTGAAGCCGATTAAGACAGAGAAGAGAATATTGAGTAAGAACTAAATTTACGTAGCAGCCAGGGTGGGAAATGAACAGGGGCAAGAATGCCACCAAAATTAACAAAAATGCCCTGAAGCATTATCAGTTCCTAAAACTAAGGGGCCAAGCCCAACCCCTGAAAAACAACCCCACACCATAACCCCCCCCTCCACCAAACTTTACACTTGGCACAATGCAGTCAGGCAAGTACCGTTCTCCTGGCAACTGCCAACCCAGACTCGTCCATCGGATTGCCAGACAGAGAAGCGTGATTGGTCACTCCAGAGAACACGTCTCCACTGCTCTAGAGTCCACGCTTTGCATTGCACTTGGTGATGTAAAGCTTGGATAAGCTGCTCGGCCATGGAAGCCCATTCCATGAAGCTCTCTACACTGTTCTTGAGCTCAAGTTTGGAGGTCTGTAGCTACTGACTCTGCAGAAAGTTGGCAACTTCTATGCACTCTGCGCCTCAGCATGTGCTGGCCCCACTCTGTGATTTCACGAGGCCTACCACTTCATGGCTGAGTTGATGTTGTTCCCAATTGCTTCCACTTTGTTATAATACCACTAACAGTTGACCATGGAATATTTAGTAGTGAGGAAATTTCATGAATGGATTTATTGCATAGGTGGCAACCTATCACGGTACCACACTTGAATTCACTGAGCTCCTGAGAGCGACCCATTCTTTCACAAATGTGTGTAGAAGCGTCTGCATGCGTAGTGCTTGATTTATACACCTGTGGCCATGAAGTGATTGAACACCTGAACTCAGTAATTTGGAGGGGCGTCCCAATACTTTTGGCAATATAGTCTATATAAATAGATAATGTCTTTAGCAACAGCTTCATTTCCAGCATCTTGGTCTATTACGGTTGCAGCTGTGCGTGTTTGATACATGTCGTGTTCCATCAGGTTAAAGTCATCGGAGCTTGAACCACCACACGCCCATACACACACACACACACACACACACACACACACACACACAAACAAACAAAAACAATGAACTAATGAATATACGCAGCAGGTAATGAGCGCAGGTGTCATTTCACATTTCTTCAGTTCGGCCCCTACAGAGGCAGCTGTGTCTCAAAATATCACCAAGTGTAGGAGGATTCATAACTTCATGAACAGAGTTTGTGTGCAGCTGCCATGGACTCTCTAATGCCGTGGTGTATTATGGGATATACAGTGGCGCCAAACAAATCCTGACTGACATTTAATTTTACTTGTGCGAAACAATTAGACGGTATTTTAAAAGCCTAATTGTTTTTTAATCAGATAAAGGCACATTTAGAACAGGCGGACGTCAATATGAGGGTTCGATCTGACAAAACAACTCTCAAGCAGATTAATGTTTTTGCCTCGGATGATTCATGGCATTTTGTTCCCCAATAGTTTATTTCTAATTGCTCCGGTCTCCGAGAAAAGCTTTTAATATGTTCCGATTGTAATCGCAATTAATAAACAGCAATTTACTGACCTCTGACCTTCAGAAGAGTACTTGGGTGGAGTTTTCAGAAAGCAGTTTATAAAAACGAAGAGCAAAAGTGCATTTATGATTGACACACTTATAGAGCAGTGCATTTCCATGACCTTCACATGGATTGTGATGACTGGATACCGGCTATTTTTATTAAATTTGGGGACTAATTCATGAACTGATTCACCCTGCCCCAGTGACAGCGTTTCACAGAAACCTAGGGTATGGAAGAGTCCTTCTGGCCATACAACAACAACATTCCCAAATAATCACATTAGCCTTTATCTGAACAAAATGTGGACAAAAATCCACTAAAAGAACTTGACAAAAAAATCAATGCAAATACTGAAACAGCCCTATACGCCTTCACTGTGACCTAACCAAACGCGACACGTGAGAAAGATGATCTTTTCCATGTTAATGAGAGGTTTTTTTGTACTAACCAGCCGCAACGGCAATTCACGATTAATTCTGTGCTGTTGAGGCTGGAACAACATACAAAGTATGGCAGGTGCAGACTATGTGCTTTATTTAATGTAAAGGGAATTTAAAGTGAGTTTGATATAATTTTTGTGACCTCTATAGACAGTCTTACTGAAAGCAATAATTCACCTCAGATCTTGAGGCTATGTTCGAACCGTCAGCTCAAGGTGCACAATATGATAAAAATCAGTATGTATTTTTAATCATGCTAAAATGGTGTAATATTTGGGAATTTGATATTGTACTTATCCATTTCATTGGGAAAGTAGTCAGTGTGCTTGTAGAGAGAGCCCGCCCACACGCTCTTCTGATTGGCTGTGATTTTTGATTGATTGATCTTGGGTCGAGTCTGGTTTGTTGCATCGCGTCTCTGATCGCGTCTGGTTAGGAGACGGGTGCTGTTTAAATGTGCTTTTCAAAGCTGCAGCATCGTTAGCTGTTTATTTGCCATGCTTGTCTGAATGTCAGGGTATGGCAACTGCCACACTCTGCCATACGTAAATGCCGCCCCTGCCCCGCCCCCGCCTATACATTTATATACAATAAACATTTTACATAATGTTTTACTCTGAAATTACTATAAAATTAAAGCCATTTATCTAAATAAGTTGTTCCAAATTTCAAATTTATATCATTTTTTATTTTTATTTTATTTAGGCATTATACCAAAAACAGCATTTTCCTGTCATTAATTCATACATTTCTTTTGCAATATTACTTCTACCACAAAATAACCACCAAATGTGAAATCTTGAGACTCAGACCTTTCAGATGATATGTATTTTGTCAAGATTATAAAAAGCTTTGGTTATAATACATTTTGTAATATGACACTTGACACCACCCAGTAAGGGGGAGGAGCCTGGTAAGATTTACCGTTTCCATGGTAACACAATGTCCGCTTTCAAAATGGTTTTCACAGGACGAATCTTGCGTTTTTAAGCTTTCGTATGAGATCTAATTTATGGTCGGTGACAGTTAAGGTATTAAAGGTGCGGTGTGTGAATTTTAGTGGCATCTAGCAGTGTGGTTGTGAACTGCAATCAGCCACCGCTCACCCCTCCCTTTAGAAGCAAATAGAGAAGCTACGGAGGCCAACACAGGACAAATATGTTGTCGTGTGAGACAGCAGAGAGTAGCTAGCGCTCTGTAGAGAAGTTTGTCCGTTTAGGGCCACTGTAGAAACAAAATGGCGGCTTCACTGTAAAGGGACCCGCGGTGTGTGTAGAAAGAAACAGCTCATTCTAAAGTAATAAAAACATAACGGTTCATTATGTAAGGGTATTATATTGCATTTCTGTCAATAGATCCTCATAAATACTACACACTGCACCTTTAAACCAGGTTTTTAGGTCTTTGACCAGAGAAATAAACACAGTTGAACACAAAGCACAGTTTCACTTCACATTTTATTAGAATCTTTCCTAGTAGGCCTACTTCTGCACAGATAAACATTTGCCATCATCAGTATGCAAGCTGTGGTGGGTTATTTCATTAACTCGCCTCTTGTGACGTTTCTGTGTTAATGCACAGCAGAAACCCCAGGAACAGAGGAGTACAATTGCCATCGACACACTGTGTCTAGCCTTGGAACGGCCGTAGGCGTCACTGACACGTGGAAAACAACAAACGGTGTTCAGTCGTGAGAAGAGAACAACGGCTGTCACATCAAACGGAAGGGGAGAGGATGTGCTCGCAACAGCGAGAGGTTCAAACCTCGCCCCTAAAGATTTGCATGGGTATAAAACATGGGTCTTATTTTTTTTTTTTTTTTAAAGCAGGAGGAATAAAAGTATGAAAAAGAAAAGTACGAGGGGGACGAAAATCACAACGCAATTAAACATTTTTGAAATGCCCATTTAACATTTGACTCGTTAACCACAATAATGTCTTAAAGGTAAAGGGTAAAAAATTACCCTCACCCTCAAGTCGTGTGTATATGACATTCTTCTTTCAGACGAATACAATCGGAGTTATATTAATAAATGTCCTGGCCAATCCAAGCTTTATAATGGCAGTGAATGGCTGTTACGGTCAATGCTAACAGTCGTACCCGCGTTCACGAGAGACTGGCGTATGACGCCAGACACCGGTGAGAATATGCTAGTTCTCGCAAGAACCAAGTTGAACCTCTGCGTTTCTGCGTTCGTCACCGGAACTTACGCTACGCCTGCATCCTACGTGTGAACGCACATACGACAGTTAGCGGAAGCTACAGATTGCAGTTTATAAAGTTTTAAATATGGATATTTTTCTAACACGAATGCATCGATTTGCTTCAGAAGGCCTTTATTAACCCCCTGGAGCTGTGTGGAGCAGTTACATGATGGATAGATGCACTTCTATAATGGATGGATGCATTTTTTTGGGCTTCAAAATCTAAACCTCCATTCACTGCCATTATAAAGCTTGGATTAGCCAGGAAATTTTTTTTATATAACTCCAATTGTGTTTGGCTGAAAGAAGATTGTCATATACGCCTAGGATGACTTAATCATGGGCTAATTTTAATTTTTGGGTGAACTATCCCTTTAATTTAATTTAATAATCCCATTATCCTGCGTCTTGCACAATTCTCAGAAATCTTTGGCATGGAGCGTCTCATCTCGTTTGTTTCCAAATGAATCAAGTGGGCGGGCGTCGGAGCGAATTCTCAATGCTATCTGGACAACAAACCTGCGAGTACCGGCGATGGAGGCCTTCCGGATGATAATCTACACATCACAAGACAAAACAAACAACAAAAGAGGAGAAAACAAATCCGAAGCGACAACCAGACCCTTTATTTGTGACATGGTATTTTAATAAGACTCTAGAAATGACACTGAAGAATGTTCAGTTTGGTGAGCAGGACGTCTAGTATGTACATCTCATTGTGGGTCACGTGACCCGGAGCGCCCCTCAGTAGTCTAAGACCTCTATAGCACCTTGAGAAGGCCGGTTGCGTATCTGTTTAACATCACCTATGACTATATGCTTAAATGTACGCCACTTCAATCTCTTGGATAGAAATGATAAATTCAATTTTTTTTTTTCATCTTTCAACATTGTGTTGCAAATTTCCACCAAAATAAAAATCAATACAAATAAACCATAACAACAACGGTAATTATAATATATAAAAAAAACAGACGAGGTGAATAGTATCCCATATAAACGTCTACCAAGTATGCTACAAAAACAAATCCAATCATCTGGCGCTGAAAAACCTTTTATCGTCGGTTATAGTCGATAGAAGAATACATGAAGATGCGCGACTCTATCATAACACATACGTGTGCGCTAACTGAAAACCGTAGCTTCCGATGCTGTCATAGTTGTGATTTTCTTTATACAAATATTAAATCTATATGTGACAAAAGACATTTAAATACTTGTTAAATCCCATGAGCCCTGCTAAAACCTCCTGTGACCCCCCCCTCAAACACTTGAGTACAGAGAAAAATACCTGAAACTGTACAGATCTAGACTGTGTGTTTGTTCAGTGACCGGGTAGAGTAATGTTTTGGCTTGAGTTAGAAAAATATTTTGCACTCGTTAGAGAAAAAAAAAATCAGGTATAAAGTAAACAGCAGACATTAATGATTATTCCATCGAAAACGTTCCGTTTAGCGGAAGAGGCGGAGCGAGGGATGGTGGAAAGGGGTCCGGAGAATGCGGCGTCCCCCAAGGCTCTGTACTGGGTCCGTTTCGGCTTCAGTCTATAAATGACACACATGCGTCCCACGCGCACCGTACACGGGTGGGAGGACTCAGATTAGCACGACAGCGAATAAATGAAACAAAGACATGCAGTGGATGAATTTAAAGTCACTGAGCGTTGACGAAGAGCTTGTAGCGCAGAGCGGCGCTTCAATACATCGGCTCAACACCTTCGTGTTCGCCCTCTTCTGGAGGAAAGTCAGAGTTGAGGAGAGACTCCATGTAGGCTATGTAGCTGGAGCTGTGGGTGTAACTCTCACTGGGTTCCGGAGCGGGAAGTGTGGGCGCTGAGACAGGAAGTGTGGCGGGTGGCAGGCAAGGGGCAGTGCTGGTGTTCAGAGTAATACTAGCGGGCAGGAAAGCGGTGACTAATTCAGGAGGTAGCGCTGAGGGCTCGATGGCTAGCGTGGGCGGCGGTGTTGGCAGACGTGGGCGTTTTGCGGCCATCGGTTCGTCTGACGGTTGGGCCTGAGGTTGCTGTTGGTTCACAGATGCCTGTCGATAAGACAAAAAAAAAACAATTATCCTTCAGGTGACGTCAAACAGAGCTCTCAAAATAGGCTTAGCTTGAAAAACCTTCTAGTTTGACAAAGTGTTAAACTTGCACTTTGACTTTAGGTCGATGAATTCTGTGTGCAGATACATATGGTTCTCAGCCTGAAGCGAATGAAAGCGCTCACCAGACGAGACATGACCCTCTTGGGCAGCTCCTGGTTCAGAGAGTGGATCTCACTGCGCTTCAGTAAGATCTGCGTCTCGTCCTGAAACTCCACCTGGAAAGAAAGGCAGTCAGTTTAGATGCTTCAGATCCTTCACTGCTCTTGGAAGCAAATTATATGATGCGATCCAGAAGTTTGGATAAGCTACTAGTGTCGATTCCAGTGCCGTTTGCTCAGCTGCCACCTTACTAACACCCCCAGGAAACTATTTTCCAGTACAAGTACAGCACCATCTGCGTAAATCTACAAACTGTTGGGCCAGATCTTTCAGGAAGGGACATGAACTGACAATACATAACTCCATGCACAGGAATTACGGTAACACTTTATTTTAGGGTTCAATTCTCGCTATTAACCTTAAAACGCATACCTCTGGTCCTTAGTGACCCGAGATGTCATTCACTACTCTCCTCATTCTTTTTTTTTTAAAGTTAGACATGAACCTTCTTAGTATTCCTCAATCAATTCATTATGAAGAAGAAAAAATAAGAAAATAAAGAATACCTGTTTTTCCATAAATTTTTTGGTAAAAATTGTATAGGGTCGCTAACGACCCGCAGTGTGTAACAGTGTAAGTATATTTTTTCAGCACAACAATTGAATCTTTGATGACTAAATAAGTGCAATTCACCTTTATTCCACAAGGTGGCAATGTCTGATACACAATTATGAAGTGACGTTTAACTCAGTTACCGCAGACTGAAAACAAAAGAATAGTAAGAATCATCAGCAAAACTGGAAACGGCTCAGCGGTTTACTGCAGTCAAATATTGGTGTCCCGGTCACTGATGGTGGATCTGGTGAAGAAGCTGTCAGCCATCAAAATATTGATTTGAAGATGCTAAAACTGATCGTTTTGAGAGTATGGGCCAGATGTTGAATGTGCTGGGAAATGAGCTATGACGAGGACAGTGATGATTGTATAAAACATCCGCTCAAACTGAACTCTTCCAAGCTTCAAAGGGTCACAAAATAGGCTTTATTTTATTCTTCTGTAATTGTTACACTCATTTCAGGAGAATTTTATATTATCACGACAGGTAGAGATCCATCTGTGTGAGATATAGATCCGGGTCGCTAAAGACCCGAAAATGTAAGAATGATTGGCGAAACGGTCATGCATTTAAGGGTTAAATAGTTGCTTATTAGCATGCATATTTACTAGGATATCGGCTGTTTATTATGCCCTATTCTGCATGATCATATTCTACATCCCTTAATCCTACCCAATACCTAAACTTAAACGCTACAAAAATGCCTTACTAACAATTAACAAGCAGTAAATTAGGAGTTTATTGAGGTAAAAGTCATAGTTAATAGTGAATGTGTGTTCCCCAAACTAAAGTGTTAATGCTAATGCTATTGATAGAGCTGTAAAAATGGCATTTAACCCAGAATATTTCTTTACAACTCTTATTTTTGGAACAGAAGAGCATCCAACATAACAAGCTCCAAACTTTCAACCAGTCTGCAATCAACACCCTACTCCGGCTTCAAGAGCTGTCAGACTTCCAGTCATCCAGTTACAGATCGCCTGGGGTGGCTGGGAGCGTCTAGCAAAGGTAAACGTGACGTCATGGAAGGGATCTGCGGTTGTTATGGAGTGCAGTGACTCACGCGGTTCTGATAAATAATGGAGTCTTGCGGCGGAGGAGAGAATCAAACGGTTCGTTAATGCTGACAGAGGAGTCTCTCAAGGGTTCAGCCGAGCAGTGAAACGCTGTATCGAGTGTGTGTTTGGCTTTTAATGAGAGGGAATCTGACGTGAACCAAAACTAGTTCATCCAACGTGTCAACAATGCATTAACGTAGTTTGGTGAGCCTCGTTTTAGGATAAAAACTGAAAAAACATTGAGCTTTCTGGTAGTTTCGGAGTCACTTTTCCATTCAAATGTGACCCAAATGTGAGGAAAAACATCTGCACAAGAACACAAAAGCACTTCCTGCGACGGAGTGTGGCGTGTACGAGGAACAGCAGATGAATGGCGGTCTACTCTCGCTGTCTGCGGTCCATCACACCTCATAAGCTTCATATACAGACTCCATAAATCCCCCAAGCGGCACATATGCCTAGTTTTCTCATTTTCCCATTAATCTCTTCTCCCTTTTGCTCAAGACATCAGCGGCTCCTCTGTGTACAAGGAAGGCGAACTTAACACCAAATGTGGACTCATGAAAGACTCGGAAGACAAGGGCGGAAACCAAGAGAAAGTTCAATGGAAGATTTAGTTTCCCAACCTAAAAATTGTGCAAGACTGGCGCTCTACTAGCCTATATACAAATCAAGCAAACAATAAATAAAAACAATAAATAGTTAGTAAATTCAATAGCGCTAAATACACGTCTAAAACGTTTTGAGCTCGTCCACTTTTGACCGGATTGCTTTCATAGTGTAAACGCTCATGCACTCCAACCGCCTACTGACCTAATGGGACACGCTGCTAGCCAGATGGGATTTAAACTGTCAACTAAACACCCAAGTTTGGTTTGAAGAGGAAAAACGTCCCAAGCACAATGTTCTCTCACCATTACTGATGTCTAACACACACTGATGTTCTCCGTGTGTTTTCCCGTCGTCTCCGGTCGTGTTCATATGTAAATGACGTGAACTTATTTTACCCATTAGATCGAAACACCCAAAAAAAAAAACATGAATTTCCCCGCCCGTAGACCATCAGGACAAGTGTTTGAAAGGGAATGTGTCTCTACTTGTGATCCGATCCACCAAAACACATCTCAATACAAATGAGGATAAATAAATACAAAGATCGAATGTAAGACATCACAGTTACCTGGTAGGATCGGTGGACGTGTTCCTTGACAAAAGATGCGTTGAGAATCCGTCCGTCGATTGTCTTGACCACCACAATTTCACCCGGTTCTGGAGGGCCGTTCCGTAGGCAGTCGTGACTCTGAGACAGAAATCAAAAGGACGATCACATCTGATTGGATGAGCCAAATTAATGCGCCAAAAGCCAATTGGCAACCCAGAGTTAGATTTCAACCAATCAACATTCAGGACCAGAACTGTGTTTTATAAGGCAATAAGCTACAAGATCACATCTGATTGGATGAGCCAAATGAATGTGCCAAAAGCCAATTGAGTTAGATTTCAACCAATCAGCACCAGAACTATGCAGTTTCTAAGTGAATAATCCACAAGAGACCGTACATTACAGTGATTTTATCATGACTAAGGAGGTTTTAGCAACTAAGCTAACTAAGTTGAGCTCACCAGCAGGTTCTCTGGGAAGACGTTATCACAGTAGGAGCCGTCGTCAAAGTTGACTTCATAGTAGTTCTGCGTGCCGATGCCGGTGATGGTGCAGCGATAGAACCAGCCGTTGCTGCTCCTCCCGATGACCTCCTGTCCTAGAGACAACTCGCGGGAACCGCTTTTGACCTGCAGCGGAGGCAAACCGTCAGTTTGAGCAACACCGCGCTCTCTTTTTAGCGTGTTATCGAGGCTACGCACCTTCTGATTGGCCTGTTTGTGTTTGTGGCAGGTGACGGACACCACGTACGGCAAATCGGCCGGCTTCATGGCGACTCCGGCGAGGAGGGCGCAGGTGACGTGGAAGGACGTGGAGCAGTTGTCCCGCGAGCACTGGATACACGCGCCGAAGATCTGCTTAGTCGTCTTGTGGCAGTAGACGCATTTCTGAAAATCGTAACGAGGAAATGTAAATATGAAATGTCAAATACATTATACATTCCCAGGTCAAGTCACAAACTTTGATGTTAAGAAAGCCTGACCAGAAGGTGTGAATACGTTTGAAGTTTAAAGCTTAAAAATAAAGTCTATCAGAAAACAGACAGACAGATGTGTGTTTTACAGTGATAGGGTGCTTTAACATGTTGTTAGCATGCTTGTTAACATTTTCCTAACATGAACTAACATTTTAATCATGAATTAACACATTGCTAACATGTTTCTAGCATTAATTAACACGCTGATAGCATGATTTAACACATTGCTAACATGTTTCTAGCATGATTTAACACATTGCTACCATGTTACTAGGCACCAATTAGCACATACCATGTTTTAACATGTTAACATGAATTAACACATTGCTAACATGTTTCTAGCATTAATTAACACGCTGATAGCATGATTTAACACGTTGCTACCATGTTACTAGGCATCAATTAGCACATACCATGTTTTAACATGTTGCTAACATGAAATGG
>CM031945.1:24572516-24583157 GCA_018749465.1 Paracanthobrama guichenoti | reverse complement strand
GTGTCCCAACTTTTTTGGAATCGGGTTTATAAAAACAAACCAAAAGCATCTCCAAATGGATAAAATAAGGACCTGCCCAGTTTGTTTTCTACTCTAATATCATTTGAAAATGTCACAGAAGTAAAATTGGTTACTAAATTGGTGTGTGTGCGTTTGTGTGTGTGTGGTCCAGGTAAACCCTACGTTATGAGGGGAAAAATGTCCCCACATAGATGGCAATATCCAAAATCCTTGACCTTGTGGGGAGATTTTTGGTCCCCATAAGGAAAACAGCTTAGAAATCAGACTAAGTGATGTTTTTTTTTTTTAAATGTAAAATTGCAGAAAGTTTTCTGTGATGGGTAGGTTTAGGGGTAGGGTCAGCCTGCGTCCCAATGTGCATACTATCCGTCCTAAATAGAATGTGACATTAGTAATTTTCAATACTGTTTAGAGCAGATAGGGTGTAGATGTGGTATTAGTGTAGGCTCGTTTTTGAAAATCCTTTTTCATTTTTAAAAGCAGAGGTGGATAATATGCACATTGGGACACAGGGTTAGTGTAGAGTGATGGAAGATACGGATTGTACAGTATAAAAATCATGTCTATGGGAAGTCCCCATAAAGCATGAAAACACAATGTGTTTGACTTAGACAAACATGAATTTAAAATATGAATAAATGTTGATTTAATAATGATTTTAACAGCCTGTCTGTCTACTGTTGTTCTACTTGTACTTAACTAGCTTACTACTATTTTATTTTTTATTTTATCAGACATTTAAACAGACAGATTTTATTTTCGTGTTCAGACTGCAGTCGCTTTTGCTAGCACGTCCACACTAGTTGTCATAGTAACGAGGCAAACTGGTATAGGGTTCAGCATGCATGAGACTTTAGCAATGCATGTTCTGCCACTGATTGTTTTCCATTAGGGCCGTGTCCAAATCTGACAAGGGTGTAATGCCAAACAATGTACCACAGTTAGGCAAGAGTAAGAGTGTTGACTGGGAAGAATTTGTCCTTGGGAGTTTTTAAGGCCGTTATAGCTTGCTAACTTCAAGTTGTTTACAAAGTGAAGCATTTGACATGGTCTGTGGTCTTTTTCACCCTCAACATGTCTATTAAGGCGCACTCTATTCCTGTTGTTATTAACAACCCCTCCCATTATGGAGAAGAAAAAGAAAACACATTCTAATCATTCAGCCTGACCGAAAATCAGATTTCAGACCATTTTTGAAGTCGGTTTGGATCAGGCAAATCATATTTTGTGTTCCGACTACAAAAAAAAAGAAGAGTTGGATAGGCCTGCTTGTGTTAACATAGCTTTAAATTGCCCCTGTTATGCTATTTTAAAGAGCCCCTATTATGGGTTTTTGAAAATTACCTTTCATGTAGTGTGTAATATAGCTCTAAGTGAATGAAAACATCATGCAAAGTTTTAAATCTGAAAGTGCAGCGTATATAATGTTATTGTCTCTCAATTAAACAAATCGTTTTTCAAATGAGTCGCAAGCCATTTCGTTGTGACGTCATGACGAGACATTAGCATATTGCCCGTCCGCTTATTGCCTGTGCACGCTTCGCAGACACCAGGGAAACCTCAAACACTGCAGTCTGCAGCGGATACTGGATAGCATCATGTCGAGAAGCTGTGCTCTTCAATGTGTTTATTGTGTTTCTTATTGTGTAAGTATCTGGCTAACCGGCTAACTCACGTTATTACTGTCTTACTGAAATACTACTGTAAATCAGCTGTTGGCTGCAGTATTACCTAAAACTGTGTCTGTTAATGCAGATGGTCTGTCATTCTTACTACTTTGAGAAAAGTATGGAGCAAGATTTGTTTTACAAACATTAATGTTTACATCAGCTGGGCTAATGTATGCACTGTTATTGATACAGTTCCCACATGTGCACCGCAGTAAATTACACACACACACAGGTTTTTTTTGATGGAAGTACACTTGCTTATGCTGATGGTGAAGAGTTACAGTTGAAACCTCTCATAATGTACTTCAAACTGAGTAGCATCACTGAGAAATGTCCTGCTCAAGAGTCTGGTTGAAAAATGAGTTCTTCCATTGTTTCAGCATCTTGCGCTGGGATTGATGTAAAATCAACGTCATCATTACTGTCTTTACAGTGTGTATAATCGCTGAACTTTGGGAAGCCTCCTGAACGGAGCTGGAGTACAGTTATGGTAATGGGCGTTTGTTTCCGAAATACGTGCTAGACTAATCACAACAGACTGAGCCATCTGACCAATCAGAGCAGAGTAGACCAATCACAACAGACTGGGCCATTTGACCAATCTGAACAGAGCAGACCAATCACAACAGACTGGGCCATCTGACCAATCAGAGCAGAGTAGACCAGTCACAACAGACTGAGCCGTCTGACCAATCAGAGCAGAGCAGAGCAGACCAATCACAACAGACTGGGCCATCTGACCAATCAGAGCAGAGCAGACCAATCACAACAGACTGAGCCATCTGACCAATCAGAGCAGAGCAGACCAATCACATCAGACTGGGTCATCTGACCAATCAGAGCAGAGTAGACCAATCACAACACTGGGCTATCTGACCAATCAGAGCAGAGTAGTCAATCACAACAGACTGAGCCATCTGACCAATCAGAGCGGAGAACACCAGTCACAACAGACTGAGCCATCAGAGCAGAGCAGGCTCGTGGAAAGAAGGGATTTAGAGAGACATTGTGAACATTGCACAGCATCACCTCTTTTCTCACGGTGCCTGAAACGGTTCAATAAAGGATTTGGTCTCTCTAAACCCCTCCTTTCCGAGAGTCTTCTCTGCTCTGATTGGTCAGATGACCCAGTCTGTTGTGATTGGTCTACCACTTACAGTGTGAGTCAGAAAACAAACAGCCATTACTATTTCTGAATTTCAGCTTTGGATCTTCCTCAGCACTTAATGCACATTGGTATGAACAGTGGTGTCAGTTTTACCTTATCAATTCAAACCCGAGTCCTCATCTTTTGGAAGTGTATCAAAGTGGATTTGCTTTCACAGCACAGAAAACATCGTCTTCTCGACATGACGACAACACAAACCAAACTCTTCCAGGCCTCAGCGACAACTGCAGTGTTTGAGGGTCAAAGTAGACGTTTGTAGGCAACCAATGAAGACCACATGCTGGCATTGTGCAAATGTGTTACAAACCTATGTAGATTCCAAGTAAGACTGGAATCACTGACAACTTGTTTCAGGCAGTTCAGAATCAGTTCTTTCTTGTGGTTGACAATAACTCCATTTATCTGCACTTTGATCTTTGAAACTTTGCAGACCTTTTACATTCACAAACTAAGCTATTAGCACACTTTCAAAGCTATATTACACACTGCATGAAAGATAATATCTGAAAAAGCATAATGGGAGCTATTTAGATACACCCAGTGAGACAAATAATTAATACAGAAAGCCAGATATATTTTTTTTGTTCAGTGTTGTTTTTAATCACACACACCCATTAAAAATAAGCCTCTAACCTTTGACCCAGTGTCTGAGGCTCAGACTAAATTTAGTGTGAGGCTTCAGTAGCTCAACATTTGCTTCATAAAAAATGACATTTATATTGAAGTGTCTACAAATGTGTGGGATAAGAGCTGCCCCTGGTTCAGTGTTGTTTTTTTGTTTTTGTTTTACAACCCTAAAATATCCTATTTTACAGTAGGATATCTGCAGTAGCAGTTACAACAAACAGATTAAAAATAATTCCTTTCCAAAATCCTCTTCATCTAGTGTGAACTGACGATAAAACAAGACTTAAAGGGGATAAAAGACATTATGAGGAGGAATGGTCAATATGGAGCACACATGAGACCAAAAAAGACAGAAGGAAGAGAGAAAATAAGAGCGCATGTGGGGAGGTTGAGATGTGCGTGGGATGGAGACGGCTGAGCTCCCGCCTTTATAGCACGTGTATAATTTGAGATTTGGCTGTGGGAAGCTGTACCTGCGTTTTCGCCCACAGGCCACCTGCTTTTGCACTTTTGCATGCCATGCCACTTACACAAGCTGGAGCCGTTGCACAAGAAATCTAGAACATTTTGGTTCACTTCAGACCGAATGTATGAAAAATGGGTGGGTTTCATATTCGTTTTTGACAAATGAATCCACAAAGATATCCACAACAAATCCACTGGATACATGTGATATAAGTTCAAGTGAAGTGGTGACATCTGAGAGTTAGTGTAGACTCGTTTTTGAAAATCCTCTTTCATTTTTTAAGCCCTCAGGATGAGGTTTGCTTCCCTCGGGTTAACCTCGCAGATGTGCCGAGTCATGCGCCAGCGAAATCTGCAAGCCCTGCATAAAACCTTCCTCTATTCCCCCTGCTCAGGCTTTTAGGACTGGCACCCATCCCAGTTTCATCCACTCTGCATCTGGTTTATTTAGGACACAACTGCGGAAGGGCATGAGAAGAACTTCATCTCCATGGGCTTATTACATCAAGATAAAAATTCATCATGCTTCCCCAACACAACATTGATTTAATTGGTTTTACCGTTGCATCCAGCAACAATACGATTAAGTTAAGAATAAAAATTATTTACTCACCCTGGTTGCTAGACATGTTTTTGGAGAGGGGGAAAGATCATAAGTGAATATTGGCTTACATTTTGGTCTGTTCCTCATGCAAAGTATGATGGTGGTGTGGGGTTTTGATCTTCATTAGCTCCTGGTCATTTTGATCTATCGTTATATGACAAGTACTATAATAAATAATTTATAATTTATAATAATAATTTGTTACATTAATATAGCGCTTCTCTAAGCACTCAAAGCGCTTTACATGGAAGGGGGAATCTCCTCAACTGCCACTAATGTGCAGCATCCACCTGGATGATGCGACAGCAGCCATATTGCGCCAGAACGCCCACCACACACCAGCTGATTGGTGGAGAGGAGACAAAGTGATGAAGCCAATCGTGTGTGTGTATATATATATATATATATATAGAGAGATGATTAGGAGGCTATAATGGACAGAGGCCAACGGGCAAATCTGTCCAGGATGCCGGGGTTACACCCCTACTCTTTATCGAAGGACATCCAGGGATTTTTAATGACCGCAGAGAGTCAGGACCTCGGTTTAACGTCTCATCCGAAGGACAGTGCTTGTTACAGTATAGTGTCCCCATCACTATACTGGGGTGTTAGGACCCATAAAGACCACAAGGTGAGCACCCCAGGTGGATGCTGCTGGCCTCACTAACACCTCTTCCAGCAGCTACCTAGTTTTCCCAGTTGGTCTCCTATCCAGGTACTGACCAGGCTTCAGTGGGAAACCAGTCTTGGGCTATAGGGTGATATGGCTGCTGGCAGAACTGTACTGTATAACAATCATTTCTTCTTATGTGTTCCATGGACAAAATAGCATACAGATTTGTAATGACATGAGGGTGAGTAAATAATGACAATTTAAATTTGAGTAAATCACAGCCACTGACTGCCAGCAGCCATATCACCCTGTAGCCCAAGACTGGTTTCCCACTGAAGCTAAGCAGGGCTGAGCCAGGTCAATACCTGGATGGGAGACCTCCTTGGAAAAACCAGGTTGCTGCTGGTAGAGGTGTTAGTGAGGCCAGCAGGGGGTGCTCACCCTGTGTTCTGTGTGGGTCCTAACGCCCCAGTGTAGTGATGGGGACACTATACTGTAACAAGCACTGTCCTTCAGATGAGATGTTAAACCGAGGTCCTGACTCTCTGTGATTATTAAAAATCCCTGATAAAGAGTAGGGGTGTAACCCCGACATCCTGGCCCAATTTGCTCATTGGCCTCTGTCCATCATGGCCTCCTAATCATCCCCATATACTGACTGGCTTCATCACTCCGTCTCCTCTCCACCAATCAGCTGATGTGTGGTGGGCGTTCTGGCGCAANAATAATTTGTTACATTAATATAGCGCTTCTCTAAGCACTCAAAGCGCTTTACATGGAAGGGTTTACACACGATTGGCTTCATCACTCCGTCTCCTCTCCACCAATCAGCTGATGTGTGGTGGGCGTTCTGGCGCAATATGGCTGCCGTTGCATCATCCAGGTGGATGCTGCACATTGGTGGTGGTTGAGGAGATTCCCCTTTCCATGTAAAGCGCTTTGAGTGCCTAGAAAAGCACTATATAAATGTAACAAATTATTATTATTATTATTATTATTATTATTATTATTATTGAGACACAAAGACAAAAGATGTTCCACAATTTTACCTGCTGTTAAAAAAGATTTCTCCCATTCAACACTTCCCATTTTAAGAACTGCTCCCTGAAAGGTTCTTTAGGGATCCCAGAATGGTTTTTCAATGGTATTGCTTTGAAAACCCCCTTTTTAAGAGTGTTACCTAAAAGTGTTTTACCTAAAAGTGTCTGGGCATCAGATACTGCAATATGCAGAGCTATAATGAAATGATCCCAAATGTCACCCACTACTGAGGCAAGTGAAATTTCATTAAAATAACTATTAAAATTACATTTGCTATTATAAATGCATTTACATTTTTGCTTCTATCTCATTGGAACCATGTGGAATAGATTAAAAACCTTAAGTTTTGTCAACTCTGTTGGTTGTCAAATAACTGCTCAAATTATTGCCTCTTGCAGGCATATACTTTACAATCAGTATTAGGACTTTGAGTTAGCCTATGGTTTGAGAACATGCGGTGTTATAGCCTAAATCTTTGAATAGAATCTTGCTTTGACTATATTAATATTTGTGAGTTTTTCACATGAATATTATTGGGAAAAGGTGATTGTTGTCACAAAATCTCTTTTTATCATTTTATGTAATAGACTACTTGCACTGAGCTTCATTTCACTAGTTTCCAGTTATTGACAAATTGCCGTTGCTGCCATACTTACCTAGTTTCTGAAACGCATCTTAAAATGAGTGTTTGGAAGAAGATTTTACAATCTGTTGCAAGTTTCATACCTGCCGGGCCATTTTTGAGTGTCGGCTGGCTTAGTTTTTTTCAGTGTGTTCTGCACTGTTGGCTCTAGTCGGACACCGTCTGGGTTTTTTGGACCGATTCAGCATGTAGTTGGGCCATCGGTGAGAGAGAGAACTCTGATTGGCTGTTCAGCTTAGCAAACGAGGCAGTTTCACAAGAATAAAAGCGAAAGGGATGAAAGCGAGCACAGACAGAAGGCCATTCAAATTTTACGTCATCTTACCCAAGCATTCGAATGCATGAATGTTTTCATGAGCTGACTGGAATGAAGAAAATGACCATTGTGATTGATTTTCAAAATGGTTAGTAATCGTTGCTTTGTTTACAGTTTGTATATGTGCAGTCCTATTTTCGGGTTCCATTTTTGAATGATGGAAATAGACTATTGATACCTGCTGATATAGACAGATATTTACTTACACACAAGCGCAGAATGCACATGCTAGTTGACAGTCGCCTTTAGTCCTTTTGGGGCCAGATTTACTAACATCTTGCTCCAGTGCAAACTCTCTTTTGGCATTAAAAAATATTGAATCAATATTTTGTGTATTTACTTCAATGAAAAGTATCATTAAAGTATTGTTATACGTAAATAGAGAAAATATGCTCCATCTACTTTGACATGTCTGGTGTGGCAGTAGCATAGGTTAACCACTCCTGTAAATAACTAGCTATGTGTACAGAACAGGATTTGCATTTAATACTTTGTGCAAAATATGATTATTTTGTCAATGCAATAAGCTGTAGAAACCTTAGATTTTCTGTCTGACAACTGAGGCCTTGTTTACACCTGTATTAAGATACGTTTTGTTTTGATCGGATCAGAAGTGGACGACACGAAGTACAGGTGTAAACAGGGTCTAAAACGTTTTGAGCCTCTATCGTCCACTTCCAGAGGTATTTGAAAGCACATTTTACCGGATTGCTTTTTGTAGTATAGATGCTCATGTTGTCAAATGTGTTCGAACAGATACTTGAATACCCCCTACTCTCCTCCTACTGACCTAATGAGTAAAAATTATGGGAAGTGCGCTAACCAGATGGGATTAAACTTTGTCGGCTGAAGACCCAAGTTTGGTTTGAAGATGACAAACGTATCAAGCACAATGTTCTCTCATCATTCCTGATCAGTGTTGGGGGTAACTCATTACAAGTAATTTGAGTTACGTAATCAGATTACTTTTTCAAGTAACTAGTAAAGTAATGCATTACTTTTAAAATTTACAACAAAATATAACTTTTTCACTTTTCAAATTTTACTTTTTCAAATTTATTGACTGACGGCTCTCATGTCCCAATGTTGAGACAAATCGTAAGTGCAGAGTTTTTGTGGTGAACATGATGGTTATTGTGGTTTTAAACTAAATGTGAGCGTGCATTTACTCATCTCACTTGCACAAAAAAAAGGATTCAGCATTCCTCAAAACTAATCAAATCTGTGAAATGCAAAATCAGAATACTATGCAAACCTCCAATAATTAAATATGTTAAATAAATCAAGTATTTGTATGCATTCAATCTCACTTTATTGACCGACGTACTTGCTGCTGACCTTTGATTAAACCTTGACCTTCAGTTAAACCATACGCAAAAAGGACTAGATTTTTTGTTTTTTATTGGTGAAGTAAGTGTTACCTGAGGCTTATTATTTTACTTTTGGTGTGAAAGGGTCTTTACATTTGCTCAAAAATATAACTTTTTTGTTATATTTATATATTATACAAGCCCAGCCCAGGTGAAAAAAGTAACTCAAAAGTAATGTATCGCATTTACTTTTCTTTAAAAGTAACTAAGTAACGTAATTTTAAGGGAGTAACGCAGTATTGTAATGCATTACTTTTCAAAGTAACTTTCCCCAACACTGTTCCTGATTTCTAACACACACTTGCAGCATTCGGCTGGTCTTGCGGCTGTCAGAGCAGAAAATAAAGCTGATGCTCTCTGTGTGTTCCCATCTCTGTGTGCTCTCTGTGTGTTTCCATCGTCTCTGGTCGTGTTCATATGTAAATTGTGTGAGCTTATTTTGTCCATTAGATTGAAAGATCTGAAAAATCCCACACATTCACCCTCCCCTCAAAGAAATCAGGACAGAAGTGAGTGAAAGTGGACAAAAGAGACGGATTAAAACACCAGGTGTAAACGGGAATATGTCTCCCTCGTCCACTTGTGATCCGATCGACCAAAATGCATCTTAATACCAGCTGTAAACAGGGCCTGAAAGCAGTTGTTGGAATACAGCTTTCTGTATTCTTAGTTCATTTTTAAAGTGGAAGGTTTGATTTTTATAATACATATTTGACATGGATGTAGCTGTGAGAAAATGCAAGCAGTTGGTTGAATATCTAAAGTTGTTTGACACATTTATTCCAAAACAAACTGTATTAATGCACTACTGTGCCCTCTCTTGTCCCGTATCTCGAGAATCTTTAAGGCACTGAAGATTTCAGATCTCTCCAGAGATTGATATGCTGTCTGTTTAGCAGTCAAACTCACCATTCACATTCACAGCCATCTATTAGGACTGAGTGACTGATTGAAGACCGTTTTTGCAGCTGCTCTTAAGGAGATGTTGGCAGCGATTAAGGAAACCTGATCTCGGAGAGAATGAAAGTGCATCTTCCTCCCCGAGCGGCCATCAGCGCTTCCTCGCTGCAGCTATTAGTCTGTCATTACTACTGTTATTGCAGCAGGGGGGACGGGCTGTTTGCCGCTGGCGCAGTGAGCTGGTACTCTCCAGCTTCTTCTCAATACTTAACCTTCCTGTTTCTGTCTCTTTCAGCAAGCTGCCCAGCTGGGCCAGAGCTGTGGTGCCCAAAATCTTCTATGTGACGGAGAAAGCATGGAATTATTATCCCTACACCATCACCGGTAACTACAGCTGCTTACTTGCAAGCATACAGTCCTGTTGTGATTGCTTAACATACATATTATGATACGGTGGCAGTAACAAACTTTAACTAACTTAATCTAAGCTGCTGAGCAAGATTCTGTTCATACTATTGATCTGTCATGACAGTAATTGACCTGAAAGATAAAAGCCATAGAAGATGACTTTTAATTTAATTTATGATGATTAAGTAATATTACATGAGCAAGCGTGAGTGCTTAAAGGATTAGTTCACTTCAAAATTAAAATTTCCTGATAATTTACTCACCCCTATCTCATCCAAGATGTTCGTGTCTTTCTTTCTTCAGTTGAAAAGAAATTAAGTTTTTTGTTGAAAACATCCCAGGATTTTTCTCCACATAATGGACTTCAATGGCAACCGACGGCTGAAGGTCCAGATCAATGCAGTTTCAGAGGAAGGGCTTCAGAGGCTCTGCACGATCCCCACCGAGGAATAGGGTCTTATCTAGCCAAACCATCGGCCATTTTCTTAAAAAAAAAAAATTATGTACCTTTTAACCTAAATTGCTCATCTTCTGTGATTTACGTAATCCGTGGCATGTTGCAGAGCAGCGCAAGATGAGCAATTTAGGATTTAAAGTGTGTGTGTGTGTGTGTATATGTGTGCGTATATGTATGTATGTATGTATGTATGTATGTATATGTATGTATGTATGTATGTATGTATATGTATGTATGTATGTGTATATATATGATATAATATAATATAAAAAAATTTAAAAAATTCAATGGCCGATGGTTTCTCTAGATAATTCCTTGGCTGGGATCGTGCAGAGCCT
>CM031945.1:24438549-24572416 GCA_018749465.1 Paracanthobrama guichenoti | reverse complement strand
AATTGAAGATCTAAAGTCAGAATTGGAGTGATATAAAAGTCAGAGTTGAAGATATAAAGTCAAGGGTTAATGATATAAAATCCAGAATTGAGAGAGATCTAAAGTCAAATTAGAATCTAAGAAGTCAGAATTGAGAAGATCACAAAAGTCAGGGTGAGAAGATCTAAAAAGTCAGAATTGAAGATCTAAAGTCAGAATTGAAGATCTAAAGTCAGAAGATTGAGTGATATAAAGTCAGGATTAGAATATAAAGTCAGGATTGAGAAGTAAGTCAGAATTGGGAGATCTACAAGAGTCAAGGGTGAAGATCTAAAGTCAGAATTGAGGAGATCTAAGTCAGAATTAGAATCCCTAAAGTCAGAATTGAGAGATCTAAAGTCAGAATTGGGAGATCTAAAGTCAGAATTGAGAGATATAAAGTCAGAATTGAGAGATCTAAAGTCAGAATTGCAGAGAGATCTAAAGTCAGAATTGAGAGATCTAAAGTCAGAATTGAGAGATATAAAGTCAGAATCTGAGAGATATAAAGTCAGAATTGAGAGATCTAAAGTCAGAATTGTGGTGATATAAAGTCAGAATTGAGAGATCTAAAGTCAGAATTTAGAGTGATATAAAGTCAGAATTGAGAGATATAAAGTCAGAATTGAGAATGATATAAAGTCGAGATAAAGTCAGAAGTGAGGTGATATAGTCAGAATTATAAAGTCAGAATTGAGAGATATAAAGTCAGAATTGAGAGATCTAAAGTCAGAATTGAGAGATCTAAAGTCAGAATTGAGAGATAAAGTGTCAGAATTGAGAGATCTAAAGTCAGAATGGAGAGATCTAAAGTCAGAATTAGATCAGCAGAGATATAAAGTCAGAATTGAGGATATAAAGTCAGAATTGAGAGATATAAAGTCAGAATCTCGAGAGAATCTAAAGTCAGAATCCGGGAGTGATATAAAGTCAGAACTGAGAGATCTAAAGTCAGAATTCGAGAAGATATAAAGTCAGAATTGAGAGATCTACAAGTCAGAATTGAGAGATCTAAAGTCAGAATTGAGTGATATAAAGTCAGAATTGAGAGATATAAAAGTCAGAATTGAGAGATATAAAAGTCAGAATTGAGAGATATAAAGTCAGAATTGAGAGACTAAAGTCAGAATTGAGAGATCTAAAGTCAGAATTGAGAGATATAAAGTCAGAATTGAGAGATCTGAAGTCAGAATTCAGAGATATAAAGTCAGAGTTGAGAGATCTAAAGTCAGAATTGAGGAGATCTAAAGTCAGAATTGAGAAGATATAAAGTCAGAGTTGAGAGATCTAAAGTCAGAATTGAGAGATATAAAGTCAGAATTGAGAGATATAAAGTCAGAATCTGAAGATCTAAAGTCAGAATTGAGAGATATAAAGTCAGAATTGAGAGATCTAAAGTCAGAATTGAGAGATCTAAAGTCAGAATTGAGAGATCTAAAGTCAGAATTGAGAGATCTAAAGTCAGAATTGAGTGATATATAAAGTCAGAATTGAGAGATATAAAGTCAGAATTGAGAGATCTAAAGTCAGAATTGAGAGATCTAAAGTCAGAATCTGAGAGATATAAAGTCAGAATTTGAGAGATATAAAGTCAGAATTGAGAGATCTAAAGTCAGAATTGGAGAGATATAAAGTCAGAATTGAGAGATCTAAAGTCAGAATTGAGAGATCTGTGCCTGTCAGAATTGAGAGATCTAAAGTCAGAATTGAGAGGATCTAAAGTCAGAATTGAAGATATAAAGTCAGAATTGAGAGATCTAAAGTCAGAATTGAGAGATATAAAGTCAGAATTGAGAAGATCTAAAGTCAGAGTTGAGAGATATAAAGTCAGGGTGGAGTGATTGAGAGATATAAAGTCAGAATTGAGAGATCTAAAGTCAGAATTGAGAGATATAAAGTCAGAATTGAGAGATCTAAAGTCAGAATTGAGAGATCTAAAGTCAGAATTGAGAAGATCTAAGTCAGTCAGAATCTGAGAGATATAAAGTCAGAATTGAATGTGATATAAAGTCAGAATTGAGAGATCTAAAGTCAGGAATTGAGAATCTAAAGTCAGGAATGAGAGATATAAAGTCAGAATTGAGAGATCTAAAGTCAGAATTGAGAGATCTAAAGTCAGAATTGAGAAGATCTAAAGTCAGAATTGAGAGATCTAAAGTCAGAATTAGAGAGATATAAAAGTCAGAATTGAGAGATCTAAAGTCAGAATTCGAGAGATATAAAAGTCAGAGTTGAGAGATATAAAGTCAGAATTGAGAGATATAAAGTCAGAATTGAGAGATATAAAGTCAGAATTTGAGAGATCTAAAGTCAGAATTCAAAGAGATCTAAAGTCAGAATTGAGAGATCTAAAGTCAGAATTGAGAGATATAAAGTCAGAATTAAAGAGATCTAAAGTCAGAATTGAGAGATATAAAGTCAGAATTGAGAGATCTAAAAGTCAGAATCTGAGAGATATAAAGTCAGGAGTTGAGAGAGATATAAAGTCAGAATTGAGTGATATAAAGTCAGAATTGAGAGATCTAAAGTCAGAATTGAGAGATATAAAGTCAGAATTGAGAGATATAAAGTCAGAATTGAGTGATATAAAGTCAGAATTGTAGAGAGATATAAAGTCAGAATTGAGAGATCTAAAGTCAGAATTGAGAGATATAAAGTCAGAATTGAGAGATCTAAAGTCAGAATTGAGAGATCTAAAGTCAGAATTGAGAGATCTAAAGTCAGAATTGAAATCTACAGAGTCAGAATTCATATAAAGTCAGAATTGAGAGATATAAAGTCAGAATTGAGAGATATAAAGTCAGAATTGAGAGATCTAAAGTCAGAATTGAGAGATATAAAGTCAGAATTGAGAGATATAAAGTCAGAATTGAGAGATCTAAAGTCAGAATTGAGAGATCTAAAAAGTCAGAATTGAGAGATATAAAGTCAGAATTGAGAGATATAAAGTCAGAATTGAGAGATATAAAGTCAGAATTGAGTGATATAAAGTCAGAATTGAGAGATATAAAGTCAGAATTGAGAGATCTAAAGTCAGAATTGAGAGATATAAAGTCAGAATTGAGAGATCTAAAGTCAGAATTGAGAGATAAAGAAGTCAGAATTGAGAGAGATCTAAAGTCAGAATTGAGAGATCTAAAAGTCAGAATTGAGAGATATAAAGTCAGAGTTGAGAGATATAAAGTCAGAATTGAGAGATATAAAAGTCAGAATTGAGAGATCTAAAGTCAGAATTGAGAGATCTAAAGTCAGAATTGAGAGATATAAAGTCAGAATTGAGAGATCTAAAGTCAGAATTGAGAGATCTAAAGTCAGAATTGAGAGAGATCTAAGTCAGAATTGAGAGAGATATAAAGTCAGAATTCGAGAGATCTAAAGTCAGAGTTGAGAGATATAAAGTCAGAATTGAGAGATATAAAGTCAGAATTGAGAGATCTAAAGTCAGAATTGAGAGATCTAAAGTCAGAGTTGAGAGATATAAAGTCAGAATTGAGAGATATAAAGTCAGAATTGGAGAGATCTAAAGTCAGAATTGAGAGATATAAAGTCAGAGTTGAGAGATCTAAAGTCAGAATTGAGAGATCTAAAGTCAGAATTGAGAGATAGTAAAGTCAAATTGAGAGATCTAAAGTCAGAATTGAGAGATATAAAGTCAGAATTGAGAGATCTAAAGTCAGAATTGAGATGATATAAAGTCAGAATTGAGAGATCTAAAGTCAGAGGTTGAGAGATCTAAAGTCAGAGTTGAGAGATATAAAGTCAGAATTGAGAGATCTAAAGTCAGAATTGAGAGATATAAAGTCAGAATTGAGAGATATAAAGTCAGAATTGAGAGATCTAAAGTCAGAATTGGAGAGAGATCTAAAGTCAGAATTGAGAGATATAAAGTCAGAATTGAATGATATAAGTCAAATTAGAGATCTAAATTGGAGAATCTGAAGATATAAAGTCAGAATTGAGAGATATAAAAGTCAGAATTGAGAGATCTAAAGTCAGAATTGAGTGATATAAAGTCAGAATTGAGAGATATAAAGTCAGAATTGAGAGATATAAGTCAGAATTGAGAGATACATAATGTGTCAGAGAGATAAAGTCAGAATTGAGAGATATAAAGTCAGAATTGAGAGATATAAAGTCAGAATTGAGTGATATAAAGTCAAATTGAGAGATCTAAAGTCAGAGGTGAGTGATCTAAAGTCAGAGTTGGAGATATAAAGTCAGAATTGAGAGATATAAAGTCAGAATTGAGTGATATAAAGTCAGAATTGAGAGAGATATAAAGTCAGAATTGAGAGATCTAAAGTCAGAATTGAGATATAAAGTCAGAATTGAGAGATATAAAGTCAGAATTGAGAGATATAAAGTCAGAATTCGAGTGATATAAAGTCAGAGCTGAGAGATATAAAGTCAGAATTGAGAGATATAAAGTCAGAATTGAGAGATCTAAAGTCAGAATTGAGAGATCTAAAGTCAGAATTGAGAGATCTAAAGTCAGAATTCGAGAGATCTAAAGTCCAGAATTGAGAGATCTAAAGTCAGAATTGAGAGATATAAAGTCAGAGTTGAGAGATATAAAGTCAGAATTGAGAGATATAAAGTCAGAATTAGAGATATAAAGTCAGAATTGAGAGATCTAAAGTCAGAATTGAGAGATATAAAGTCAGAATTGAGAGATCTAAAAGTCAGAATTGAGAGATCTAAAGTCAGAATTGAGAGATCTAAAGTCAGAATTGAGAGATCTAAAGTCAGAATTGAGAGATCTAAAGTCAGAATTGGAGAGATCTAAAGTCAGAATTGAGAGATATAAAGTCAGAATTGAGAGATATAAAGTCAGAATTGAGAGATATAAAGTCAGAATTGAGAGATATAAAGTCAAATTGAGATTATAAAGTCAGAATTGAGAGATATAAAGTCAGAATTGAGAGATATAAAGTCAGAATTGAGAGATATAAAGTCAGAATTGAGAGATATAAAGTCAGAATTGAGAGATATAAAGTCAGAATTGAGGATATAAAGTCATATAATTGAGAATTATAAAGTCAGAATGAGGAGAGATATAAGAGTCAGAATTGAGAGATATAAAGTCAGAATTGGAGAGGATCTAAAGTCAGAATTGAGAGATCTAAAGTCAGAATTGAGAGATCTAAAGTCAGAATTGTGAGATCTAAAGTCAGAATTGAGAGATATAAAGTCAGAATTGAGAGATATAAAGTCAGAATTGAGAGATATAAAGTCAGAATTGAGAGATCTAAAGTCAGAATTGGAGAGATATAAAGTCAGAATTGAGAGATATAAAGTCAGAATTGAGAGATATAAAGTCAGAATTGAGAGATATAAAGTCAGAATTGAGAGATCTAAAGTCAGAATTGAGAGATATAAAGTCAGAATTGAGAGATATAAAGTCAGAATTGAGAGATCTAAAGTCAGAATTGAGAGAGATCTAAAGTCAGAATTGAGAGATATAAAGTCAATTGAGAGATCTAAAGTCAGAATTGAAGTCAGATCTAAAGTCAGAATTGAGATCTAAAGTCAGAATTGAGAGATCTAAAGTCAGAATTGAGAGATCTAAAAGTCAGAGTTGAGAGATCTAAAGTCAGAATTAGAGAGATATAAAGTCAGAATTGAGAATCTAAAGTCAGAATTGAGAGATCTAAAGTCAGAATTGAGAGATCTAAAGTCAGAATTGAGAGATATAAAGTCAGAATTGAGAGATCTAAAGTCAGAATTGAGAGATCTAAAGTCAAATTGAGAGATCTAAAGTCAGAATTGAGAGATCTAAAGTCAGAGTTGAGAGATCTAAAGTCAGAATTGAGAGATATAAAGTCAGAATTGAGAGATATAAAGTCAGAATTGAATGATATAAAGTCAGATTGAATGAGATCTAAAGTCAGAATTGAGAGATCTAAAGTCAGAATTGAGAGATATAAAGTCAGAATTGAATGATATAAAGTCAGAATTGAGAGATCTATAGTCAGAAATTGAGAGATATAAAGTCAGAATTGAGAGATCTAAAGTCAGAATTGAGAGTGATATAAAGTCAGAATTGTGAGATATAAAGTCAGAATTGAGAGATCTAAAGTCAGAATTCAGAGATATAAAGTCAGAATTGAGAGATCTAAAGTCAGAATTGAGTGATATAAAGTCAGAGTTGAGAGATATAAAGTCAGAATCTGAGAGATATAAAGTCAGAATTTAGAGATATAAAGTCAGAATTGAGTGATATAAAGTCAGAATTATAAAGTCAGAATTGAGAGATATAAAAGTCAGAATTGAGAGATATAAAGTCAGAATTGAGATCTAAAGTCAGAATTGAGAGAATCTAAAGTCAGAATTGAGAGATCTAAAGTCAGAATTGTGAGATCTAAAGTCAGAATTCAGAGATCTAAAGTCAGAGTTGAGAGATCTAAAGTCAGAATTGAGAGATCTAAAGTCAGAATTGAGAGATCTAAAGTCAGAGTTGAGAGATATAAAGTCAGAATTAAGAGATCTAAAGTCAGAATTGAGAGATCTAAAGTCAGAATTGAGAGATCTAAAGTCAGAATTGAGAGATAGTCAGAGTTGTGAGATCTAAAGTCAGAATTGAGAGATATAAAGTCAGAATTGAGAGATATAAAGTCAGAATTGAATGATATAAAGTCAGAATTGAGAGATCTAAAGTCAGAATTGAGAGATCTAAAGTCAGAATTGAGAGATATAAAGTCAGAATTGAGAGATCTAAAGTCAGAATTGAGAGATGTAAAGTCAGAATTGAGAGATCTAAAGTCAGAATTGAGAGATCTAAAGTCAGAATTGAGTGATATAAAGTCAGAATTGTGAGATATAAAGTCAGAATTGAGAGATCTAAAGTCAGAATTGAGAGATCTAAAGTCAGAGTTGAGAGATATAAAGTCAGAATTGAGTGATATAAAGTCAGAATTGAGAGATCTAAAGTCAGAATTGTGAGATATAAAGTCAGAATTGAGAGATATAAATTCAGAATTGAGAGATATAAAGTCAGAATTGAGAGATATAAAGTCAGAATTGAGAGATCTAAAGTCAGAGGAATTGAGAGATATAAAGTCAGAATTGAGAGATCTAAAGTCAGAATTCAAGAGAGATCTAAAGTCAGAATTGAGAGATCTAAAGTCAGAATTGTGAGATCTAAAGTCAGAATTCAGAGATATAAAGTCAGAGTTGAGAGATATAAAGTCAGAATTAAGAGATATAAAGTCAGAATTGAGAGATCTAAAGTCAGAATTGAGAGATCTAAAGTCAGAATTGAGAGATAGTCAGAGTTGTGAGATCTAAAGTCAGAATTGAGAGATATAAAGTCAGAATTGAGAGATATAAAGTCAGAATTGAATGATATAAAGTCAGAATTGAGAGATCTAAAGTCAGAATTGAGAGATCTAAAGTCAGAATTGAGAGATATAAAGTCAGAATTGAGAGATCTAAAGTCAGAATTGAGTGATATAAAGTCAGAATTGTGAGATATAAAGTCAGAATTGAGAGATCTAAAGTCAGAATTGAGAGATATAAAGTCAGAATTGAGAGATCTAAAGTCAGAATTGAGTGATATAAAGTCAGAGTTGAGAGATATAAAGTCAGAATTGAGTGATATAAAGTCAGAATTGAGAGATCTAAAGTCAGAGTTGAGAGATATAAAGTCAGAATTGAGAGATATAAAGTCAGAATTGTGAGATATAAAGTCAGAATTGAGAGATATAAAGTCAGAATTGAGAGATATAAAGTCAGAATTGAGAGATATAAAGTCAGAATTGAGAAATCTAAAGTCAGAATTGAGAGATATAAAGTCAGAATTGAGAGATCTAAAGTCAGAATTGAGAGATCTAAAGTCAGAATTGAGAGATCTAAAGTCAGAATTGAGAGATATAAAGTCAGAATTGAGAGATCTAAAGTCAGAGTTGAGAGATATAAAGTCAGAATTAAGAGATATAAAGTCAGAATTTAGAGATCTAAAGTCAGAATTGAGAGATCTAAAGTCAGAATTGAGAGATAGTCAGAGTTGTGAGATCTAAAGTCAGAATTGAGAGATATAAAGTCAGAATTGAGAGATATAAAAGTCAGAATTGAATGATATAAAGTCAGAATTGAGAGATCTAAAGTCAGAATTGAGAGATCTAAAGTCAGAATTGAGAGATATAAAGTCAGAATTGAGAGATCTAAAGTCAGAATTGAGTGATATAAAGTCAGAATTGTGAGATATAAAGTCAGAATTGAGAGATCTAAAGTCAGAATTGAGAGATATAAAGTCAGAATTGAGAGATCTAAAGTCAGAATTGAGTGATATAAAGTCAGAGTTGAGAGATATAAAGTCAGAATTGAGTGATATAAAGTCAGAATTGAGAGATCTAAAGTCAGAGTTGAGAGATATAAAGTCAGAATTGAGAGATATAAAGTCAGAATTGAGAGATATAAAGTCAGAATTGTGAGATCTAAAGTCAGAATTGAGAGATATAAAGTCAGAGTTCTGAGATCTAAAGTCAGAATTGAGTGATATGAAGTCAGAATTGAGAGATATAAAGTCAGAGTTGAGAGATATAAAGTCAGAATTGAGTGATATAAAGTCAGAATTATAAAGTCAGAATTGAGAGATATAAAGTCAGAGTTGAGAGATATAAAGTCAGAATTGAGTGATATAATGTCAGAATTATAAAGTCAGAATTGAGAGATCTAAAGTCAGAATTGGGAGATATAAAGTCAGAATTGGGAGATATAAAGTCAGAATTGAGAGATATAAAGTCAGAATTGAGAGATATAAAGTCAGAATTGAGAGATCTAAAGTCAGAATTGAGTGATATAAAGTCAGAATTGAGAGATATAAAGTCAGAATTGTGAGATATAAAGTCAGAATTGAGAGATCTAAAGTCAGAATTGAGAGATATAAAGTCAGAATTGAGAGATCTAAAGTCAGAATTGAGAGATCTAAAGTCAGAATTGTGAGATCTAAAGTCAGAATTGAGAGATATAAAGTCAGAGTTCTGAGATCTAAATTCAGAATTGATTGATATAAAGTCAGAATTGAGAGATATAAAGTCAGAGTTGAGAGATATAAAGTCAGAATTGAGTGATATAAAGTCAGAATTATAAAGTCAGAATTGAGAGATCTAAAGTCAGAATTGAGAGATATAAAGTCAGAATTGAGAGATATAAATTCAGAATTGAGAGATATAAAGTCAGAATTGAGTGATATAAAGTCAGAATTATAAAGTCAGAATTGGGAGATCTAAAGTCAGAATTGGGAGATCTAAAGTCAGAATGGAGAGATATAAATTCAGAATTGAGAGATATAAAGTCAGAATTGAGTGATATAAAGTCAGAATTGAGAGATATAAAGTCAGAATTATAAAGTCAGAATTGAGAGATATAAAGTCAGAATTGAGAGATATAAAGTCAGAATTGAGAGATCTAAAGTCAGAATTGGGAGATCTAAAGTCAGAATTGAGAGATATAAAGTCAGAATTGAGAGATATAAAGTCAGAATTATAAAGTCAGAATTGAGAGATATAAAGTCAGAATTGAGAGATATAAAGTCAGAATTGAGAGATCTAAAGTCAGAATTGGGAGATCTAAAGTCAGAATTGAGAGATCTAAAGTCAGAATTGAGAGATCTAAAGTCAGAATTGAGAGATATAAAGTCAGAATTGAGAGATATAAAGTCATAATTAAGAGATATAAAGTCAGAATTGAGAGATATAAAGTCAGAATTGAGTGATATAAAGTCAGAATTGAGAGATATAAAGTCAGAATTATAAAGTCAGAATTGAGAGATATAAAGTCAGAATTGAGAGATATAAAGTCAGAGTTGAGAGATATAAAGTCAGAGTTAAGAGATATAAAGTCAGAATTGAGAGATCTAAAGTCAGAATTGAGAGATCTAAAGTCAGAATTGAGAGATATAAAGTCAGAATTGAGAGATCTAAAGTCAGAATTGAGAGATCTAAAGTCAGAATTGAGAGATATAAAGTCAGAATTGAATGATATAAAGTCAGAATTGAGAGATCTAAAGTCAGAATTGAGAGATATAAAGTCAGAATTGAGAGATCTAAAGTCAGAATTGAGTGATATAAAGTCAGAATTGTGAGATATAAAGTCAGAATTGAGAGATCTAAAGTCAGAATTGAGAGATATAAAGTCAGAATTGAGAGATCTAAAGTCAGAATTGAGTGATATAAAGTCAGAGTTGAGAGATATAAAGTCAGAATTGAGTGATATAAAGTCAGAATTGAGAGATATAAAGTCAGAATTGAGAGATCTAAAGTCAGAATTGAGTGATATAAAGTCAGAGTTGAGAGATATAAAGTCAGAATTGAGTGATATAAAGTCAGAATTATAAAGTCAGAATTGAGAGATATAAAGTCAGAATTGAGAGATATAAAGTCAGAATTGAGAGATCTAAAGTCAGAATTGAGAGATATAAAGTCAGAATTGAGAGATCTAAAGTCAGAATTGAGTGATATAAAGTCAGAGTTGAGAGATATAAAGTCAGAGTTGAGCGGTATAAAGTCAGAATTGAGAGATCTAAAGTCAGAATTGAGAGATCTAAAGTCAGAATTGAGAGATCTAAAGTCAGAATTGAGAGATCTAAAGTCAGAATTGAGTGATATAAAGTCAGAGTTGAGAGATATAAAGTCAGAGTTGAGAGATATAAAGTCAGAATTGAGAGATCTAAAGTCAGAATTGAGAGATCTAAAGTCAGAATTGAGAGATCTAAAGTCAGAATTGAGAGATCTAAAGTCAGAATTGAGAGATCTGTCAGAATTCAGAGATCTAAAGTCAGAATTAAGAGATATAAAGTCAGAATTGAGAGATCTAAAGTCAGAATTGAGAGATCTAAAGTCAGAATTGAGAGATATAAAGTCAGAATTGAGAGATATAAAGTCAGAATTGAGAGATATAAAGTCAGAATTGAGAGATCTAAAGTCAGAATTGAGTGATATAAAGTCAGAATTGAGAGATCTAAAGTCAGAATTGAGAGATATAAAGTCAGAATTGTGAGATATAAAGTCAGAATTGAGAGATATAAAGTCAGAATTGAGAGATATAAAGTCAGAATTGAGTGATATAAAGTCAGAATTATAAAGTCAGAATTGAGAGATATAAAGTCAGAATTGAGAGATCTAAAGTCAGAATTGAGAGATCTAAAGTCAGAATTGTGAGATCTAAAGTCAGAGTTGAGAGATCTAAAGTCAGAATTGTGAGATCTAAAGTCAGAATTGAGAGATATAAAGTCAGAATTGAGAGATATAAAGTCAGAATTGAATGATATAAAGTCAGAATTGAGAGATCTAAAGTCAGAATTGAGAGATCTAAAGTCAGAATTGAGAGATATAAAGTCAGAATTGAGAGATCTAAAGTCAGAATTGAGAGATATAAAGTCAGAATTGAGAGATCTAAAGTCAGAATTGAGAGATCTAAAGTCAGAATTGAGAGTGATATAAAGTCAGAATTGTGAGATATAAAGTCAGAATTGAGAGATATAAAGTCAGAATTGAGAGATATAAAGTCAGAATTGAGAGATCTAAAGTCAGAATTGAGAGATCTAAAGTCAGAATTGAGAGATCTAAAGTCAGAATTGTGAGATCTAAAGTCAGAATTCAGAGATATAAAGTCAGAGTTGAGAGATCTAAAGTCAGAATTGAGAGATCTAAAGTCAGAATTGAGAGATCTAAAGTCAGAATTGAGAGATCTAAAGTCAGAGTTGAGAGATATAAAGTCAGAATTAAGAGATATAAAGTCAGAATTGAGAGATCTAAAGTCAGAATTGAGAGATCTAAAGTCAGAATTGAGAGATCTAAAGTCAGAATTGAGAGATCTAAAGTCAGAATTGAGAGATCTAAAGTCAGAGTTGTGAGATCTAAAGTCAGAATTGAGAGATATAAAGTCAGAATTGAGAGATATAAAGTCAGAATTGAATGATATAAAGTCAGAATTGAGAGATCTAAAGTCAGAATTGAGAGATCTAAAGTCAGAATTGAGAGATATAAAGTCAGAATTGAATGATATAAAGTCAGAATTGAGAGATCTATAGTCAGAATTGAGAGATATAAAGTCAGAATTGAGAGATCTAAAGTCAGAATTGAGTGATATAAAGTCAGAATTGTGAGATATAAAGTCAGAATTGAGAGATCTAAAGTCAGAATTGAGAGATATAAAGTCAGAATTGAGAGATCTAAAGTCAGAATTGAGTGATATAAAGTCAGAGTTGAGAGATATAAAGTCAGAATTGAGAGATATAAAGTCAGAATTGAGAGATATAAAGTCAGAATTGAGTGATATAAAGTCAGAATTATAAAGTCAGAATTGAGAGATATAAAGTCAGAATTGAGAGATATAAAGTCAGAATTGAGAGATCTAAAGTCAGAATTGAGAGATCTAAAGTCAGAATTGAGAGATCTAAAGTCAGAATTGTGAGATCTAAAGTCAGAATTCAGAGATCTAAAGTCAGAGTTGAGAGATCTAAAGTCAGAATTGAGAGATCTAAAGTCAGAATTGAGAGATCTAAAGTCAGAGTTGAGAGATATAAAGTCAGAATTAAGAGATCTAAAGTCAGAATTGAGAGATCTAAAGTCAGAATTGAGAGATCTAAAGTCAGAATTGAGAGATAGTCAGAGTTGTGAGATCTAAAGTCAGAATTGAGAGATATAAAGTCAGAATTGAGAGATATAAAGTCAGAATTGAATGATATAAAGTCAGAATTGAGAGATCTAAAGTCAGAATTGAGAGATCTAAAGTCAGAATTGAGAGATATAAAGTCAGAATTGAGAGATCTAAAGTCAGAATTGAGAGATGTAAAGTCAGAATTGAGAGATCTAAAGTCAGAATTGAGAGATCTAAAGTCAGAATTGAGTGATATAAAGTCAGAATTGTGAGATATAAAGTCAGAATTGAGAGATCTAAAGTCAGAATTGAGAGAGATCTAAAGTCAGAGTTGAGAGATATAAAGTCAGAATTGAGTGATATAAAGTCAGAATTGAGAGATCTAAAGTCAGAATTGTGAGATATAAAGTCAGAATTGAGAGATATAAATTCAGAATTGAGAGATATAAAGTCAGAATTGAGAGATATAAAGTCAGAATTGAGAGATCTAAAGTCAGAATTGAGAGATATAAAGTCAGAATTGAGAGATCTAAAGTCAGAATTGAGAGATCTAAAGTCAGAATTGAGAGATCTAAAGTCAGAATTGTGAGATCTAAAGTCAGAATTCAGAGATATAAAGTCAGAGTTGAGAGATATAAAGTCAGAATTAAGAGATATAAAGTCAGAATTGAGAGATCTAAAGTCAGAATTGAGAGATCTAAAGTCAGAATTGAGAGATAGTCAGAGTTGTGAGATCTAAAGTCAGAATTGAGAGATATAAAGTCAGAATTGAGAGATATAAAGTCAGAATTGAATGATATAAAGTCAGAATTGAGAGATCTAAAGTCAGAATTGAGAGATCTAAAGTCAGAATTGAGAGATATAAAGTCAGAATTGAGAGATCTAAAGTCAGAATTGAGTGATATAAAGTCAGAATTGTGAGATATAAAGTCAGAATTGAGAGATCTAAAGTCAGAATTGAGAGATATAAAGTCAGAATTGAGAGATCTAAAGTCAGAATTGAGTGATATAAAGTCAGAGTTGAGAGATATAAAGTCAGAATTGAGTGATATAAAGTCAGAATTGAGAGATCTAAAGTCAGAGTTGAGAGATATAAAGTCAGAATTGAGAGATATAAAGTCAGAATTGTGAGATATAAAGTCAGAATTGAGAGATATAAAGTCAGAATTGAGAGATATAAAGTCAGAATTGAGAGATATAAAGTCAGAATTGAGAAATCTAAAGTCAGAATTGAGAGATATAAAGTCAGAATTGAGAGATCTAAAGTCAGAATTGAGAGATCTAAAGTCAGAATTGAGAGATCTAAAGTCAGAATTGAGAGATATAAAGTCAGAATTGAGAGATCTAAAGTCAGAGTTGAGAGATATAAAGTCAGAATTAAGAGATATAAAGTCAGAATTGAGAGATCTAAAGTCAGAATTGAGAGATCTAAAGTCAGAATTGAGAGATAGTCAGAGTTGTGAGATCTAAAGTCAGAATTGAGAGATATAAAGTCAGAATTGAGAGATATAAAGTCAGAATTGAATGATATAAAGTCAGAATTGAGAGATCTAAAGTCAGAATTGAGAGATCTAAAGTCAGAATTGAGAGATATAAAGTCAGAATTGAGAGATCTAAAGTCAGAATTGAGAGTGATATAAAGTCAGAATTGTGAGATATAAAGTCAGAATTGAGAGATCTAAAAGTCAGAATTGAGAGATATAAAGTCAGAATTGAATGATATAAAGTCAGAATTGAGAGATCTATAGTCAGAATTGAGAGATATAAAGTCAGAATTGAGAGATCTAAAGTCAGAATTGAGTGATATAAAGTCAGAATTGTGAGATATAAAGTCAGAATTGAGAGATCTAAAGTCAGAATTGAGAGATATAAAGTCAGAATTGAGAGATCTAAAGTCAGAATTGAGTGATATAAAGTCAGAGTTGAGAGATATAAAGTCAGAATTGAGAGATATAAAGTCAGAATTGAGAGATATAAAGTCAGAATTGAGTGATATAAAGTCAGAATTATAAAGTCAGAATTGAGAGATATAAAGTCAGAATTGAGAGATATAAAGTCAGAATTGAGAGATCTAAAGTCAGAATTGAGAGATCTAAAGTCAGAATTGAGAGATCTAAAGTCAGAATTGTGAGATCTAAAGTCAGAATTCAGAGATCTAAAGTCAGAGTTGAGAGATCTAAAGTCAGAATTGAGAGATCTAAAGTCAGAATTGAGAGATCTAAAGTCAGAGTTGAGAGATATAAAGTCAGAATTAAGAGATCTAAAGTCAGAATTGAGAGATCTAAAGTCAGAATTGAGAGATCTAAAGTCAGAATTGAGAGATAGTCAGAGTTGTGAGATCTAAAGTCAGAATTGAGAGATATAAAGTCAGAATTGAGAGATATAAAGTCAGAATTGAATGATATAAAGTCAGAATTGAGAGATCTAAAGTCAGAATTGAGAGATCTAAAGTCAGAATTGAGAGATATAAAGTCAGAATTGAGAGATCTAAAGTCAGAATTGAGAGATGTAAAGTCAGAATTGAGAGATCTAAAGTCAGAATTGAGAGATCTAAAGTCAGAATTGAGTGATATAAAGTCAGAATTGTGAGATATAAAGTCAGAATTGAGAGATCTAAAGTCAGAATTGAGAGATCTAAAGTCAGAGTTGAGAGATATAAAGTCAGAATTGAGTGATATAAAGTCAGAATTGAGAGATCTAAAGTCAGAATTGTGAGATATAAAGTCAGAATTGAGAGATATAAATTCAGAATTGAGAGATATAAAGTCAGAATTGAGAGATATAAAGTCAGAATTGAGAGATCTAAAGTCAGAATTGAGAGATATAAAGTCAGAATTGAGAGATCTAAAGTCAGAATTGAGAGATCTAAAGTCAGAATTGAGAGATCTAAAGTCAGAATTGTGAGATCTAAAGTCAGAATTCAGAGATATAAAGTCAGAGTTGAGAGATATAAAGTCAGAATTAAGAGATATAAAGTCAGAATTGAGAGATCTAAAGTCAGAATTGAGAGATCTAAAGTCAGAATTGAGAGATAGTCAGAGTTGTGAGATCTAAAGTCAGAATTGAGAGATATAAAGTCAGAATTGAGAGATATAAAGTCAGAATTGAATGATATAAAGTCAGAATTGAGAGATCTAAAGTCAGAATTGAGAGATCTAAAGTCAGAATTGAGAGATATAAAGTCAGAATTGAGAGATCTAAAGTCAGAATTGAGTGATATAAAGTCAGAATTGTGAGATATAAAGTCAGAATTGAGAGATCTAAAGTCAGAATTGAGAGATATAAAGTCAGAATTGAGAGATCTAAAGTCAGAATTGAGTGATATAAAGTCAGAGTTGAGAGATATAAAGTCAGAATTGAGTGATATAAAGTCAGAATTGAGAGATCTAAAGTCAGAGTTGAGAGATATAAAGTCAGAATTGAGAGATATAAAGTCAGAATTGTGAGATATAAAGTCAGAATTGAGAGATATAAAGTCAGAATTGAGAGATATAAAGTCAGAATTGAGAGATATAAAGTCAGAATTGAGAAATCTAAAGTCAGAATTGAGAGATATAAAGTCAGAATTGAGAGATCTAAAGTCAGAATTGAGAGATCTAAAGTCAGAATTGAGAGATATAAAGTCAGAATTGAGAGATCTAAAGTCAGAGTTGAGAGATATAAAGTCAGAATTAAGAGATATAAAGTCAGAATTGAGAGATCTAAAGTCAGAATTGAGAGATCTAAAGTCAGAATTGAGAGATAGTCAGAGTTGTGAGATCTAAAGTCAGAATTGAGAGATATAAAGTCAGAATTGAGAGATATAAAGTCAGAATTGAATGATATAAAGTCAGAATTGAGAGATCTAAAGTCAGAATTGAGAGATCTAAAGTCAGAATTGAGAGATATAAAGTCAGAATTGAGAGATCTAAAGTCAGAATTGAGTGATATAAAGTCAGAATTGTGAGATATAAAGTCAGAATTGAGAGATCTAAAGTCAGAATTGAGAGATATAAAGTCAGAATTGAGAGATCTAAAGTCAGAATTGAGTGATATAAAGTCAGAGTTGAGAGATATAAAGTCAGAATTGAGTGATATAAAGTCAGAATTGAGAGATCTAAAGTCAGAGTTGAGAGATATAAAGTCAGAATTGAGAGATATAAAGTCAGAATTGAGAGATATAAAGTCAGAATTGTGAGATCTAAAGTCAGAATTGAGAGATATAAAGTCAGAGTTCTGAGATCTAAAGTCAGAATTGAGTGATATGAAGTCAGAATTGAGAGATATAAAGTCAGAGTTGAGAGATATAAAGTCAGAATTGAGTGATATAAAGTCAGAATTATAAAGTCAGAATTGAGAGATATAAAGTCAGAGTTGAGAGATATAAAGTCAGAATTGAGTGATATAATGTCAGAATTATAAAGTCAGAATTGAGAGATCTAAAGTCAGAATTGGGAGATATAAAGTCAGAATTGGGAGATATAAAGTCAGAATTGAGAGATATAAAGTCAGAATTGAGAGATATAAAGTCAGAATTGAGAGATCTAAAGTCAGAATTGAGTGATATAAAGTCAGAATTGAGAGATATAAAGTCAGAATTGTGAGATATAAAGTCAGAATTGAGAGATCTAAAGTCAGAATTGAGAGATATAAAGTCAGAATTGAGAGATCTAAAGTCAGAATTGAGAGATCTAAAGTCAGAATTGTGAGATCTAAAGTCAGAATTGAGAGATATAAAGTCAGAGTTCTGAGATCTAAATTCAGAATTGAGTGATATAAAGTCAGAATTGAGAGATATAAAGTCAGAGTTGAGAGATATAAAGTCAGAATTGAGTGATATAAAGTCAGAATTATAAAGTCAGAATTGAGAGATCTAAAGTCAGAATTGAGAGATATAAAGTCAGAATTGAGAGATATAAATTCAGAATTGAGAGATATAAAGTCAGAATTGAGTGATATAAAGTCAGAATTATAAAGTCAGAATTGGGAGATCTAAAGTCAGAATTGGGAGATCTAAAGTCAGAATGGAGAGATATAAATTCAGAATTGAGAGATATAAAGTCAGAATTGAGTGATATAAAGTCAGAATTGAGAGATATAAAGTCAGAATTATAAAGTCAGAATTGAGAGATATAAAGTCAGAATTGAGAGATATAAAGTCAGAATTGAGAGATCTAAAGTCAGAATTGGGAGATCTAAAGTCAGAATTGAGAGATATAAAGTCAGAATTGAGAGATATAAAGTCAGAATTATAAAGTCAGAATTGAGAGATATAAAGTCAGAATTGAGAGATATAAAGTCAGAATTGAGAGATCTAAAGTCAGAATTGGGAGATCTAAAGTCAGAATTGAGAGATCTAAAGTCAGAATTGAGAGATCTAAAGTCAGAATTGAGAGATATAAAGTCAGAATTGAGAGATATAAAGTCATAATTAAGAGATATAAAGTCAGAATTGAGAGATATAAAGTCAGAATTGAGTGATATAAAGTCAGAATTGAGAGATATAAAGTCAGAATTATAAAGTCAGAATTGAGAGATATAAAGTCAGAATTGAGAGATATAAAGTCAGAATTGAGAGATCTAAAGTCAGAATTGTGAGATATAAAGTCAGAATTGAGAGATCTAAAGTCAGAATTGAGTGATATAAAGTCAGAGTTGAGAGATATAAAGTCAGAACTGAGTGATATAAAGTCAGAATTGAGTGATATAAAGTCAGAATTGAGTGATATAAAGTCAGAATTATAAAGTCAGAATTGAGAGATCTAAAGTCAGAATTGAGAGATATAAAGTCAGAATTGAGTGATATAAAGTCAGAATTATAAAGTCAGAATTGAGAGATCTAAAGTCAGAATTGAGTGATATAAAGTCAGAATTGAGTGATATAAAGTCAGAATTGAGAGATCTAAAGTCAGAATTGGGAGATCTAAAGTCAGAATTGAGAGATATAAAGTCAGAATTGAGAGATATAAAGTCAGAATTGAGAGATCTAAAGTCAGAATTGAGAGATATAAAGTCAGAATTGAGAGATCTAAAGTCAGAATTGTGAGATATAAAGTCAGAATTGAGTGATATAAAGTCAGAGTTGAGAGATATAAAGTCAGAACTGAGTGATATAAAGTCAGAATTGAGTGATATAAAGTCAGAATTATAAAGTCAGAATTGAGAGATCTAAAGTCAGAATTGAGAGATCTAAAGTCAGAATTGAGAGATCTAAAAAGTCAGAATTGAATGATATAAAGTCAGAATTGAGAGATCTAAAGTCAGAATTGAGAGATATAAAGTCAGAATTGAGAGATCTAAAGTTAGAATTGAGTGATATAAAGTCAGAATTGTGAGATATAAAGTCAGAATTGAGAGATATAAAGTCAGAATTGTGAGATATAAAGTCAGAATTGAGAGATCTAAAGTCAGAATTGAGAGATATAAAGTCAGAATTGAGAGATCTAAAGTCAGAATTGAGTGATATAAAGTCAGAGTTGAGAGATATAAAGTCAGAATTGAGTGATATAAAGTCAGAATTATGAGATCTAAAGTCAGAATTGAGAGCTCTAAAGTCAGAATTGAGAGATCTAAAGTCAGAATTGAGAGATATAAAGTCAGAATTGAATGATATAAAGTCAGAATTGAGAGATCTAAAGTCAGAATTGAGAGATCTAAAGTCAGAATTGAGAGAACCAAAGTCAGAATTGAGTGATATAAAGTCAGAGTTGAGAGATATAAAGTCAGAATTGAGCGATATAAAGTCAGAGTTGAGAGATATAAAGTCAGAATTGAGCGGTATAAAGTCAGAATTGAGAGATCTAAAGTCAGAATTGAGAGATATAAAGTCAGAATTGAGAGATCTAAAGTCAGAATTGAGAGATATAAAGTCAGAATTGAGAGATCTAAAGTCAGAATTGAGAGATATAAAGTCAGAATTGAGAGATCTAAAGTCAGAATTGAGAGATCTAAAGTCAGAATTGAGAGATCTAAAGTCAGAGTTGAGAGATATAAAGTCAGAATTGAGAGATATAAAGTCAGAATTGAGAGATCTAAAGTCAGAATTGAGAGATCTAAAGTCAGAGTTGAGAGATATAAAAGTCAGAATTGAGAGATATAAAGTCAGAATTGAGAGATCTAAAGTCAGAATTGAGTGATATAAAGTCAGAGTTGAGAGATATAAAGTCAGAATTGAGAGATATAAAGTCAGAATTGAGAGATCTAAAGTCAGAATTGAGAGATCTAAAGTCAGAATTGAGAGATCTAAAGTCAGAATTGTGAGATCTAAAGTCAGAATTAAGAGATATAAAGTCAGAATTGAGAGATCTAAAGTCAGAATTGAGAGATCTAAAGTCAGAATTGAGAGATAGTCAGAGTTGTGAGATCTAAAGTCAGAATTGAGAGATATAAAGTCAGAATTGAGAGATATAAAGTCAGAATTGAATGATATAAAGTCAGAATTGAGAGATCTAAAGTCAGAATTGAGAGATATAAAGTCAGAATTGAGAGATCTAAAGTCAGAATTGAGTGATATAAAGTCAGAATTGTGAGATATAAAGTCAGAATTGAGTGATATAAAGTCAGAATTGAGAGATCTAAAGTCAGAATTATAAAGTCAGAATTGAGAGATATAAAGTCAGAGTTGAGAGATATAAAGTCAGAATTGAGTGATATAAAGTCAGAATTATAAAGTCAGAATTGAGAGATCTAAAGTCAGAATTGGGAGATATAAAGTCAGAATTGAGAGATATAAAGTCAGAATTGAGAGATATAAAGTCAGAATTGAGAGATCTAAAGTCAGAATTGAGTGATATAAAGTCAGAATTGAGAGATATAAAGTCAGAATTGTGAGAGATAAAGTCAGAATTGAGAGATCTAAAGTCAGAATTGAGAGATATAAAGTCAGAATTGAGAGATATAAAGTCAGAATTGAGAGATCTAAAGTCAGAATTGTGAGATCTAAAGTCAGAATTGAGAGATATAAAGTCAGAGTTCTGAGATCTAAAGTCAGAATTGAGTGATATAAAGTCAGAATTGAGAGATATAAAGTCAGAGTTGAGAGATATAAAGTCAGAATTGAGTGATATAAAGTCAGAATTATAAAGTCAGAATTGAGAGATCTAAAGTCAGAATTGAGTGATATAAAGTCAGAATTATAAAGTCAGAATTGGGAGATCTAAAGTCAGAATTGGGAGATCTAAAGTCAGAATTGAGAGATATAAATTCAGAATTGAGAGATATAAAGTCAGAATTGAGAGATATAAAGTCAGAATTGAGTGATATAAAGTCAGAATTGAGTGATATAAAGTCAGAATTATAAAGTCAGAATTGAGAGATATAAAGTCAGAATTGAGAGATCTAAAGTCAGAATTGAGAGATCTAAAGTCAGAATTGGGAGATCTAAAGTCAGAATTGAGAGATATAAAGTCAGAATTGAGAGATATAAAGTCAGAATTGAGAGATATAAAGTCATAATTAAGAGATATAAAGTCAGAATTGAGAGATATAAAGTCAGAATTGAGAGATATAAAGTCAGAATTGAGAGATCTAAAGTCAGAATTGAGTGATATAAAGTCAGAATTGAGTGATATAAAGTCAGAGTTGAGAGATATAAAGTCAGAGTTGAGAGATATAAAGTCAGAATTGAGTGATATAAAGTCAGAATTGAGTGATATAAAGTCAGAATTGAGAGATCTAAAGTCAGAATTGAGAGATCTAAAGTCAGAATTGAGAGATCTAAAGTCAGAATTGAGAGATCTAAAGTCAGAATTGAATGATATAAAGTCAGAATTGAGAGATCTAAAGTCAGAATTGAGAGATATAAAGTCAGAATTGAGAGATCTAAAGTCAGAATTGAGTGATATAAAGTCAGAATTGTGAGATATAAAGTCAGAATTGAGAGATATAAAGTCAGAATTGTGAGATATAAAGTCAGAATTGAGTGATATAAAGTCAGAGTTGAGAGATATAAAGTCAGAATTGAGTGATATAAAGTCAGAATTGCGAGATCTAAAGTCAGAATTGAGAGATCTAAAGTCAGAATTGAGAGATCTAAAGTCAGAATTGAGAGATCTAAAGTCAGAATTGAATGATATAAAGTCAGAATTGAGAGATCTAAAGTCAGAATTGAGAGATATAAAGTCAGAATTGAGAGATCTAAAGTCAGAATTGAGTGATATAAAGTCAGAGTTGAGAGATATAAAGTCAGAATTGAGCGTGGTATAAAGTCAGAATTGAGAGATCTAAAGTCAGAATTGAGAGATATAAAGTCAGAATTGAGAGATCTAAAGTCAGAATTGAGAGATATAAAATCAGAATTGAGAGATCTAAAGTCAGAATTGAGAGATATAAAGTCAGAATTGAGAGATCTAAAGTCAGAATTGAGAGATCTAAAGTCAGAATTGAGAGATCTAAAGTCAGAGTTGAGAGATATAAAGTCAGAGCTTGAGAGATATAAAGTCAGAATTGAGAGATATAAAGTCAGAATTGAGAGATCTAAAGTCAGAATTGAGAGATCTAAAGTCAGAGTTGAGAGATATAAAGTCAGAATTGAGTGATATAAAGTCAGAATTGAGAGATATAAAGTCAGAATTGTGTGATATAAAGTCAGAATTGAGAGATATAAAGTCAGAATTGAGAGATCTAAAGTCAGAATTGAGAGATCTAAAGTCAGAATTGTGAGATCTAAAGTCAGAATTCAGAGATATAAAGTCAGAATTGAGAGATCTAAAGTCAGAGTTGAGAGATCTAAAGTCAGAATTGAGAGATATAAAGTCAGAATTGAGAGATCTAAAGTCAGAATTGAGAGATCTAAAGTCAGAATTGAGAGATAGTCAGAGTTGTGAGATCTAAAGTCAGAATTCAGAGATATAAAGTCAGAATTGAGAGATCTAAAGTCAGAGTTGAGAGATCTAAAGTCAGAATTGAGAGATCTAAAGTCAGAATTGAGAGATCTAAAGTCAGAATTGAGAGATAGTCAGAGTTGTGAGATCTAAAGTCAGAATTGAGGGATATAAAGTCAGAATTGAGAGATCTAAAGTCAGAATTGAGAGATAGTCAGAGTTGTGAGATCTAAAGTCAGAATTGAGAGATATAAAGTCAGAATTGAGAGATATAAAGTCAGAATTGAATGATATAAAGTCAGAATTGAGAGATCTAAAGTCAGAATTGAGAGATATAAAGTCAGAATTGAGAGATCTAAAGTCAGAATTGTGAGATCTAAAGTCAGAATTGAGAGATATAAAGTCAGAGTTCTGAGATCTAAAGTCAGAATTGAGTGATATAAAGTCAGAATTGAGAGATATAAAGTCAGAGTTGAGAGATATAAAGTCAGAATTGAGTGATATAAAGTCAGAATTATAAAGTCAGAATTGAGAGATCTAAAGTCAGAATTGAGTGATATAAAGTCAGAATTATAAAGTCAGAATTGGGAGATCTAAAGTCAGAATTGGGAGATCTAAAGTCAGAATTGAGAGATATAAATTCAGAATTGAGAGATATAAAGTCAGAATTGAGAGATATAAAGTCAGAATTGAGTGATATAAAGTCAGAATTGAGAGATATAAAGTCAGAATTATAAAGTCAGAATTGAGAGATATAAAGTCAGAATTGAGAGATCTAAAGTCAGAATTGAGAGATCTAAAAGTCAGAATTGGGAGATCTAAAGTCAGAATTGAGAGATATAAAGTCAGAATTGAGAGATATAAAGTCAGAATTGAGAGATATAAAGTCATAATTAAGAGATATAAAGTCAGAATTGAGAGATATAAAGTCAGAATTGAGAGATATAAAGTCAGAATTGAGAGATCTAAAGTCAGAATTGAGTGATATAAAGTCAGAATTGAGTGATATAAAGTCAGAGTTGAGAGATATAAAGTCAGAGTTGAGAGATATAAAGTCAGAATTGAGTGATATAAAGTCAGAATTGAGTGATATAAAGTCAGAATTGAGAGATCTAAAGTCAGAATTGAGAGATCTAAAGTCAGAATTGAGAGATCTAAAGTCAGAATTGAGAGATCTAAAGTCAGAATTGAATGATATAAAGTCAGAATTGAGAGATCTAAAGTCAGAATTGAGAGATATAAAGTCAGAATTGAGAGATCTAAAGTCAGAATTGAGTGATATAAAGTCAGAATTGCGAGATATAAAGTCAGAATTGAGAGATATAAAGTCAGAATTGTGAGATATAAAGTCAGAATTGAGTGATATAAAGTCAGAGTTGAGAGATATAAAGTCAGAATTGAGTGATATAAAGTCAGAATTGCGAGATCTAAAGTCAGAATTGAGAGATATAAAGTCAGAATTGAGAGATCTAAAGTCAGAATTGAGAGATCTAAAGTCAGAATTGAATGATATAAAGTCAGAATTGAGAGATCTAAAGTCAGAATTGAGAGATATAAAGTCAGAATTGAGAGATCTAAAGTCAGAATTGAGTGATATAAAGTCAGAGTTGAGAGATATAAAGTCAGAATTGAGCGGTATAAAGTCAGAATTGAGAGATCTAAAGTCAGAATTGAGAGATATAAAGTCAGAATTGAGAGATCTAAAGTCAGAATTGAGAGATATAAAATCAGAATTGAGAGATCTAAAGTCAGAATTGAGAGATATAAAGTCAGAATTGAGAGATCTAAAGTCAGAATTGAGAGATCTAAAGTCAGAATTGAGAGATCTAAAGTCAGAGTTGAGAGATATAAAGTCAGAGTTGAGAGATATAAAGTCAGAATTGAGAGATATAAAGTCAGAATTGAGAGATCTAAAGTCAGAATTGAGAGATCTAAAGTCAGAGTTGAGAGATATAAAGTCAGAATTGAGAGATATAAAGTCAGAATTGAGAGATCTAAAGTCAGAATTGAGTGATATAAAGTCAGAATTGAGAGATATAAAGTCAGAATTGAGAGATCTAAAGTCAGAATTGAGAGATCTAAAGTCAGAATTGTGAGATCTAAAGTCAGAATTCAGAGATATAAAGTCAGAATTGAGAGATCTAAAGTCAGAGTTGAGAGATCTAAAGTCAGAATTGAGAGATATAAAGTCAGAATTGAGAGATCTAAAGTCAGAATTGAGAGATCTAAAGTCAGAATTGAGAGATAGTCAGAGTTGTGAGATCTAAAGTCAGAATTCAGAGATATAAAGTCAGAATTGAGAGATCTAAAGTCAGAGTTGAGAGATCTAAAAGTCAGAATTGAGAGATATAAAGTCAGAATTGAGAGATCTAAAGTCAGAATTGAGAGATCTAAAGTCAGAATTGAGAGATATAAAGTCAGAATTGAGAGATCTAAAGTCAGAATTGAGAGATCTAAAGTCAGAATTGAGAGATAGTCAGAGTTGTGAGATCTAAAGTCAGAATTGAGGATATAAAGTCAGAATTGAGAGATCTAAAGTCAGAATTGAGAGATAGTCAGAGTTGTGAGATCTAAAGTCAGAATTGAGAGATATAAAGTCAGAATTGAGAGATATAAAGTCAGAATTGAATGATATAAAGTCAGAATTGAGAGATCTAAAGTCAGAATTGAGAGATCTAAAGTCAGAATTGAGAGATATAAAGTCAGAATTGAATGATATAAAGTCAGAATTGAGAGATCTAAAGTCAGAATTGAGAGATATAAAGTCAGAATTGAGAGATCTAAAAGTCAGAATTGAGTGATATAAAGTCAGAATTGTGAGATATAAAGTCAGAATTGAGAGATCTAAAGTCAGAATTGAGAGATATAAAGTCAGAATTGAGAGATCTAAAGTCAGAATTGAGTGATATAAAGTCAGAGTTGAGAGATATAAAGTCAGAATTGAGTGATATAAAGTCAGAATTGAGAGATCTAAAGTCAGAATTATAAAGTCAGAATTGAGAGATATAAAGTCAGAGTTGAGAGATATAAAGTCAGAATTGAGTGATATAAAGTCAGAATTATAAAGTCAGAATTGAGAGATCTAAAGTCAGAATTGGGAGATATAAAGTCAGAATTGAGAGATATAAAGTCAGAATTGAGAGATATAAAGTCAGAATTGAGAGATATAAAGTCAGAATTGAGAGATCTAAAGTCAGAATTGAGTGATATAAAGTCAGAATTGAGAGATATAAAGTCAGAATTGTGAGATATAAAGTCAGAATTGAGAGATCTAAAGTCAGAATTGTGAGATCTAAAGTCAGAATTGAGAGATATAAAGTCAGAGTTGAGAGATATAAAGTCAGAATTGAGTGATATAAAGTCAGAATTATAAAGTCAGAATTGAGAGATCTAAAGTCAGAATTTAGTGATATAAAGTCAGAATTATAAAGTCAGAATTGGGAGATCTAAAGTCAGAATTGGGAGATCTAAAGTCAGAATTGAGAGATATAAATTCAGAATTGAGAGATATAAAGTCAGAATTGAGAGATATAAAGTCAGAATTGAGTGATATAAAGTCAGAATTGAGAGATATAAAGTCAGAATTATAAAGTCAGAATTGAGAGATATAAAGTCAGAATTGAGAGATCTAAAGTCAGAATTGAGAGATCTAAAGTCAGAATTGGGAGATCTAAAGTCAGAATTGAGAGATATAAAGTCAGAATTGAGAGATATAAAGTCAGAATTGAGAGATCTAAAGTCAGAATTGAGAGATATAAAGTCAGAATTGAGAGATCTAAAGTCAGAATTGTGAGATATAAAGTCAGAATTGAGAGATATAAAGTCAGAATTGAGAGATATAAAGTCATAATTAAGAGATATAAAGTCAGAATTGAGAGATATAAAGTCAGAATTGTGAGATATAAAGTCAGAATTGAGAGATATAAAGTCAGAATTGAGAGATCTAAAGTCAGAATTGAGTGATATAAAGTCAGAATTGAGTGATATAAAGTCAGAGTTGAGAGATATAAAGTCAGAATTGAGTGATATAAAGTCAGAATTGAGTGATATAAAGTCAGAATTATAAAGTCAGAATTGTGAGATATAAAGTCAGAATTGAGTGATATAAAGTCAGAATTGTGAGATATAAAGTCAGAATTGAGAGATATAAAGTCAGAATTGTGAGATATAAAGTCAGAATTGAGAGATAGTCAGAATTGAGAGATCTAAAGTCAGAGTTGAGTGATATAAAGTCAGAGTTGAGAGATATAAAGTCAGAATTGAGAGATATAAAGTCAGAATTGAGAGATCTAAAGTCAGAATTGAGAGATCTAAAGTCAGAATTGTGAGATCTAAAGTCAGAATTCAGAGATATAAAGTCAGAATTGAGAGATCTAAAGTCAGAGTTGAGAGATCTAAAGTCAGAATTGAGAGATCTAAAGTCAGAATTGAGAGATAGTCAGAATTGAGAGATCTAAAGTCAGAATTGAGAGATAGTCAGAGTTGTGAGATCTAAAGTCAGAATTCAGAGATATAAAGTCAGAATTGAGAGATCTAAAGTCAGAGTTGAGAGATCTAAAGTCAGAATTGAGAGATATAAAGTCAGAATTGAGAGATCTAAAGTCAGAATTGAGAGATCTAAAGTCAGAATTGAGAGATCTAAAGTCAGAATTGAGAGATCTAAAGTCAGAATTGAGAGATATAAAGTCAGAATTGAGAGATCTAAAGTCAGAATTGAGAGATCTAAAGTCAGAATTGAGAGATATAAAGTCAGAATTGAATGATATAAAGTCAGAATTGAGAGATCTAAAGTCAGAATTGAGAGATATAAAGTCAGAATTGAGAGATATAAAGTCAGAATTGAGAGATATAAAGTCATAATTAAGAGATATAAAGTCAGAATTGAGAGATATAAAGTCAGAATTGAGAGATATAAAGTCAGAATTGAGAGATCTAAAGTCAGAATTGAGTGATATAAAGTCAGAATTGAGTGATATAAAGTCAGAGTTGAGAGATATAAAGTCAGAGTTGAGAGATATAAAGTCAGAATTGAGTGATATAAAGTCAGAATTGAGTGATATAAAGTCAGAATTGAGAGATCTAAAGTCAGAATTGAGAGATCTAAAGTCAGAATTGAGAGATCTAAAGTCAGAATTGAGAGATCTAAAGTCAGAATTGAATGATATAAAGTCAGAATTGAGAGATCTAAAGTCAGAATTGAGAGATATAAAGTCAGAATTGAGAGATCTAAAGTCAGAATTGAGTGATATAAAGTCAGAATTGTGAGATATAAAGTCAGAATTGAGAGAGATATAAAGTCAGAATTGTGAGATATAAAGTCAGAATTGAGTGATATAAAGTCAGAGTTGAGAGATATAAAGTCAGAATTGAGTGATATAAAGTCAGAATTATGAGATCTAAAGTCAGAATTGAGAGATCTAAAGTCAGAATTGAGAGATCTAAAGTCAGAATTGAGAGATCTAAAGTCAGAATTGAATGATATAAAGTCAGAATTGAGAGATCTAAAGTCAGAATTGAGAGATATAAAGTCAGAATTGAGAGATCTAAAGTCAGAATTGAGTGATATAAAGTCAGAGTTGAGAGATATAAAGTCAGAATTGAGCGGTATAAAGTCAGAATTGAGAGATCTAAAGTCAGAATTGAGAGATATAAAGTCAGAATTGAGAGATCTAAAGTCAGAATTGAGAGATATAAAATCAGAATTGAGAGATCTAAAGTCAGAATTGAGAGATATAAAGTCAGAATTGAGAGATCTAAAGTCAGAATTGAGAGATCTAAAGTCAGAATTGAGAGATCTAAAGTCAGAGTTGAGAGATATAAAGTCAGAGTTGAGAGATATAAAGTCAGAATTGAGAGATATAAAGTCAGAATTGAGAGATCTAAAGTCAGAATTGAGAGATCTAAAGTCAGAGTTGAGAGATATAAAGTCAGAATTGAGAGATATAAAGTCAGAATTGAGAGATCTAAAGTCAGAATTGAGTGATATAAAGTCAGAATTGAGAGATATAAAGTCAGAATTGAGAGATCTAAAGTCAGAATTGAGAGATCTAAAGTCAGAATTGTGAGATCTAAAGTCAGAATTCAGAGATATAAAGTCAGAATTGAGAGATCTAAAGTCAGAGTTGAGAGATCTAAAGTCAGAATTGAGAGATATAAAGTCAGAATTGAGAGATCTAAAGTCAGAATTGAGAGATCTAAAGTCAGAATTGAGAGATAGTCAGAGTTGTGAGATCTAAAGTCAGAATTCAGAGATATAAAGTCAGAATTGAGAGATCTAAAGTCAGAGTTGAGAGATCTAAAGTCAGAATTGAGAGATATAAAGTCAGAATTGAGAGATCTAAAGTCAGAATTGAGAGATCTAAAGTCAGAATTGAGAGATATAAAGTCAGAATTGAGAGATCTAAAGTCAGAATTGAGAGATCTAAAGTCAGAATTGAGAGATAGTCAGAGTTGTGAGATCTAAAGTCAGAATTGAGGGATATAAAGTCAGAATTGAGAGATCTAAAGTCAGAATTGAGAGATAGTCAGAGTTGTGAGATCTAAAGTCAGAATTGAGAGATATAAAGTCAGAATTGAGAGATATAAAGTCAGAATTGAATGATATAAAGTCAGAATTGAGAGATCTAAAGTCAGAATTGAGAGATCTAAAGTCAGAATTGAGAGATATAAAGTCAGAATTGAATGATATAAAGTCAGAATTGAGAGATCTAAAGTCAGAATTGAGAGATATAAAGTCAGAATTGAGAGATCTAAAGTCAGAATTGAGTGATATAAAGTCAGAATTGTGAGATATAAAGTCAGAATTGAGAGATCTAAAGTCAGAATTGAGAGATATAAAGTCAGAATTGAGAGATCTAAAGTCAGAATTGAGTGATATAAAGTCAGAGTTGAGAGATATAAAGTCAGAATTGAGTGATATAAAGTCAGAATTGAGAGATCTAAAGTCAGAATTATAAAGTCAGAATTGAGAGATATAAAGTCAGAGTTGAGAGATATAAAGTCAGAATTGAGTGATATAAAGTCAGAATTATAAAGTCAGAATTGAGAGATCTAAAGTCAGAATTGGGAGATATAAAGTCAGAATTGAGAGATATAAAGTCAGAATTGAGAGATATAAAGTCAGAATTGAGAGATATAAAGTCAGAATTGAGAGATCTAAAGTCAGAATTGAGTGATATAAAGTCAGAATTGAGAGATATAAAGTCAGAATTGTGAGATATAAAGTCAGAATTGAGAGATCTAAAGTCAGAATTGTGAGATCTAAAGTCAGAATTGAGAGATATAAAGTCAGAGTTGAGAGATATAAAGTCAGAATTGAGTGATATAAAGTCAGAATTATAAAGTCAGAATTGAGAGATCTAAAGTCAGAATTTAGTGATATAAAGTCAGAATTATAAAGTCAGAATTGGGAGATCTAAAGTCAGAATTGGGAGATCTAAAGTCAGAATTGAGAGATATAAATTCAGAATTGAGAGATATAAAGTCAGAATTGAGAGATATAAAGTCAGAATTGAGTGATATAAAGTCAGAATTGAGAGATATAAAGTCAGAATTATAAAGTCAGAATTGAGAGATATAAAGTCAGAATTGAGAGATCTAAAGTCAGAATTGAGAGATCTAAAGTCAGAATTGGGAGATCTAAAGTCAGAATTGAGAGATATAAAGTCAGAATTGAGAGATATAAAGTCAGAATTGAGAGATCTAAAGTCAGAATTGAGAGATATAAAGTCAGAATTGAGAGATCTAAAGTCAGAATTGTGAGATATAAAGTCAGAATTGAGAGATATAAAGTCAGAATTGAGAGATATAAAGTCATAATTAAGAGATATAAAGTCAGAATTGAGAGATATAAAGTCAGAATTGTGAGATATAAAGTCAGAATTGAGAGATATAAAGTCAGAATTGAGAGATCTAAAGTCAGAATTGAGTGATATAAAGTCAGAATTGAGTGATATAAAGTCAGAGTTGAGAGATATAAAGTCAGAATTGAGTGATATAAAGTCAGAATTGAGTGATATAAAGTCAGAATTATAAAGTCAGAATTGTGAGATATAAAGTCAGAATTGAGTGATATAAAGTCAGAATTGTGAGATATAAAGTCAGAATTGAGAGATATAAAGTCAGAATTGTGAGATATAAAGTCAGAATTGAGAGATAGTCAGAATTGAGAGATCTAAAGTCAGAGTTGAGTGATATAAAGTCAGAGTTGAGAGATATAAAGTCAGAATTGAGAGATATAAAGTCAGAATTGAGAGATCTAAAGTCAGAATTGAGAGATCTAAAGTCAGAATTGTGAGATCTAAAGTCAGAATTCAGAGATATAAAGTCAGAATTGAGATCTAAAGTCAGAGTTGAGAGATCTAAAGTCAGAATTGAGAGATCTAAAGTCAGAATTGAGAGATAGTCAGAATTGAGAGATCTAAAGTCAGAATTGAGAGATAGTCAGAGTTGTGAGATCTAAAGTCAGAATTCAGAGATATAAAGTCAGAATTGAGAGATCTAAAGTCAGAGTTGAGAGATCTAAAGTCAGAATTGAGAGATATAAAGTCAGAATTGAGAGATCTAAAGTCAGAATTGAGAGATCTAAAGTCAGAATTGAGAGATCTAAAGTCAGAATTGAGAGATCTAAAGTCAGAATTGAGAGATATAAAGTCAGAATTGAGAGATCTAAAGTCAGAATTGAGAGATCTAAAGTCAGAATTGAGAGATATAAAGTCAGAATTGAATGATATAAAGTCAGAATTGAGAGATCTAAAGTCAGAATTGAGAGATATAAAGTCAGAATTGAGAGATATAAAGTCAGAATTGAGTGATATAAAGTCAGAATTGTGAGATATAAATTCAGAATTGAGAGATCTAAAGTCAGAATTGAGAGATATAAAGTCAGAATTGAGAGATCTAAAGTCAGAATTGAGTGATATAAAGTCAGAGTTGAGAGATATAAAGTCAGAATTGAGTGATATAAAGTCAGAATTATAAAGTCAGAATTGAGAGATCTAAAGTCAGAATTGAGTGATATAAAGTCAGAATTATAAAGTCAGAATTGGGAGATCTAAAGTCAGAATTGGGAGATCTAAAGTCAGAATTGAGAGATATAAATTCAGAATTGAGAGATATAAAGTCAGAATTGAGAGATATAAAGTCAGAATTGAGTGATATAAAGTCAGAATTGAGAGATATAAAGTCAGAATTATAAAGTCAGAATTGAGAGATCTAAAGTCAGAATTGAGAGATCTAAAGTCAGAATTGAGAGATCTAAAGTCAGAATTGGGAGATCTAAAGTCAGAATTGAGAGATATAAAGTCAGAATTGAGAGATATAAAGTCAGAATTGAGAGATCTAAAGTCAGAATTGAGAGATATAAAGTCAGAATTGAGAGATCTAAAGTCAGAATTGTGAGATATAAAGTCAGAATTGAGAGATATAAAGTCAGAATTGAGAGATATAAAGTCATAATTAAGAGATATAAAGTCAGAATTGAGAGATATAAAGTCAGAATTGTGAGATATAAAGTCAGAATTGAGAGATATAAAGTCAGAATTGAGAGATCTAAAGTCAGAATTGAGTGATATAAAGTCAGAATTGAGTGATATAAAGTCAGAGTTGAGAGATATAAAGTCAGAATTGAGTGATATAAAGTCAGAATTGAGTGATATAAAGTCAGAATTATAAAGTCAGAATTGTGAGATATAAAGTCAGAATTGAGTGATATAAAGTCAGAATTGTGAGATATAAAGTCAGAATTGAGAGATATAAAGTCAGAATTGTGAGATATAAAGTCAGAATTGAGTGATATAAAGTCAGAGTTGAGAGATATAAAGTCAGAATTGAGTGATATAAAGTCAGAATTGCGAGATCTAAAGTCAGAATTGAGAGATCTAAAGTCAGAATTGAGAGATCTAAAGTCAGAATTGAGAGATATAAAGTCAGAATTGAATGATATAAAGTCAGAATTGAGAGATCTAAAGTCAGAATTGAGAGATATAAAGTCAGAATTGAGAGATCTAAAGTCAGAATTGAGTGATATAAAGTCAGAATTGAGAGATCTAAAGTCAGAATTGAGAGATCTAAAGTCAGAATTGAGAGATATAAAGTCAGAGTTGAGAGATATAAAGTCAGAATTGAGCGCAGTATAAAGTCAGAATTGAGAGATCTAAAGTCAGAATTGAGAGATCTAAAGTCAGAATTGAGAGATATAAAGTCAGAATTGAGAGATATAAAGTCAGAATTGAGAGATCTAAAGTCAGAAATTGTGAGATATAAAGTCAGAATTGAGAGATATAAAGTCATAATTGAGAGATATAAAGTCATAATTGAGAGATATAAAGTCAGAATTGAGAGATATAAAGTCAGAATTGTGAGATATAAAGTCAGAATTGAGAGATATAAAGTCAGAATTGAGAGATATAAAGTCAGAATTGAGAGATCTAAAGTCAGAATTGAGTGATATAAAGTCAGAGTTGAGAGATATAAAGTCAGAATTGAGTGATATAAAGTCAGAATTGAGAGATCTAAAGTCAGAATTGAGAGATCTAAAGTCAGAATTGAGTGATATAAAGTCAGAATTGAGAGATCTAAAGTCAGAATTATAAAGTCAGAATTGAGAGATCTAAAGTCAGAATTGGGAGATATAAAGTCAGAATTGAGAGATATAAAGTCAGAATTGAGAGATCTAAAGTCAGAATTGAGAGATCTAAAGTCAGAATTGAGTGATATAAAGTCAGAATTGAGAGATATAAAGTCAGAATTGTGAGATATAAAGTCAGAATTGAGAGATCTAAAGTCAGAATTGTGAGATCTAAAGTCAGAATTGAGAGATATAAAGTCAGAGTTGAGAGATATAAAGTCAGAATTGAGTGATATAAAGTCAGAATTATAAAGTCAGAATTGAGAGATCTAAAGTCAGAATTGAGTGATATAAAGTCAGAATTATAAAGTCAGAATTGGGAGATCTAAAGTCAGAATTGGGAGATCTAAAGTCAGAATTGAGAGATATAAATTCAGAATTGAGAGATATAAAGTCAGAATTGAGAGATATAAAGTCAGAATTGAGTGATATAAAGTCAGAATTGAGAGATATAAAGTCAGAATTATAAAGTCAGAATTGAGAGATATAAAGTCAGAATTGAGAGATCTAAAGTCAGAATTGAGAGATCTAAAGTCAGAATTGGGAGATCTAAAGTCAGAATTGAGAGATATAAAGTCAGAATTGAGAGATATAAAGTCAGAATTGAGAGATCTAAAGTCAGAATTGAGAGATATAAAGTCAGAATTGAGAGATCTAAAGTCAGAATTGTGAGATATAAAGTCAGAATTGAGAGATATAAAGTCAGAATTGAGAGATATAAAGTCATAATTAAGAGATATAAAGTCAGAATTGAGAGATATAAAGTCAGAATTGTGAGATATAAAGTCAGAATTGAGAGATATAAAGTCAGAATTGAGAGATCTAAAGTCAGAATTGAGTGATATAAAGTCAGAATTGAGTGATATAAAGTCAGAGTCAGAGATTGAGTCAGAGATATAAAGTCAGAATTGAGTGATATAAAGTCAGAATTCAGAGTGATATAAAGTCAGAATTATGAAAGTCAGAATTGTGAGATATAAAGTCAGAATTAAAGTCAGAATTGTGATATAAAGTCAGAATTGTGAGATATAAAGTCAGAATTGAGTGATATAAAGTCAGAATTGCGAGATCTAAAGTCAGAATTGAGAGATCTAAAGTCAGAATTGAGAGATCTAAAGTCAGAATTGAGAGATATAAAGTCAGAATTGAATGATATAAAGTCAGAATTGAGAGATCTAAAGTCAGAATTGAGAGATATAAAGTCAGAATTGAGAGATCTAAAGTCAGAATTGAGTGATATAAAGTCAGAATTGAGAGATCTAAAGTCAGAATTGAGAGATCTAAAGTCAGAATTGAGAGATATAAAGTCAGAGTTGAGAGATATAAAGTCAGAATTGAGCGGTATAAAGTCAGAATTGAGAGATCTAAAGTCAGAATTGAGAGAGATCTAAAGTCAGAATTGAGAGATATAAAGTCAGAATTGAGAGATATAAAGTCAGAATTGAGAGATCTAAAGTCAGAATTGTGAGATATAAAGTCAGAATTGAGAGATATAAAGTCATAATTGAGAGATATAAAGTCATAATTGAGAGATATAAAGTCAGAATTGAGAGATATAAAGTCAGAATTGTGAGATATAAAGTCAGAATTGAGAGATATAAAGTCAGAATTGAGAGATATAAAGTCAGAATTGAGAGATCTAAAGTCAGAATTGAGTGATATAAAGTCAGAGTTGAGAGATATAAAGTCAGAATTGGAGTGATATAAAGTCAGAATTGAGAGATCTAAAGTCAGAATTGAGAGATCTAAAGTCAGAATTGAGAGATATAAAGTCAGAATTGAATGATATAAAGTCAGAATTGAGAGATCTAAAGTCAGAATTGAGAGATATAAAGTCAGAATTGAGAGATCTAAAGTCAGAATTGAGTGATATAAAGTCAGAATTGTGAGATATAAAGTCAGAATTGAGAGATATAAAGTCAGAATTGTGAGATATAAAGTCAAAATTGAGAGATCTAAAGTCAGAATTGAGAGATATAAAGTCAGAATTGAGAGATCTAAAGTCAGAATTGAGTGATATAAAGTCAGAGTTGAGAGATATAAAGTCAGAATTGAGTGATATAAAGTCAGAATTGCGAGATCTAAAGTCAGAATTGAGAGATCTAAAGTCAGAATTGAGAGATCTAAAGTCAGAATTGAGAGATATAAAGTCAGAATTGAATGATATAAAGTCAGAATTGAGAGATCTAAAGTCAGAATTGAGAGATATAAAGTCAGAATTGAGAGATCTAAAGTCAGAATTGAGTGATATAAAGTCAGAGTTGAGAGATATAAAGTCAGAATTGAGTGATATAAAGTCAGAATTGAGAGATCTAAAGTCAGAATTGAGAGATCTAAAGTCAGAATTGAGAGATCTAAAGTCAGAATTGAGAGATATAAAGTCAGAATTGAGAGATATAAAGTCAGAATTGAGAGATCTAAAGTCAGAATTGTGAGATATAAAGTCAGAATTGAGAGATATAAAGTCAGAATTGAGAGATCTAAAGTCAGAATTGAGAGATCTAAAGTCAGAATTGAGAGATATAAAGTCAGAATTGAGAGATCTAAAGTCAGAATTGAGTTATATAAAGTCAGAATTGTGAGATATAAAGTCAGAATTGAGAGATATAAAGTCAGAATTGTGAGATATAAAGTCAAAATTGAGAGATCTAAAGTCAGAATTGAGAGATCTAAAGTCAGAATTGAGAGATATAAAGTCAGAATTGAGTGATATAAAGTCAGAATTGAGTGATATAAAGTCAGAGTTGAGAGATATAAAGTCAGAATTGAGTGATATAAAGTCAGAATTGCGAGATCTAAAGTCAGAATTGAGAGATCTAAAGTCAGAATTGAGAGATCTAAAGTCAGAATTGAGAGATATAAAGTCAGAATTGAATGATATAAAGTCAGAATTGAGAGATCTAAAGTCAGAATTGAGAGATATAAAGTCAGAATTGAGAGATCTAAAGTCAGAATTGAGTGATATAAAGTCAGAGTTGAGAGATATAAAGTCAGAATTGAGTGATATAAAGTCAGAATTGAGAGATCTAAAGTCAGAATTGAGAGATATAAAGTCAGAATTGAGAGATCTAAAGTCAGAATTGAGAGATATAAAGTCAGAATTGAGAGATATAAAGTCAGAATTGAGAGATATAAAGTCAGAATTGAGAGATCTAAAGTCAGAATTGTGAGATATAAAGTCAGAATTGAGAGATATAAAGTCAGAATTGAGAGATCTAAAGTCAGAATTGAGAGATCTAAAGTCAGAATTGAGAGATCTAAAGTCAGAATTGAGAGATATAAAGTCAGAGTTCTGAGATCTAAAGTCAGAGTTGTGAGATCTAAAGTCAGAGTTGTGAGATCTAAAGTCAGAATTGTGAGATATAAAGTCAGAATTGAGTGATATAAAGTCAGAATTATAAAGTCAGAATTGGGAGATCTAAAGTCAGAATTGGGAGATCTAAAGTCAGAATTGGGAGATCTAAAGTCATAATTAAGAGATATAAAGTCAGAATTGAGAGATATAAAGTCAGAATTGAGTGATATAAAGTCAGAATTATAAAGTCAGAATTGGGAGATCTAAAGTCAGAATTGGGAGATCTAAAGTCAGAATTGAGAGATATAAAGTCAGAGTTCTGAGATCTAAAGTCAGAATTGAGAGATATAAAGTCATAATTAAGAGATATAAAGTCAGAATTGAGAGATATAAAGTCAGAATTGAGAGATCTAAAGTCAGAATTGTGAGATATAAAGTCAGAATTGAGAGATATAAAGTCAGAATTGAGAGATCTAAAGTCAGAATTGAGAGATCTAAAGTCAGAATTGAGAGATCTAAAGTCAGAATTGAGTGATCTAAAGTCAGAATTGAGAGATATAAAGTCAGAGTTCTGAGATCTAAAGTCAGAGTTGTGAGATCTAAAGTCAGAGTTGTGAGATCTAAAGTCAGAATTGTGAGATATAAAGTCAGAATTGAGTGATATAAAGTCAGAATTATAAAGTCAGAATTGGGAGATCTAAAGTCAGAATTGGGAGATCTAAAGTCAGAATTGAGAGATATAAAGTCAGAATTGAGAGATCTAAAGTCAGAATTGTGAGATATAAAGTCAGAATTGAGAGATATATAAGTCAGAATTATAAAGTCAGAATTGAGAGATCTAAAGTCAGAATTGCGAGAGATCTAAAGTCAGAATTGCGAGAGATCTAAAGTCGCAGTTGGCAGTTATAAGGTTAGAAATAAAAAATCTGCGTTGGCGAGGAAAAAAAGTCAGAATTGCGAGTTTATCTTTTTAAAGTCAGTATTTTTCTTTAGTTTATTTGTGGCAATTACGATTTTATATCTCGCAATTCTGACTTTATAACTAACAATTATAACTTTATATCATACAATTCTGAGGAAAAAAAAGTTTGTGTAATGTAAATGTAAACTCGCGGGTTTGAGTGGGTGGAGACAGACTTATTTGCATATTCATGGATCCAACATTGATCCGACAATAAATGAAGCAAGGGTATAGTGTTACATTCAAGCTTTTTTTAAGGCATAAAGGAAATTATTTTCACATTAAAAATAAAAAACAAACGTTTAAATATGTACTTTTGATGATCAAAGATGAGTTTTAAGGGATCAAATTATTGACTGCAGGGGTACTTGAAAACATGTGAGATTACAGGGAGAACAGGAGAAGCAGGAGACTTGCATCTCAATTTCATCTCAATGCTGCCTGGGAGAAACAGTTAAGACAGTAATGAGATCTTCTCCGTGATTATTCTTAACTGTGGCTTCTCTCCAGCTCTTCTTTACATCTTTCATGCATGTGAACCCCTCCTTACCTGTTCCCTACAGGCAGTTATCCACAATTCCTGCCAATTGAGTCTTTTCCAATTAATAGTTTCACTGTCTCCAGTGCAGTGTCTGGGATGAGGCTGTCCCTGATCGGAGAGGTTGCCATGACAACATACCTTGTTATCTTCTGATTAAATTTCCGTAATATGTAATAAATTCAGCGGAGTGGCAGGCGTTACGAGCTCAACTGCAGGCATTTTCAGAGATTTTATTGTAGCGCAGCCATCCAAGGCTACTCTTCTGTTCTGATCAGACAGGAGAATGAATGGATGGTATTCAGACAGCTCTGAGACTGTCTGCAAACTTTCACAATGGGAATTTCATTTAAAGTTTCAGCATTATGCAACATTCACCAAAAATGTCACAGTTGCAGCCATTTTATCTTTGTTCAGTTTCTAGTGTGACTGCAAACAAGAAAACGAACACTAGAACATACATCAGTGTGATAAGAACTACCTAAAATGACAGAACCCCTCTTTGGAAAAAGATCAATGTACATTTCAATGTAATTGGATTTTTCTGTCTCGATTACATGAAGAGGGCAGGGTTTATGACATATACTGCATCCAACCACCAGGGGGCGATGGGCATTTTTTGGCTTCACTTTTCAGGATGTGTGTGGCACATTTGCATTGAACAGAAGAGAGTTTATCGGGAACGCGTGTAACCATCACATTCGTTGGATGTTCCTCGCGAGATGGGTGTGGTGATAAAAAAATTTGTCGGCTTTCCTAGACATCATAGGAACTCGGGAAAGGTCTCGTTTTTTAAGTTTTGTGTAGTGCTGTCAATGTTAACGTGTTAACGTATGCAATAAATTTTTTTTAGTTTAACAGGTTAAACATTTTTACGCAGTTAACGCAACATCCGTTTTTTCTGTCATCCTTTCAGTTGCGGTTACATTATATGATCACACGTTTATTCATGCAAATCCTTTTAAACCATTTAAACACGACAAGACAAAAGAGAATGTGCTGGCTGTGAATGTCCTGACACACACAACGCACATAAAGACGCGCGCCAGTATCGCATGCACGAGAGCGCGCCAGAATCGAGTTTGAAATTTCATACACAATTATGCCAAACTGTTCATTTTGTCGAGTATCCTATAAATTAGTTAAATGAAGTCTTAAATGGAAGTAAAGAGCTGTGAGAGAAAATGGGATGCGTGTGAGGTGTGCAGCAGCGGCAGATCTTAAAGTGACATCAGCCACTAATCTACATTAATTCGGAGATTAACTGTGAAATTATTACATTATAAAATATTAAAACATATAAAAACTTATATTAAAAAGGTGTTTTCAATTGCGATTAATCGCAGAAAAAATGTGTTATAAATCTAGTTGAAATCGATTGACAGCACTAGTTTTGTTACAAGCTGTTCACACATTGGCAATACAAAAAAAGCGATGAATACATTAAAATTTGGTAACACTTTAGAATACTTTTCCGTCATTACTGAATAACTACACTGGAACAAATGAGTAACGCAATATTACCATTCTAGTTACTAACTACTATTAACTAACAAGAAACTCTGATTAACTAATTGCTAAGTAATATCACTCAGTTTTAATGTGGTTGTTCACAATTAGTTAATCAATAACTACTATTTTTAAGTTTTTGAGGTTGGATGATGAACTGTATCAGTTTTTTTTCTCCTGATAAAAGCAGCTGTTCTTTGAATATATTAATTATATCCTCTGGCTGAATGGTTCTGATTTTGTCATTGAGGAAATGAATGAAGACATTCCCAGTTGTCATCCAGTCCCATCCTGAAAACGTTTTTGCACTCTAGCAAACCCCAAGCCTGTGTCCAAGCTCTCCATGGACCTTACCATCAGGACCAAGACCTCTGCTCCAGAGTCTCATCCCATCATGGCCGCCGTTCCAGAGTCTCGTCATGACCGCCGCTCCAGAGTCTTCACCCAAGATGACTGCCGCCACGGGAGAACCCTCTGCCAAGATGGCCGACAGCATGCCAGAGCCCTCAGCCAAGAGGACGGCACCTGGAAATCAGTTCTCACCAGAACCAGCGGGGGAACACTGGCTAATAGAATTTTGGTCAGCACCAGCAATGTCTCCAGTCCCCATCCAGAGTCCTGTGACATCTCCAGTTCCCGTTCAGAGTCCTGTGACATTTCCATTTTCCGTCCAGAGTCCTGTGACGTCTCCAGTTCCCGTCCAGAGTCCTGTGACGTCTCCAGTTCCCGTCCAGAGTCCTGTGACGTCTCCAGTTCCCGTCCAGAGTCCTGTGACGTCTCCAGTTCCCGTCCAGAGTCCTGTGACGTCTCCAGTTCCCGTCCAGAGTCCTGTGACGTCTCCAGTTCCCGTCCAGAGTCCTGTGACGTCTCCAGTCCCTGTCCATAGTGCAGTGATGTCTCCAGTCCCCGTCTAGAGTCCAGGGATGGCTGACCAGAGTCCAGTGATGGCTCCAGCCCCAGACCAGAGTACAGAGAGGACTTAGTCTCCTGTCCAGCGTTCAGAGAGGGCTCCATCTCCTGTCCTGAGTCCAGAGAAGGCTCCGTCTTGGCCTCCTGAACTGCCGGCGTCGCCCGGGTCTCCTGGATGCTTTCAGTTCTGCAATGCCACATTGTCGTCAGATTCCAGGGCGCCCACCCCTAGGGACCTATATGGCGCAAGAATGAGCCTTCTGTGGAGAGGGGTAATGTCAGGGCTATGTCTGTTTTGGTTGTGATTGATTTGTTCCTTTGTTCAGTTTCCCGCCATTCCTTTATTTCCATGGTCACTGTCATTATGAGTTCATTTGTTTCAACTGTGTTTCATTTATCTTGTTTCAGTTTGTTATTTAAGCTTCACCCTTCCCTGCCCCCTTTGTCATTCTCTGTTGTGTTAGTGTGTTTCCTTGCCCGTCTGCCTGTTACTGAGCATTATAATTAAAGTTTTCTAAATAATTTAATCTTCTGATTTTTCAGTTTGTTCCTAAGATTAAATAACGAATAGGTCCACTGGAGGCAAGCTTGCGAACCCAAGTGCAGCTTTATTCAAAATATCCAAAACATAAAACAATGACTTGGCTTAACATGGCAGGGCTAAACAGAAAACTCACCAACAGCGGGTTACAACATCAATACTAGACACATGGCAAACATGAGGGCTTAAATACACAAGACTAAAGACTAAATAAGACACACCTGTGAACAATGATCAAACAATGAACCAATGACAGAGCTGAACTGAGAAACCACATGACTAAATAAACCAATGACATGACACAAGAGACTTCACATTACAATGGAGTACATGGCAGGATCACATGACAAAACCAGGAAACATGAACAAGACCGAAAACATGACTGTGAAATAAACTTGAAAATAAAAGACATGAAGCATGAACAAAACACAAAACCATTACAGATTACCACACCATGACAATTGTATTAGCTTTTATATTATTATAGTATAATTATTACAGTATTATATTTATTATTATGTCAAATAGGTTAATCGTAATTAATAAAATCTAACATACAACTGTATGTTAGATTTGATTATATATATATATATATATATATATATATATATATATATATATATATATATACACACACACTCACCTAAAGGATTATTAGGAACACCTGTTCAATTTCTCATTAATGCAATTATCTAATTAACCAATCACATGGCAGTTGCTTCAATGCATTTAGGGGTGTAGTCCTGGTCAAGACAATCTCCTGAACTCCAAACTGAATGTCAGAATGGGAAAGAAAGGTGATTTAAGCAATTTTGAGTGTGGCATGGTTGACGGGCCAGTCTGAGTATTTCACAATCTGCTCAGTTACTGGGATTTTCACGCACAACCATTTCTAGGGTTTACAAAGAATGGTGTGAAAAGGGAAAAACATCCAGTATGTGGCAGTCCTGTGGGCGAAAATGCCTTGTTGATGCTAGAGGTCAGAGGAGAATGGGCCGACTGATTCAAGCTGATAGAAGAGCAGCTTTGACTGAAATAATCACTCGTTACAACCGAGGTATGCAGCAAAGCATTTGTGAAGCCACAACACGCACAACCTTGAGGCGGATGGGCTACAACAGCAGAAGACCCCACCGGGTACCACTCATCTCCACTACAAATAGGAAAAAGAGGCTACAATTTGCACAAGCTCACCAAAATTGGACAGTTGAAGACTGGAAAAATGTTGCCTGGTCTGACATTCAGATGGTAGAGTCAGAATTTGGCGTAAACAGAATGAGAACATGGATCCATCATGCCTTGTTACCACTGTGCAGGCTGGTGGTGGTGGTGTAATGGTGTGGGGGATGTTTTCTTGTCAAACTTTAGGCCCCTTAGTGCCAATTGGGCATCATTTAAATGCCACGGCCTACCTGAGCATTGTTTCTGACCATGTCCATCCCTTTATGACCACCATGTACCCATTCTCTGATGGCTACTTCCAGCAGGATAATGCACCATGTCACAAAGCTTGACATGACAATGAGTTCACGGTACTAAAATGGCCCCCACAGTCACCAGATCTCAACCCAATAGAGCATCTTTGGGATGTGGTGGAACAGGAGCTTCGTGCCCTGGATGTGCATCCCACAAATCTCCATCAACTGCAAGATGCTATCCTATCAATATGGGCCAACATTTCTAAAGAATGCTTTCAGCACCTTGTTGAATCAATGCCATGTAGAATTAAGGCAGTTCTGAAGGCGAAAGGGGGTCAAACACAGTATTAGTATGGTGTTCATAATAATCCTTTAGGTGAGTGTATATATATGTGTGTGTGTGTGTGTGTGTGTGTGTGTGTGTGTGTGTATATGTGTGTATATATATATATATATATATATATATATATATATATATATATATATATATATATATATATATATATATATATATATATATATATATACACACAACCATATATGTATTCATGTATATAGTAACTCTGAAGAGCTTGATTATCTTGTTCAGGTGTGTTTGATTAGGTTGGAACTAAACTAAATGCAGTGGCCACCCTGGACTAAAATGTTTATATCACATTTTAAAAGACAAATTATTGCTTTTCCTGACTTTTTAAAGTGCATGTAATCATACTTAATGAAACAGCCCACAAGACAAGATCTGATGATTAAAGACAAACATAAGGGTATATAGAGGGACACAAAGCAATTAACACAAGAGAGCAAAGGCGTAGGTTAGGTTTCAAAGTTAAGGACATATTGAGAGGAGGCAGGATAAAACCTTGACATTATAATTTGTAAAACAAATCAGCGATTAAAGCAATGAGTCACAAGACCTTGGTCCTATTCAGAATGCTGGAGCTAAGAAAATGTCATTGCGTGGATGTAAGCCACACTTGTGTCACAGACTCTGTCTCTCAATGGAAAACTTTCTGCTCCAGTGAAATCGCAAAATAAAGTGCAACCAAATGCTACTGAATTTTTTGGAAAGCGGATGTGATTTTTATATGCTTAAAAAATATATCAGTAAAGCAAGATTCAATCTGATGTCATTGACACTTATGTTAAAATACATTATCTTAACCCAGTTTAATGCTCATTGACTGCTATTAGTAAGCCATTCGTGGGTTTATCTCCACCATGAATTGCAAACATTGAGCCTCCCAGGATCCATCTAAACCAGGGGTATCCAATCCTGATCCTGGAGGGCCACTCTCCTGCAAAGTTTAGCTCCAACCCCAATTAAACACACCTGAACCAGCTAATTAAGGTCTTATAAGGATACTATTGTAGAAACTTCTAGGCAGGTGTGTTGAGGCAAGTTGGAGATAAACTCTGCAGGACAGTGGCCCTCCAGGACCGAGTTTGGACACCCCGATCTAAACACTGACAGAGGTCCTCTCAGATTTGTCAATCACATTTCAGCTCAACCAATAGCGAGAGTTTGGGGCATGGCTACTGTAAACTGGAGCCAGAGGCTGTTTAGCCAGTGTTGGACTATTGCTGAGGCGTTACATGGGAAAAGACATTCTGTTACAGAAGTGAAAGCCAAAATTTGCTGCATTTAGACATTCAAAGATTAAATGGGCCATGAACATGTCAAAGCGAACAAGTATTGCATATGAAAGAAAATCATAATCATAGTGTGATTATTGTAAACAAAAAAAGCATTTTGAATTGCGGTAATAAAAATTAAAAAAATTGCATTAAAGTGTTAGTTCACCCAAAAAATTAAAATTCTGTCATTAATTACTCACCCTCATGTCGTTCCAAACCCATAAGGCCTTCATTCATCTTCGGAACAGAAATGTACAAATTTTTGATGAAATCCGAGAGCTTTCTGAACCACACATAGACAGCAACGTCATTGCAACTTTCAAGGCCCAGAAAGGTAGTAAAGACATAAGTAAAATTGTCCATATGACTCCAGTGGTTCAACCTTAATATTATGAAATGACGAGAATACTTTTTTACTTTTTATTTTTTTGTGTGTGTGTGTGTAATTAATGACAGAAGTGTACTATCCCTTTAACAGTGCTCACATTTTAACCCTTTCGCACGTACGTTCTAAATATTCAGACTGGCAGTCTGGCATGAGTTTTTTAATGCAACCGTTATTATGCAATGACGTGCGTTCTAATTTCCATGGTAACACATCAACCTTGACACGTGAGGTTTCGCAGTCACAGTGGCGCTCATGGTGGTTGACCGCGTGCAGGTGAGCACTCTATGAATGTTTTACTTTATTTTTTAATTCAAAACCTCTCACATTATTTGTTAGCGTGTACACACTATGGTTGACATGTTTATGTTGCTATTTTTTCCCACTGTTTTGAATTTCGCGTGCACACGCATTTTGCATCTCCTCACAACATCCAGCGTGACAATTGGTGAGTATATTTTAGTTTTTTTCCCTATTTTTGAAGCACATATAATTATTTACAAGCATGCAATAAATATGAATAAAGATATTTACAAAATTCTCTTGTAAAACGAACAGTCCTCAATAATGTGGACGTTCAAATGTCATGTTTGTCGCTTTGCACATTGCAAAAATGCTCCGTGCGTATTCGATAAAGTTATTAGGGTTCAGTTGACTTGATACGTAACATGAATATATTATATATTATTTATGTTTTAGTGTTAATATTGTTACTGGGTTTTATATCTCACTAGAAAAGGTATATGGTCACGTCTCACTTACTATTAGCTTGCATATATATAGTTTACATGATGTCAAATGCCATGCAAGTTACCTTTTCTCTGCTTTGCTAGTGAGAAACTACATCTTTGCTTTGTTTAAACTATTATACATATATACACTTTCTAATAAAATTACAAAACAAATTATAAATATAATTACAATGAACAACAATCAAAATAGTATTATAAACAAAACAATAAATATACTATGGTAAAAAAAATCTTTATAATTATATACATATGTTTATATGACAGAAAATGCCTGGCTGTAAGGCGAACAGCCCAGACTGATCGTACGCATCAAAGGGTAGAAAATGATTGTGTTATTTGATCGGTAATGTTTTCACGGGCCATTATATGTTTACAACACTGATATCTTGCTGTTATATATATATATATATATATATATATATATATATATATATATATATATATATATATATATTAGTATGCAATTACAAACTATATTTAGTTTTGCTGCTATTTTTGTAGTTGTGTAATGTAATTTGAAGTGTATGAAACCTAAACTAAACATTAAAAAACACTGAGCTCAGTCAGTCTCTCACTCACTCAGTCTTTGGCTCAGCGCCAGTCAGCGCGCTAAAGCAGATTTGAAATTTTGAATTTGGCAGTTGATCACTGAGTGTTCTAATCACACCCGTGTGATCGTACGCACCAGAGACCAGCCTAGATTGATCAAACGGGTGTGATCGTACGTGTCAAAGGGTTAATGCATTGTATTTTGGGGGCTTGCATTAGAGACTGAAATTCAACATGGTTGTATATTTAAGCTGTGAATATTTAAATTCAAAACATTTCACACACATTTTGATTGCTCCTGTCTTTGATTACTCCTGTCTACCCTGTTTGCTATTGCTGCTGTGCTCGCATGTGCTCTGCGCTGCTCTTTTGGGATTTTTATTTGATATAATTCTCTGTTGTTTAAAATGCTAATTATAACCTACTCATCTTCATATATTGTCTAACAATGCCTACCACATTAAATCTGACATCACTAGCTTTTAATCTAAATCACTATCGCACGTTAGCTTTTTGCTAGCCTGTTAGCTTGCCATCTCAGCACCCGGGTTTCCTGTTTTCTGAGTTCACAACTGTGGTGAGTTGGATTAGTAAATAGACTCCATCAAACAACTTTGGTAAATTGGATTAATCAACAAATACGGTAAGCCATGTCTTCTTCTCCAGTCATTGTCACTTGCACCGCATGTTTCATGTTTAGTGTATCTGTCTCCGTTTGGCGAGCAGGGCTTCACATGTGATAAATGTAAGGAGATAGTCAAGCTGACGGAGAAGATTTCAGAATTAGAGACACGCATCCAGACTTTATTTGAGAGTAGTGAGAATGTAACAGCTTTAGACACTGCTTTGGATGCGACTAGCTTAGTGAGCGTTGTACATTGTTCGGTTCCGGCTGTAGAGCCCGTGCAGCAGGGCAGTTGGGTGACGGTCAGACGGCATAGTCGCGGATCAAAAAAACACTCTTCCGTTCCGATTAGAACATCAAACAGGTTCTCCCCACTCAGTGACGCACCCACTGAGAATCCTGTTGAAAGTGCCCTAGTTATTGGTGATTCTATTACACAGAACGTGAAAATAGAGACACCAGCCACCATAGTCACATGTTTACCAAGAGCCAGAGTGCCTGACATCAAAGCAAATTTAAAAGTGCTGGCTAAAGCTAATCGTAAATTCTCTAAGATTATTATTCACGTCGGCACTAACGATGTTCGACTTCGCCAGTCGGAGATCACCAAAATTAACATTAAAGAGGTGTGTGAACTCGCAAGTATGATGGCAGATGCAGTTTTTTGTTCTGGTCTGCTCCCTGTTAAAAGGAGTGATGAGATACTTAGCAGACTATCATCACTCAATGGCTTGTTGTCTAAGTGGTGTCCGCAAAATAACATAGGGTTCATAGACAATTGGAAAAGCTTTTGGGGCAGACCTGACCTGTTGAAGAGGGATGGCATCCATCCTTCTTGGAGTGGTGCTGCTCTTCTCTCTAGTAATTTGGCATATAGTCTTATATATGTTAAACCTTGACTAACTGGGGCCCAGGTCAGGAAGCAGACAGACTGGCTTACCCGACCATCTGCTAGCTGTCTCCCGTTACAGAAGTCAGATAAATCCCAACACATAGACTCTTTCACCTAGATATTATCACATAGAGACTGTGTCTGTTCCCTGAATTAGTAAATACAAAAAAACATCAAGACCATTCAACAGTAAAAACTTAATTGATGTCAAACAAATAAACAACAGATATAATACAGATGATCAAATGATAAAGCCTGGGTTGCTGAATATTCGATCCCTTTCCCCAAAAGTGCTTATTGTTAATGATATGATTACAGATAATAATCTAGATGTGCTGTGTTTGACAGAAACCTGGCTAAAACCTGACAACTACATTACTTTAAATGAGTCCACCCCACAAGATTATTGTTATAAACATGAGCCGCGTCTGAAAGGTAAAGGGGGAGGGGTTGCTGTCATTTATAATAATATCTTCAGTATTACTCAGAAGTCTAGTTTCAAATATAATTATTTTGAAGTTTTGGTGCTTTATGTAGCATTATGCAGTGTAATTGATAAATCCTGTTTGACATTTGTGCTGGCTACTGTATACAGGCCACCAGGGCACAATACAGACTTTATCAAAGAATTTGCTGACTTTCTATCAGAGTTAGTACTGGCTGCAGATAAAGTACTAATTGTTGGTGATTTTAATATCCATGTAGATAATGAAAAAGACGCATTGGGATTAGCATTTAGAGATATTCTAAACTCTATTGGAGTAAGGCAACACGTGTCAGGACCCACTCATCGCCTTAATCATACTCTAGACCTAATATTGTCACATGGAATAAATGTTGATACCGTTGAAATTCTGCAGCAGAACGACGACATCTCAGATCATTACCTAGTATCATGTATACTTAATTTAGCTAAGGCTGCAAAGCCATCCCCTCGCTTCAAATATGGCAGAACTATCACTGCCGCCACTAAAGATTGCTTTTTAAATAATCTTCCTCATCAGTTTCATCTCCTCAGCATCCCAGATAGCCTAGAGGAACTCGATTTTGCAACAGAAACTATTGACTCTCTTTTTTCCAGCACTTTAGACACAGTTGCTCCCCGGCGCTCAAAGAAGATTAAAGAAAATAGTCCAACGCTGTGGTACAACGAGCACACCCGGGCCCTTAAAACAGCAGCCAGAAAAATGGAGCACAGCTGGAAGAAAACAAAATGAGAGGTTTTTCGTAATTCATGGAAAGAGAGCGTGATCGCACACAGAAAGGCCGTAAAAACTGCTAGATCTGCTTATTTCTCGACTCTCTTAGAAGAAAACAAACACAACCCTAGGTATTTATTTGATATAGTGGCTAAGTTAACCAAAAATAAAGCTTCTACTTCTGATGGTTGTAAACAGCACAGCAGTAATGACTTTATGAACTTCTTTACATGTAAGATCGATAATATTAGGAAGAAAATTATAACCATGCAGCCGTCTACTACAGTGTCACATCAGACAGAGCATTGTAGTGTCACTGAGGAAAAATTACATTCATTCACTGCTATAGGAGAGGAAGAATTGGCTAAACTCGTTAAATCATCTAAATCAACAACATTAGGCTATTAAAAGAGATGCTACCAGAGGTCATAGATCCTCTTCTTAAAATCATTAACTCATCTTTGTTATTAGGATATGTACCGAAAACTTTTAAGTTGGCTATTATCAAACCACTTATTAAAAAACCTCAACTTGATCCTACAGAATTAGTCAATTACAGGCCGATCTCAAATCAACCCTTCCTGTCAAAAATACTGGAAAAGGCAGTGTCTTCACAATTATGTTCCTTTTTTAGAAAGAAATGGTATCTGTGAGGATTTCCAGTCAGGATTTAGACCGTATCATAGTACTGAGACTGCTCTCATCAGAGTTACAAATGATTTACTCTTATCATCCGATCGTGGTTGTATCTCTCTATTAGTGTTACTCGATCTTAGTGCTGCATTCGATACTATCGATACTATTTTTGAATAGACTCAAAAATTATGTTGGCATTAGTGGAACTGCATTGGCATGGCTTAAATCATACTTATCTGACCGTTATCAGTTTGTAGCAGTAAATGAAGAGATCACAAGTTCAGTATGGTACATGCTGTACATGCTACCACTGTGAGATATCATTAGGAAGCATGGCATTAGTTTTCACTGTTATGCTGACGATACTCAGCTCTATATTTCTTCACGCCCTGACGAAACTTACCAATTCACAAGATTAATGGAATGCATAGCTGATATAAAACATTGGATGTCTAGTAATTTCCTGCAACTTAATGGGTGTGCTCTTTGATACCAATCTTTCATTTGAAAGCCACGTTTCTAACATCTGTAAAACTGCATTCTACCATCTTAAAAATGTATCTAAATTACGGCACATCCTTTTGATGCAAAATGCTGAATAGTTAATTCATGCGTTCATGACCTTAAGGCTAGATTACTGTAATGCTTTACTGGGTGGTTGCCCTGCTCGCTTAATAAACAAACTCCAGCTGGTCCAAAACGCAGCAGCTCTTACTAGAACAAGGAAGTATGACCATATTAGCCCGGTTCTGTCAACACTGCACTGGCTCCCTATTAAACATTGTATACATTTTAAAATCTTGCTTATTACTTACAAAGCACTAAATTTTAGCTCCCCAGTACTTGAGCGAACTCTTAACGCATTATAGGACCATCAAAATAAACTGAAACCATTTGCGGTCCATTTTGTTTCACTTTACAAATTCACAAATCCAGTGGTTAAAATTCGGCAGAATATTCAACATTGCACATCCGGGAACTGCAGGAATAGCAGTAAAGTACCGATGCATGATCTCCATCTGCTGTTAGTTGGCTCACCAGCAGGTGGTGCAAATGGCTGTTGATGAAGACCAAAGCAACAGGCAGATCAAGTCATTCATTCAGAAATGTACATGATCTTTGGTCACAAGTCTGTGACAATGGCCAACTTTGAACCTCTCTCACTGTATGATGTAGGACCACCATTTAGGAGTCACGAGCACAGAAATCACCACAACTGGTCATCTTTCATCTGGGAGAGCCCAAAATTTTACAAAAAATGTGTACAGAGCATAAAAACTACTATAGGTTCATAATTAATGCGAGTAATGCACAATGTATAATTAATTCTAAAGTGAAGATCATGGTAACCCACTAGTAATGACTCAAGTGTTATCAAATCCTTCAGAAGGAATTACTAATTATTTGGAACAGTATTCTAAAGTAAAAGGCTCTCTAGAAATGACTGAAGTCATTGTACGCTTTTGAGGTTTTTGTAAGGTTTTGGATAGGATAGGACCTATAGACATTAGTCAACACTTTCAAAAACGTGTAAAAATGGTACATTTAGGGGTACAACAGCTTGTCACTGGGGCAGTACCCATACAAAGACATCTTTGTACCATTTTCACCCTTAAAAGGTGCATATTAGTACCTTAGAGTAGCAATGTACCTTAAAGCACTACTATGAACACTTTAGGTGTAAAAATGGTACAAAGATGTCCTTTCAAGGGTACTGCCCCAGTGACAAGCTGTTGTACCCCTAAAGGTACAATTTTCATGTAATTTTTTTCTGAGATTAAAAGTAGAGCCATATTGAAATTTTGACAGACATGGAAACGATTCTGTGAGGGGCAGAAGTACAGTGTGTTCAATGGATTATACTGTAGTTTAAAAACATACTGAAGGTTCAGATGGTAAAAAGTTTGAGTATACAAAAACTCCACAAAACAGTTTTGATCATGATCTAGGACCTTTATTCAGTGTGCGCCACTGTAAAGTCTATCCCTCACAGCCTTCTTTTTCATATTAGTGACAGCATTTGTATGAATTTTATTCCATTTTAGTTATACTTCCTGAAATTCAAAAACAGCCGGGTCAACCTCAACTCAAACACAGAAATTAAATTAGAATTTTAAAAGCATTCTCAATTCACCTGAACGTGTGCAGCTCTGGTTGTTATGGTGACAGCCGAGATATTTTTCTAATTCTTTACCACCATTCTATCTCTCCCTCAGCCCATCAGATAATGCCATTCATAAGCACTTGGCACTCAAACACGTCTGCGATTGAACAGATCTAACAAAGGCATGCATGAAAGAAGAGAAGCTCTTCTCTTCCCCCTCACGTCCTTCACCCGCACTCCTCTCAGAGGCCTAATATTTGTTAACACAAGCCTCAAATGACATGCTTTTTCAATCGCATGACACAGCATTAGTGTTTGGCTGACAGGCCGGTAAATGTTATTTTTTCCTCAGGTAAGAGGGTTTCCCTGTTTGCTACACTTAAAACCAGGCTCAGACGCTTTTTCCCAGGATGTATGTCATTTATTGTTGTTAATTTTTTCTCTTTAATGTGTGTGTGTGCTTGTGTTTCCCTGCTGCCCAACAGCCTGCTGGGAAATGGAGTTTTTGCCTGGTCTCCTCGGTTTCTCCCTGTCCTCTTACAGGAGCCTCATTGATGAGTTTGTGGAGAGGAGCTTCCATTTAAACAGAGAGATCTGCCTGTTCACCAGAGAGAGCATGTCCTGTCTGCTTTCCCAGACTTTGCTGAATGTGTTGAGCCTTAATGCTGCTTTAAGAAAGCCTGTACTGTAGTGACAGAAAGCTTGGTGTGCCACTTTTGGTTTTACTAACCCCAGCTTTTCTCCTGTTTTTGGGACAGTGAGGTAGTCAGGGGGAAGATATGTGTTGTTTATTTGATTCTTTTGTTTGATAGGTTAGTTAGATTCCCCCCCCCCAAATTAAAATCTTGAAGAGCTGATAATTTGTTTGTGTGTGTGTGTGTGTGTGTGTGTGTGTGAGAGCTGGTACTGCACACAGACCCAACTCTCTCTCTTATTTTTGCTTTATTTTGTGGTGATACGTTCTCTTTCCTTTTTAACAGCATATGTTACTCTCCTGCCACCCCTAGACAAAAATGGGACGTAACAATTACACAGATCAACACAATTAACATTTTGTCATCATGAAAACTTAAAGGTTCCTTACAACAGACTCAAGGATGATATTTGTTTTCAAAGCCTTTGTGTTTAAAGGTTTTGAGATTTTCTTAAAGGAAGTAAAAAGGTACTTTATATCAGAGGAGAATATTTTAAAACTGGGATTACAGTGAATGTGTCTAGCTTTGTCAAGATGAAATTTACCCAGAAGCAAAGTAATAATACAGTATCAAGATTAACATCCTTAGAATGAAAATCACACACACACACAAAAAAAAAAGATAGATTATGTCATTTGCGTCTATAGGTTCATCTGGAGTGCACTCTAGTAAAAGAACCAACACGTTTTCACATCCAAGTCGCATATTGATGCTTGGTCAGGACCCTTCAACGTCACTTTTTAATGCACAGTGTATCCCTTTACTGTCATTTTCTAAACCTTTGGCATCACAGATGCGTTGGACATGGGAATGTTATCACCATGATGAAATTATATTTTGGGTTATGACATGTTGGAGTGCGATTCTCAATTTAATCAGCCAGTATAATTTTTTTTTTTTTTTTTTTTTTTTTTTTTTTTTTTACGCTATTTAGACACTTTTGACGTAACCCAACCGCACACCTAAACATACTCATTTGTGTATTATATGATATGCACTCACCTAAAGGATTATTAGGAACACCATACTAATACTGTATTTGACCCCCTTTCGCCTTCAGAACTGCCTTAATTCTACGTGGCATTGATTCAACAAGGTGTTGAAAGCATTCTTTAGAAATGTTGGCCCATATTGATAGGATAGCATCTTGCAGTTGATGGAGATTTGTGGGATGCACATCCAGGGCACAAAGCTCCCGTTCCACCACATCCCAAAGATGCTCTATTGGGTTGAGATCTGGTGACTGTGGGGGCCATTTTAGTACAGTGAACTCATTGTCATGTTCAGGAAACCAATTTGGAATGATTCGAGCTTTGTGACATGGTGCATTATCCTGCTGGATGTAGCCATCAGAGAATGGGTACATGGTGGTCATAAAGGGATGGACATGATCAGAAACAATGCTCAGGTAGGCCGTGGCATTTAAACGATGCCCAATTGGCACTAAGGGGCCTAAAGTGTGCCAAGAAAACATCCCCCACACCATTACACCACCACCACCAGCCTGCACAGTGGTAACAAGGCATGATGGATCCATGTTCTCATTCTGTTTACGCCAAATTCTGACTCTACCATCTGAATGTCTCAACAGAAATCGAGACTCATCAGACCAGGCAACTGTCCAATTTTGGTGAGCTCGTGCAAATTGTAGCCTCTTTTTCCTATTTGTAGTGGAGATGAGTGGTACCCGGTGGGGTCTTCTGCTGTTGTAGCCCATCCGCCTCAAGGTTGTGCGTGTTGTGGCTTCACAAATGCTTTGCTGCATACCTCGGTTGTAATGAGTGGTTATTTCAGTCAAATTTGCTCTTCTATCAGCTTGAATCAGTCGGCCCATTCTCCTCTGACCTCTAGCATCAACAAGGCATTTTCGCCCACAGGACTGCCGCATACTGGATGTTTTTCCCTTTTCACACCATTCTTTGTAAACCCTAGAAATGGTTGTGCGTGAAAATCCCAGTATGCTCAAAATTGCTTAAATCACCTTTCTTTCCCATTCTGACATTCAGTTTGGAGTTCAGGAGATTGTCTTGACCAGGACCACACCCCTAAATGCATTGAAGCAACTGCCATGTGATTGGTTGATTAGATAATTGCATTAATGAGAAATTGAACAGGTGTTCCTAATAATCCTTTAGGTGAGTGTAAAACACAGCATAAAACAGGCAGATACGACTGCAGGCACAATTTATTCAAAAAGTACAAATATTCCAAGTTTTCCGATGCCAAACGATTGATTTGTGTGAAGAAAATCCCCAAAAGCGATCAGCGTCTCCATCCGTCGAAGATTAAAAAATTGCCGCCCGAAGAAAGTCAGCTTTGATAGTGAAATTGCATTGGCTCTCAGATGTCTCATGACCAATTGCGTCATTACGTCAGCTTTGACTGTAAAATGTCATTGGCTATTGTGTGTCTCGTGTCTGATCTCGTCATGCTAAATAGTCAGGTGTATCATTTGAATGAGATATGACAGTGAGTTATGAGTGTCATTTTAGCAATTAAAACATTAAAGGGTAACTAAACCCTAAAACAACTTTTTTTTTTTTTTTTTTAGTTACTGATCTGCAAGACTGGGGCCTTATTAGTGCTGTTCATTGATTTGAGTAAATGTTTTGACATTTGGGTATAAAGTGTTTTAATTCTACAATATATGGTGTAAAAACATCTGAGTTGAACGGTGGCTACAGCAGTTGAATTTTCCTATTGGACGTTGTTTGCCATTGTGACGTATGTTGGCTCTTCCAACGGCTCACTATCCACGCCCCTGGTGCGAGCTCCCCACGGCTTCACTCCAGTATGAACGCTCATGTTACATGAAGTAGAAACATTATGAATTAAACTTACTTGACACTTGCTATCAACATTACAATGAATAAAATACGGTCAAATAATGCAGTTGACAGCACACGTCAGGTTTTTCTTACAGTATTTTTGCCGCCCGTCATGTGTACAGATACTTTTCATACATGAGACGCGCTTTCAAACCTTGGCACGCAAGTGGTTGCCATGGTAACGAACAACAATACTGTAACGTGCTGCCGTATATAGTCTAACTTTTATTTGAGGAAATTTTATACTGTAATATAATTTTAATCTGTTTATAATAGGCTATTAGGTTTGAAAAAAAGATATATGCAAAAAGATATAAAAAGAGGAGAAAAGTCCTCTACTTCGAATGACCGATCTGTAGCAAAGCTACTGGCATCACTCCAGTCACTCTCCATCTTTGCTGACAGCTGTCAATCAATCCGTCACTGCGGGTCTCAGGTGAACGCCTCCCGCTCAGCCCCGCCTTGGTTCGGCCCCTCTGTCTCCGCTGGGCCCTGCCCCCTTTTCCAGCGTTTTTCAAATATTGCCAGTGGGTGGAGTTAGGCTGTGAACAGAGATTGACTTACCCTTTAAGATCAACTCTGTTCTTTAGGTAAAGATATATATTTACGGTAGGAAATTTTTCTTCAAAATATCTTCATGGAACATGATCTTAATATCCTAATGATTTTTGTCATAAAAGAACAATCCAATATATAGTTGGCTATTGCCACCAAAAAAAAAACCTGTGCAACTTATGACTGGTTTTGTTGTGGTACAGGGTCACATATAGTCCTCCATTGTGTCCTTGGTTGTCAGTTCTTGTCATTATATGGAGGTTGTTCTGTTTCTGTGTTAAGTGTTTAAAGTTACCTGATTATTTTGTTACGTTTTTTTTTTTTGTTTTGTTTTGTTTTGTTTTTTCATTAAACACCTACTGCTTCAATTAGATTCTCTATTTTTCATTCTCTGCGTCAACCCAGTGTGACAGCTTCTCAAAAGTCTGTAAATGCAATTTAGAGGTTGTGATGAAATCACATGTGCCAAATGAAGAAATGGTAATATCACTGGCTGATAAAGTTTTGCTCTCTTTTAAAGCCCTGTGGAGATTTGAGCAGCTAAAGGATTTAGACAAAAATGAGAAGGATTGTTTTTCAAACTTGAGTTCCCCAAGACTCTAAAATTATTAGTCTAAAAGGTCTTCGCAGAATTTGAAGCCAACACTACTTTATGAATGTTGAATATTTAGCAGGGGGATTGTGTAAGCCAGCTTTATGAGGGGGTTTGTCTTGTGCAGTCAGACTTATTGGCAATAAAGTCTGTTCCACATTGCAGTTCAGGGTGCTTGCAGGCTTTTGCAAGTTTTTGGTGAAGATGTTTGATGTTAGAGTTATATATTTGGTCATTGTCAAAAGCAGCAATTCTGACATTAAAACCTGTCTATCTTGGTCAGGACTGGAGCTTCCTACAAACTGTCTCAGTTGCGCAAATAAAATAATGTTTAATTTAATGTAAATACATGTGTACGTTAATAAATAATAATGTTTTATATAAAAAATACTCTAGCTCAAACATTATGGTGCCTGATGCCTCCCCTATCTCATTCGCATTCTCTACTGGACTGTAATGACGGCCTTTCTTTAATCTTTAATTCCACTAGCACGTTCGGCTTCGCTGTGGAAGCAGCGACTTCAGCTTCGTCCCATGGAATGCCGACTGCTCGCAGGTGATTTGTGCATGCCACCAGAATATCGCTGTCTTGGGCAGCTGATGGTCGAGGAGGCAAAAGACAAGTCTGGCGGAACGAAAACTGTGTTCGGTGACGGTCACGGAGAGGGGCCGTGCACCGGCGCAACGGTGTACTTCCATATTCGTAACATGGTCCCGGTAAGTGATCTTGAGGATGTGTCCAACTTCCGAGTGATGGCTTCAAGATTCAAGATTCAAGAGTTTTGAATATACAACCGGCAGTGAAATGTAAACAGGTCCGCTCCATGGACAGTGCAAATTCACAGTTAAAAACACAAGGAGGAAATTATAATAGAAATAGGATAAAAAAGTACTATATATATAAAAATCTGTAGAATTATAAATAAATCAAGTAGAAAAAAAATAAATAAAGAAAGAAGTGGAATAAAATAAGTGAAATAAACTGTGCAGTGAGTAAACTGTAGACTTATAAATATGTGGTTAACAGAAATGTACAAAGTATAATGTGCAAACAGGTTTATAACAGGTTGTTACACAGTAACAACGAGAACAGAAAGTGCAGAGCAATGTCAGTATGTCGATGGTCACGTGATGTTAAGTGACCGAGTTCAGGAGTCTGATGGCCTGGGGGAAGAAGCTCCTCCTGAGTCTCTCAGTTTTGGCCATCAGGCTTCGGAAGCGCTTACCAGATGGCAGCAGCGTGAAATGAGGGTGTGCAGGGTGATTAGAGTCCTTGACGATTTTAGTAGCTCTGCCTTTGCAGCGTTTGGTGTAGACATCCTGCAGAGACGTGAGAGCTGACCCTGAGATACGCTCGGATAAGCGCACAAATCTTTGCAGGGCTTTGCAGTCATGACTGGTGCTGTTCCCATACCACGCTGTGATGCACTGAGTTAGTACACTTTCTATCGCCCATAAATAGAAAGTTTTCAGGATAGCTGGTGAAACCCTGAATTTCCTCAGCTGGTGCAGGTGGTACAGTCTTTGCCTGGCTTTTTTCACCTGTGTCTGAATGTGAGCAGTCCAGGTCAGGTCCTCTGAGATGTTTACACCCAGGTACTTGAAGCTGCTCACTCTCTCTACTGGTGACCCGCTGATCATGAGAGGGGAGTATGTCCATTGCTGTCTCTTCCTGAAGTCCACAATCAGTTCTTTCATCATCTACCAGGTTTCGCACTCGTATCCTTCTTCCATCCGTAGGCAGCAGCAAGACCCTTGGTATGTAATAATGTAAGTATATTTTTTTTCTGTACAATTATTACATCTCTGATGACTGAATAAGTGCAATTCACCTTTATTCCACAAGGTGGCAATGTCTGAAACTCAATGATGAAGTGATGTTTCACTCATAGTTACCGCAGGCAGAAAACAAAAGAATAGGAAGAATCATCAGCAAAACTCGAAATGGCTCAGAGATTTACTGCTGAACGCAATCAAATATTACTGTCACTGTCACTTGATGCTGAAGCTGTCAGCGATCATAATATTGACTTTAAAGATGATAGTTTTGAGAATATGTTTGAGATGGTGAATATGAGGCAGATGCTGAATCCGGGAAATGAGCTCTGACGAGGACAGTGATGATGGGATAAAATATCTGCTCAAACTGAACCCTTCCAAGCTCCAAAAGATAACAAAATATGCTTTATTTGATTCTTTTCTTATTGTTATTAAAATATCAGGAGTTTTTTACTTTTGTGGCAGTTTGAGATCCATCAGTGTGTTAGATGTAGATCCGGGTCACTAAAGACCCGAATATGTAATAATGATTGGCGAAACATTCATGCATTTAAGTGTTAATTTTGCGATTTCTCTTTCCATTGCATTGCTTTCCGTCTCTGCTGAGTTCATTAAAACATACCCAAGCTCATTTATGGTACAAGAACAGCAGTTATATTATGATAATCTCATTGATAACTCAGGAAGCCTGGAGGAACACTGTGTGCTTGCATGTTTTCTTCATGTTACTGTTGGTTTTCTTCATGGTTTCCTGGCTCCTGGAAGTTGCACAAAACCAGGCAGTTAGACTGGTGGTGTTTTGAGAAAGCCATTTCCATTATTCCATGAAACATTCATGAGCAAGCCAGCGAATGGTCTGTGATCTGTTACTATGAAGATTGAAGGATCTTCTCTCCTTAAAAGTACTATATTATTTTGCAATGCACAAATCTGTGCTAGACTTAAGATTCATTAGCTGCAATAGGTAAAAAACTGGAATGACAAAGTGCAGTAAATGGTAAAATGATTTGCACTACAAGCCAGTGTGTTTATGATTATGATAAATTCAAATAATATGATAACAATTAGCATTTTGCAGTATAAAACAGCATAACTGACTGTTTTTGTACAGCTAAATTAACTGGAAGCGGATGTCAAAGGAAGCCTTACACATTAACATTAAAATGGCCAAGCCGCTCTAACGTCAAAAATAAGGGGAATAACACATCACAATTAGGAATGACCATGAAACAACTGGCAATAGCAAACCATAAGACAAAAATAATAATAATAATAATAATTACAGTGCCCAATAGGGACATGGTGATGAAAAAATATGAGATGGGAGGGAATATTATATTTCAATGTTTTGCATTCCCCGAGAAACATTCGCCCACAAAATGTTTGCATTAGCCTGAGAAAATGTGTGTTCACTCAAAAACCTTTTGAGTTCTTTGTGAGTGAACGTGAAAGCTTTTTCTATCACCATGTCCCTTTAAATGTACAAAATAAACAAATTCAATAAAAGAAGTTCCCAAGACGACAAGTCTCAAGGCCGTTCACACCAAGAACAAGAACTACAAAGATAACTATAATAAGAATGTTGGCATCCACACCAGCGTCCTGTTTATTATAAGCACAATAATAAACAATTTTTACCATACTTTCAATACAAAAATGTAAATATTCAATATAAAGATTATTTTCAAATAAATGTTTTTTTATTTAATTTTTTTATTAAATACAAAATTTGGTCTTCAAAAAAAGGTACATCTTTTTAAAAAAACGGGAGGGGGGGTGTCGTCTTATAATCAGGGTCGTCTTATGTTCAGAACAATATGGTACATATTCATCTCATTCTGGTTGACGTCAGGATGTTCGCTAACAGTATATCACTGCAAAAAAAAAAAATAAAATAAAAAGAAGAACATTGCTGTGAGTATATCGAGGCCTTTTGATCTATTGACTGCCCATACATCCAGGGTGCTTCCCTGCCTATGGCCCAAAGATGCTGGTATAGGCTCCTGCATTCCTGTTACCCTACATAAGACAAGCGGTTTGGAAAATGCAAGGATGTCAAAACTAATCAGAGCATTCCTGACATTTATCCAGTAAGCCAGTGAAACGCAACTACAGGGATTCATTCTGTATAATGCAAAAAGAGTTTCCCCCTCACTCGTCTCAGACAGAGTGGCCAATTTCTCAGTCGTGCAGAGACAGCTGATGGGCGCCATTGCTTTTCTCTCGCTGGTGTCACTATTGATTTGTGAGTGGGCTTCCCCGGCTTTCCTTGACTCTGTGGTGGAGGAGCTAATTTTAATGAAGACGTGGAAAGAAGGGATAGAATTATTGATTTACGCGTGATTAGTGGGGGGAATTCCGGGGTCCCTGGCCTGTTTTCAGACTACTTACACAATCGACCTCCAGATCCACCCTTGGATGATGAGAGCATGACTATGTGTCAAAACTACAAATTTAACGAGTATCAGAACTACAAATACGATTCAGATAGATAGATAGATAGATAGATAGATAGATAGATAGATAGATAGATAGATAGATAGATAGATAGATAGATAGATAGATAGATAGATAGATAGATAGATAGATAGATAGATAGATAGATAGATAGATAGATAGATAGATGGTTCTCAATTCATTGGGTGATTGGGTTGATGCAATTCTTACAACATTACATCCATTGTGTTTTTTTCTGTGAAAGACAACATTCAGTTAATTTCAGTCTAATGTTTCAATGACATTTCAAAGAAGCCACAAAAGATAGTGTTGCATAAAGGAAAACTTTTTTGTGTCAGATAAAGGTAGATACATTTGCATTTGCACTTTCAAAGCTTCTTGCTGTAAAGTTTTACATCACTCTGATACTGACAGCGGGCTAAGTGATGACATCTTGTAACTCTTGGTAAAGATTTCTGTCTTTGAAAAAAAGCAGCAGATGGGAAGGCAACGAATATCATAACTCTAGAAGGTTTTTATATTGCATCTGAGTGTGGCTGCAAAACGTTGGAAATCACCTCCATTAGGCCTCAACAGTTTCTAACCCAGAAAAGTACACAGAGGACCACTAACATACAAGATCAAGAGTTAATGTAACAGTACACCCAAAAAAAAAAAATTACTTCCTTTGACTTTTCTTGAACAACATTTTTGAAGAATCTTCACGCGGCATTAAAGGGAAAGTTTGGCCAAAATGGCAATTCTGTCATCATACCTCATTTTGTTCCAAACCTGTATGACTTCTTTCTTCTGTGGAACATAACAGGAAGTATGTTGGTGACCAATGACTTCCACTGTTTTCAAACGTTACATTTCTGCTTCTGAATGCAAATTAAATTATTAGCCAAGAGAAATAATTATTTTTTTGCTGCACTTTTCCCGCAAAGTAAAATAATATGAAATTGTCTGTATGATGCTGTCTTCAGATTTAGGTTATCGCTCCCTGAACCTACAAGTGTATGTGTTTAAAGACCCTGCAGAGATGTTCTAATGGGCCTTTGTCCATGAAATACTGCTTGCAAAGATTTTATGGTAATGTTCTGTGATCAGCGTTGAGAGCAGGGTTTAGAGATGATTGGGCAATGGGGAAAACTGTGGGTCAGCGAATCTGGAAAGTTGCATCAAAGATAAATTGGTCTTGAGACCTTGATGGCATTATTATCACTATTGTTGGGAAATAAACATTCATTTATATCAAATATATTCACATTTAAAGGTCCATTGTGTAATTTCTACACCATTAGTGGCACCAAACTGAATTGCAACAATGATAGTTTTCAAATAGATTTTGGTGGAGCCCAAAGCAGACAAACCACACCATTATGGTAGCAAAAAGCATCTTTCTCCATTGGTGGCCATTCAAAAGCATGTAAATATTTTATTATGCTATAATAGCTGTTTTAGTAGTGTCCATTTTGAAGGGCTCTTAACAGCTTTAAACAATCTTTCCCTATAAGACAGAGGTCTTCAACCCTGCTCATGGGGACACACTGTCCTGCAGAGTTTAGCTCCAATCCTGATTAAAGACAGGTGAAGCTAATCAAGCTCTTCAGGATCACTTGTTAAAAGTACACAGGCAGATGTGCTGAAGCAGGTTGGAAATAAACTTTGCGGGACAGTGGGTCCCCAGGAGCAGGGTTGAAGACCTCTGCTATAAGGCGTTATTGACGTCACAGCACATGATGACTTCAAACTCCAAGACCAAACTCCGTGTAGCCTTTGGATTAGCTCAAGGACAGTGCATGAGAGGCTTTATGGAATGGGTTTTCATGGCCAGGCAGCTGCATCCAAATAATGCAGCTTGGCCTTGGCCCCTTAGTTCCAGTGAAAGGAACTCTTAATGCTTCAGCATACTAAGACATTTTGGACAATTTCATGCTCCCAACTTTGTGGGAACAGTTTGGGGATAGCCCCTTCCTGTTCCATAAAGACATGGATAAGCGACTTTGGTGTGGAGGAACTTGACTGGCCTGCACAGAGTCCTGACCTCAACCCGATAGAACACCTTTGGGATGAATTAGAGCGGAGACTGTGAGCCAGGCCTTCTCGTCCAACATCAGTGCCTGACCTCACAAATGCACTTCTAGAAGAATGGTCACATATTCCCATAAACACACTCCTAAACCTTGTGGAAAGCCTTTCCAGAAGAGTTGAAGCTGTTATAGCTGCAAAGGTTGCGCCAACTCCATATTAAACCCTACGGATTAAGAATGGGATGTCATTAACGTCCATGTGCATGTAAAGGCAGGTGTCCCAAAACTTTTGGCAATATAGTGTATGTCACACTTGCTTTCCTCTCATGCATCTCAGTCACACTTTATATCAGGTAGCCTTAACTACTGTGTACTTATTATGTGCATACAAATTCGATTTAAAGTAGGTGCGTTTAAATAACATTTGTAGTTACACTGTTACCTTTACCCCTAATCTTAACCCAACTATTACCCCAAAACCTAACTCTAACCCCTATAATCCTAACCCTATAACTCCTAAAGTGGACCATACATCAAAATCATTAAGAGAAATTTGGAAAATATCCAGAACAACATGTAGTTCAGTTAATCCAAGAGTGTCTATAATATAGATAATATGTGATATTATCTATATTATAGATTAGTGTTCCCTGATCACATCAACGTGTTCCTTTCAACGTTGGAGCATTATAAATAAGACTTTGCCTTGTCGACTTGTGCTGCCATCAGCCAAACAATCAGTGTTGTTCTTATGTTATATTTGGTTGCATTTACAGCTCAGGTAACTGGCCCAAAATTAATGAGCACCCATGAGCAAAGATGCCAAAAATCTCTTATTTTCAGGGGGTTCTATTGAGTTCATGTGAATGCTAACAGATAGTTTCCATGTATTATATAAACTCAGTTGGATGACTCAACCCATCCGAGGTGTCTGCCACCCGTGTACACATGCTTCCGTTGAGTTGGCTATGCAAACACTGACTCAACATATTGTGTCAGCTCTCCCCAGCAACTAGCAGAGCAAAAGAAGCAGCCATCTAAAAACTGCCCATGTCATGTATTATTGACGGATGACAGTAGGGAAGAGAGACAGAGAGAGAAGGAAGATAAGATGCACACATAGGCATTTCACGCTGCACTTAACCGTCGTTCTGAGCCTCGCTTTTAAGCCTGGGTATTGGAACATTTCACACTTGTAATTTAGAAGGGAGGTTAGCACCGCTTTTCATCCGGGGTTATGAAACCCTGCTCCAAACTTTAGCACTGTAAAACGTTGTAGTGTTAAAATGTTCTGGTTAGGTGCTTAGCAACACACACTCACTCATATTGAAATGTGCCTCATATCACAAGCTTTGTACAGTCACACAAGTCACGCAGCACTGATGTGAAAGCGCAAGACAAATCAGTGTTTAAACCGATCACGCACTTTTGTTGCTAAGTGAAATCTATGCTTCCTTACTCTTTCGTGAGTGTGTGTGAGAACAGCAGCTGACCACACAGGACAATCTCACAAGCACACCATTTCGATTAAAACACGACACAAAACACGAGTCCTAGAAAATTATACATGCTTTTTCCTCAGCTGAATATCTCTCTTGTGTTCTAGGCTGTCACAATGACAATTGCGAGTTCTCGCATTCACATCTGTGGCTCTGTCCCAAATGGCAGCCTTGCGATCCACATTTTCCTGGCATAATGCCACTTTGACTGTTGGATAGAAGTCTGCTGCACCCTTCTGAAACCTAAAATGTCTAATGGGACACTCAACGGTCTACGGACACATGCGCAAAATGTTACCACTATACCGTGTTAAAATGAAGGAATTTTCTGTATTGATTTTTCACAGGTGTTTTACACGTATTTTGAACTATGCATTGTATGTGTTGTTTTAGGGTTGAAGGAATTGTCCATAAAACTTAATAGAAAATATACTGGTACATTTCAGAATATCTGCCCAACAATGCTGTCCACTTAAATAAGAGTGATATAATAATAAAAAGAAGAAATTGTTTTCAGACCAGTTCGCTTTAAAAGAATAAAAGTATAAAAACAAATTGGAACCACTCCCGTATTGGCTGAAATTAGGCTGGTATGCAAAGATTTTAACGACAGCACAAGTTTAATTTTTTGTTAATAAAGTGCTGCAGGAATGACATGTTGTAGGTAAAAAAATTTTGCACTTCCAGTTCCATTGTCCTGAATTCAATGGGATTTTGAATGGGTTTTTGGTTAAATGCCTGAAATAAGGCCTGTGATTAATACAAGCTAATACAAGTTATTTTCACGTCATTTTTTTTACATTTTACTTGTCTTGTAATTCTAAATGGGACTACAGAGGTTGTCGGGGAGATTAAACAACATCAGGATGAACAGGTAAACTCTACTCACTAGTTATAAACTTATAAATCGCACTCTTGCAAACTATTATAACTAATTTGTTTAAAGACTGCAAGTTGTTAAAAGCTTAATGGTGGTTGTAGTGTGACTGTGGTGTAGCTCATTTATATCCTACATTTAGTGTTTTGCTTCTTCAGATTATATTTAGGCTTCAAAATTCATAAAAGTTGTGATCATATGTGAAGATTATTATGGTGAACGAAACATGTAAGAATCATAAACTTGTGATGGTCATAGAGGTTATTTTTTTGCAATAATCCAAAACCCAATGGAAAAATCCTATTGGATTATTGTCAGGGTGATGCTTAAAGGGGCTTTCGCACCAGAGGAACGTTTTCATAGTTCCTATAACTATTGGTGGAAGTGTCTGTTTTTTTGTGTGTGTTCGCACCGCAGGAACTGGGAATGATTTTAGTTGTAGGAATGCCTTTTGGAGTAACTAAATTAGCTCCTACTTCAGAGTAGGGTCTAACCCAGCGCAATACAAACTACCAGTGACTTAAGTGTACATCGATTGAGCGAACACATGCCACATGAAACACGCATGTAAACAGTTTATATAAGAACTAGTGAAAACAGTGATAGATGTAGATGAACTCCAGGCACTTCTCAACCTTTTCTTTTATCATGAAAACCAAGACACACAACAAAAAACCAGCTCCGATCATGGTGTCCTCCATCCTCCAGTTGTTGATATTAAATAACGTCGCTGTTTGCTGGCTTACGTCACTTCAGAGTTCCTTCTGGCGGTATGAATGCAACCAGGAAAATGGCCCTAGGGGAACATAACCCAGCAAGCAATTTTGTGTTTAAAATGACGTCTAATAGCCCTCCAAACACAGCTCTGACGTCTAGACTAAAACAAGGCTAAATTTGGGCTGTCAGTGAAAATTGAATACACGTCTAACCATAGCCCAAGAGTAGACTAGTCATCTAGAACATGAACTTGTCAAAGAAATGAAACCAAATACCTTGTAATCACTTTGCTTACATGATGGGATATCATACATCTCACAAGTTATTTTGGCAAAAACGACATGTAACCAAATTCAAGGTTATTTTGGCTAGAAGCGGGTTACTCATAGTCAGACTATACCGGGTCCTTAGTTAACCAAGACGGTGAAATGACGGCTATTGCTTGCTGGGAAAGGGCCAGATTTACTAAACAGGGCACATTAGTGTGAGAGCGCAATTCCAAAAAAGCTGTTAATAAATCTGGCCCTTGGTTCGCCCTGGGAAACGCCCTGGTACCTAGTTCCTATAGCTACCTGGTGTGAAAGCCCCTTAACTTACGGGTTGGCCTACAAAAATACATCATCACTGCAGCGCGCTATTGATTTACATATAAAATCTTAAAATCCAAAGTGCTGAATTGTGAATTAAGTTTTGTAGTGCATGTGAGGTTGCCCATAAAGTGCACTAAAACGAAAAGATGTTCAAATGACCTGATGAATGTACAGAAAATGAGAAACGTCACTCCTGAATTAAATTACACATCCTATAGGGGCTTGTGTAAAATCCTATGGGTTTTAATGTAGAGTCAATATAAGAGATTCTCTCTAAATCGCTATCATTTTAATTTATTTGTTCCTTTCCCCATGGGATGAATTTAGATTGGATTTATCACTTTAATATAAGGTGACTGATAATAGTGGGAGATCAGCTAGTGTTCCAGATGAAAACAAAAAAATAGTTGTGACTGGCACAGATAGCTATAAAAGCATGTATTTAATTGTTTTTACCCAGTCACGTGCAAGGACATTTGGACAGCACCCGCAGAATGACCCAGATTTTACCGATTAAGAGAATGTAAGTGGCCGCCTTTAGCATAGACACGTGTCTGCTGCAAAAAACAGAGACCTGTCACGTCTGGTGCATGTCGCTGTCTTCATTGTCTCTTTGTCAAAAACAAAATGCACCTGTCACCCTCATTCGATTTAGGCAAATATTACATTTCATGGCTGTCAGTGACTTGGCAAAACACTGTCAATTCAATTTTCGCCTCATGCCTCCAAAGGGAAGTGGCAGCTGTGTCTTTCTAGCTGCATTGTTAACTTCAAATTCCTAACAAATGTGCCATAACAAATCAAGGAATTACTAGCTGCTCGTGCTATAAGTGAGAAAATAGCTGAAATAATAATGCATAGCATAATGGTAAATTGAAGTACCATGTGTGAGTTATTGGCTGCCATTTAATCTTATTTAACTTGCTCGGTAATGCTGGTGTTGAAAAATGTATCCTCACTCCAGTTTGTTTTCCCACATGCAGCTTGTTACCTTGGCGCTCTTTGCCTCCATGACAAGCGCTATTAAGACCCTGAGTGATTTTTATGACTCCGCTCTGTGCTCGAAAAGAGCCGCTCTTTCTTAAGGTTCAGCCCAGCGCAGGCACTGCAGCTTCAGGTAGAACCATTAATCAGGACCCTCAACGCATGACCCCTCCATCAAGACAGCTCTGCCAGGGCCTGGGAATAAATCAAGCTAGCACTTTAATACGGGTTGTTACAATACTAAATTTGTGTTGCACAGCTCCTTCAAAGCAGTCTGCAAAATCATTACTTCCCCGCTGCTGATACAGCCAGATCATTAGATTGTGAGAGAGCCAAATGTAAAACAAAGGCTCGGTTCCAAAACCTAGTCGCAGTATTTTAAGGCATCGTAGGTGCGTCCCTGGCGGAAAGCCTGTTCTAAAAAAAAGGTATAGATAGCATTATTATACTGCCTTCTAAAATAGTTTTAAACATCGTGGAAAAGGCAATCCCACACTCTCGAGGGTATGGGGACTGTACAAAAGATGTCACTGGGGTGATACCCTTTCAAAAAGTACTAAAATAAAGTACATTTAATATAAAAAACATATATATAATCTAGGTACTAATTGCTACACTAAATCATAATAATATGTACGTTTCAGGTACTGATATGAATAAATAAGGTACAAAGAAGGGTACGGCTGTAACGGGTGATCTGTATTCTGTATGCTTGGGTGGGTTTTTATCTTGTGTTTCTGTCCTGTGTCCCAGTTTTCTGTGTTCAAGCTAGTTATGGTTTGATTAATTTGCACACCGGTTTTCCATTTGGTTAATTAGTTTGGTCTGTCTATTTGTCTGTCCACGTTTCTTTCATTTAATTATCAGTTCTTGTCGCATTTTACGTTTGGTTGGTCTGTTTCCCGGTATTCTGAGTATCTTCATTTCTGTTAAATACATACACTGCTGCGAAGATGCATTTAATCAACTTGATTTGCATCCTGGCGGTGACAGAAGAATATGGATTTAGCAGCAGATCGTATCCTCCTCCTCTCACAAGGGAACCAGTCCCTAGAGAGGCACACACAGGTTTTTGTGGACCTTTACCACCTCGTTTTCTGGGCCAGCTTGAATGCCGAGACGAGAGTGCGCTTGCCTGGAGTCGATCCTCTTTATGGAGTATGTGGAGTGGGTACTCTTCCACACAGAAGATATTCGTCAACATTTTTTCACTGACGAAAACGAGATGATAACTAAATAAAGATTTAAATGACAAAAACTATGGCGAAAATCTACTGTGATTTTCATCAACGAATAAAAACGAGAAAATGTTAGGGAGGGATGATTAGGGAAGAGATCCCGTCAGTACTGAGGTCCTGTGTAATAGATGCGCACATTTGAATTGTAACGTGCTGATCTAACCACGGGAAAACGCGGTTCAATCAATGAATAGCGCACATTTATGACAGGCAATAGTTTATGAACTAATGCTGAGGAATAACGAAAATGTTTATTTTACGATGTTTATATGGTAATACGGTTTAGACAAATGTAACAATGCATATTTTATCTCTCTCATCTGAACTTGAATGAGCATTTCAAAATAAGAGTCACGGTGTATTTTAAAGCTTGTTTATAATTATATAATATAATTCATTTTATGTATGGTATGTATGTTTTGGGTTTTTTTTGCATTATCATTATTGATATTTTGGTTACACAATAAACTGTATTTAATTTCATTCCCATTGAATTCATAGTCAGGAGGAAAGACTAAGAACATTTCGACACGTTATTCAGTAAAGTATCAGAGTTATAATAGTTAACTAAAAACATATTTAAAAAAATCATCATTACTTGATATTAAATAAATGTTAACTGAAATTAAAAATAAGTAAAATTATTTGTAGCTTATATATATATAGATGTTTAAATAAAAAAAAAGTCTAATCAAAAATATAAACAACTAATGGTACCATAATTATACAAAAATATCATAAATACTAAAAAGTCTGTTTTATAAAGTGTTTTTTTTTTTTTTATTGCGCTCCACAATTTTCGAAATGCGCTCCAACATTTTTTCACATATGTGCTCCTTGGGGAAAGCTCTGTCGAGTACTGAATTGAGCTCTTTTTCGTGTATTTTTGCGTTTGAGCGGTCAAAATCACACACAATTATGTTAAAATGTCAGTTTAGGCATGTATTCAAGTAAAAGTCAGGTATATAATGCTTAAATGCTTAATTAATGTCTTAAAATTTAACTAAACTCCTTAGATTTTAGTTGACTAAGACTAAAACAATCCATGTGACTAAAATTTACACTGTCAAAATTAACACTGTTGAGGAGGAAAACAGAGTGCCAGCTGTACCCACCATCCCACCGACAGACAAGCCTGAGCCCACCTCAAACACAAAGCCAGAGCCCGCCACGATACCAGTGCCAGTGAGGAAAGGGACTGAGCCAAGGATCGTCCCGAAGACCGAGCCTAAAGAAACGTCTGACCAGGTGCGTGAGCAGCCATACGTCAGTCCCTGGGGGAATCCTGGTGGAGTTTGAGGGGATGAAGTGAAGCCCTAGTCCCTCTACTGCGGAGGAGGAAGTTTTGCTAATTTATTGGGAGAGTCAGTGTATCCTGCCTCTGCACTGTATCTGTTACCCGAATTACAGATGTCTGTGTTCCCGTTCTGCCTCCCTCTCCCACCTCCTCCATATGTTTCAAGTCAACCTAGTGAGAAATGTCTGCCTGTTCTGTGTCGGCCAAGAGGGTTGTACCTGAGAGATTTGTCTGTCCTGTGTCAACCTAGAAATTTATTTGTGAAATCCCTGTCTGCTCTGCCCTGTACTTCAGCCCTGTCTGCACCGTCTCCCCTCAGTCATTCAGCTCCTTCCACGCTGGCTCCGTCTTACTGCTTGGACTTGCCTCAAGCTTCGTGTTTGTCAGTACAGTCCTGGAGTGTTGACTCTCTAGCTCAGCCCAGAACTTCCAAGCCCATCACTTTACCTCGGCTTGTCGAGCAGTTGGCTTCACCATGGCTCCTCACTCCCTCAGCTCCATCTGGGACCCCTACGGCTTCACGTGCTTCCTTGTCCCTCTGGCTCTACCTTAGTCAGTGGTTGCTCGGCCTGTGCCATGGTCTTCCTGGCCTTCAGCTGCTCTTCGTCACTCCACAACTTCGGCTACATCAGGCTCCTCCTTCCCGCGAGCTCCGCCCTGGTCCTCGCTCATTCCACCTTCGCCTCAGTCTTCCAGCGCCCTGGCTTCACCTCAGTTGCTTGTCACTGCAGTTCCACCTTCCCCTCCAAGACATTAGGTATCCCTTCAGTTCTTCATCTCCACCTGGGTCTGAACCCCCAGCAGCTCCATCTCTGTCAAGTGTCCCCCTGGTTCTGCAGGTCAAGTCTCCACTATGCTTTACCAAAATTGATTTGTAACCTGACTGTGACATCCGCCCCAGTGATAGCTTTTATACCTTCTTTTTTTTTTCTTTTTTTTTTTAGCTTTTGTACCTTTTTTCCATATCTCTGATTACCTGTTTACTGGTGCGAGGGCAGGACAACCTGTCACTTATATGAGATCAACCAATAGCAAACCACAACCATCCAATCATTTGCAAAAGGACAAATACATTGTTCATCAAAGAATCTTGAAAAAAATATGATGTAATACAATTCCCACAAAAATATTAAGCAGCGCAACTGTTTTCAACATTGATAATAATATGAAATGTTTCTTGAGCATCAAATCATCCTATTAGATCATGTGACAATGAAGATTGGAGTAATGAAATTTTAGAAATTTGACAGCTTTGATCACAGGAATACATTTATTACATTTTAACCCTTAAATGCACGACTGTTTCGCCAATCATTCTTACATATTTGGGTCTTTAGCGACCCGGATCTATATGTAACATGGATAGATGTTAGACCTGTCGCGATAATATAAAACTCTCCTGATATTAGAGTAACAATTCCAGAAGAATAAAATAAAGCATATTTTGTTATCTTTTGGAGCTTGGAAGGGTTCCGTTTGAGCAGATGTTTCATCCCATCATCACTGTCCTCGTCAGAGCTCATTTCCCAGATTCAGCATCTGCCTCATATTCACCATCTCAAACATATTCTTTTGTTTTCTGTCTGCAGTAACTATGCGTGAAACGTCACTTCATCATTGCGTATCAGACATTGCCAACTTGTGGAATAAAGGTGAATTGCACTTTTTTCGTTATTATAGATTTATTTATCGTTGTGCAAAAAACTATTACAAAATATTACAAAAAACAGGCATTTAATTATAATTTCATTGATTGAGGAATACTAAGAAGGTTAATGTCTAACTTTAAAAAATTAATGAGGATAATAGTGAATGACGTCCCGGGTCACTAATGACCCGAGGTATGCATTTAAAGGTTAAAATATATTCAAATAGAAAACTGTTATTAATATTTTACAATATTGCTTATACTGTGTTTCTGAACAAATAAATACAGCCTTTGTGAGAATAATGTTAATGGTTTTAAAATGAACATCCCTTATCATTCCCAAGCTTTTGAATGTTAGTTTGTATAAAATATATATATACTGTGCTATGGTTGCTAAGTTTTTGTGATTGGTTATTAGGTAGTGTGGTTGTATGCTAAGATGTGTGAATGGTGCTAGAGTGCTGCCAAAATAGAGCTATTGAGATTATAAGCTGTTTCTACAGGCTTTAGTAACAGTTTCTGCTGCGTTTATGAGGCAACACATTATAGTGTGTCACTCGATAACAAGCCCATCTAAACCTGTATTTCCATGTGCTGCAGAAGAGCCGTCCTGGTAAAATAGACTAAAACATGCAGCTAAATCAGATAGACAGTAGAGTATTAGTGTTGGTCACTGATTCTTCATTGTGCTCTGACTTTGTGGTCGTGGCACCTGTTTTCATGTGGGCAGCAGGACATCCTGTGTTTGAGCTAATTCACTGAAAAAGGCTAAACCGGTGTGTGCTAGCGAGGTAGACGCCCAATTAAGCTCAAACATACAGCATGAATCATTTAGCACTGTTAATTCAGGAGTTCCCTCAGGCGAGTGAGGAAAGAAACCACCATTAACAGAGGCTTTCGCTCAAAGTGTCACACAGATGCAGTGAATGTGACAGCTTCAATTAATTCTCTCATCCAAACTTGTTTTGACAGGTAATTTGGGAGTGTAGGGACAGAAATACCATTTTGCTCATTTCTGGTCTTTGATAATGAAGAGATGAAGCATTATACTAATTTAATATCAACACAAACCTCTGCCTCTTTAAAGACTGTACACAGTCGCCCTGCACACAACATCCTCTCTACAAACTTAGAGCAACATCTAGTGGTCAAACTTGCATACTGCAACCTAACAACAGCGTTCGCTTGGCCAGTGAGACAGATACACTTCAGAAATTATCTGTATTCATAACCTTGAAAGCCAGAGGCACATATTGACATTTGGTTTTAACTCATTCTCTTTGAACGGGTCTAATCATGGACTTTCTGTCATGTGCCCAACATGCCTTGTGGTGTCAAGGTCACTTTTGCAAAGGCTATTCTTTCTATGGATCTGGCAACGGTTGGGTTTGACTTTTAAGCTTTAAAGTCGGCATGAAAAGGAAGTTGGGATAGTCTTGTCTTTCGTATTGTGACGTATATATGAGTGAAACAGCTTCTCAAAGATGAAAATATGTAGGGCGGGACTCGATCTTGTCCATGGGAATTAATTGGATGGTTGCGGTTTGCTATTGCCCCACCCTCATGCCAGTAAACGACAGTTAAAAAAAAAGATGTGCAAAGATAAATCATTTATAATAAATAATGCAATATTCCATAAAAAATAAGAATGGACAATTTTGATTTCATGCTGACTTTATCATTTTAAGTCTAATTCGCTTAGTACTGTAGAAAAAAAAGTACTGTAGTCAGACTATGGTAAAGTGATTGTACCATACCTTAATATGATAATATAATAATACTTTGACATGATATACTTATAAAATACCATAGTACATTACAAATCCATGGTATTACCCTGGTACATGGTCCAAAAATATATAGTACTGTGTCGTACCATGTTCAAGGAACATAATAATACCATGATAGATGGCAAAAACAGAAATACACAGTATTAACGTACATAATAGCCTACTATGTATTTTTAGATAAGTACTACCATGGTACATGTCTAATCATGGTATAACATTGTAATATCATGTAATGTCTAGAAATACATGGTTTTACTATGGTGCAATATCCCCCCAAAAAAATTTTTATATGCCTAAAAATGCATAGTTCTACAAACCCGATTCCAAAAAAGTTGGGACATTGTACAAATTGTGAATGAAAGAGGAATGCAATAATTTACAAATCTCATAAACTTATATTTTAATCACAATAGAATATAGATAACATATCAAATGTTGAAAGTGAGACCATTTGAAATGTCATGCCGAATATTGGGACAGGTAGCAATAAGAGGCCAGAAAAGTTAAATGTACATATAATGAAGAGCTGGAGGACTGTTACAACTTATTAGGTCAATTGGCAACATGATTGGGTATAAAAAGAGCCTCTCAGAGTGGCAGTGTCTCTCAGAAGTCAAGATGGGCAGAGGATCACCAATTCCCCCAATGCTGCGGCCAAACATACTGGAGCAATATCAGAAAGGAGTTTCTCAGAGAAAAACTGCAAATAGTTTGAAGTTATCATCAACTACAGTGCATAATATCATCCAAAGATTCAGAGAATCTGGAACAATCTCTGTGCGTAAGGGTCAAGGCCGGAAAACCATACTGGATGCCGTGATCTTCGGGCCCTTAGACGGCACTGCATCACATACAGGAATGCTACTGTAATGGAAATCACAACATGGGCTCAGGAATACTTCCAGAAAACATTGTCGGTGAACACAATCCACCGTGCCATTCGCCGTTGCCGGCTAAAACTCTATAGGTCAAAAAAGAAGCCTTATCTAAACATGATCCAGAAGCGCAGGCGTTTTCTCTGGGCCAAGGCTCATTTAAAATGGACTGTGGCAAAGTGGAAAACTGTTCTGTGGTCAGACCAATCAAAATTTGAAGTTCCTTTTGGAAAACTGGGACGCCATGTCATCCGGATTAAAGAGGACAAGGACAACCCAAGTTGTTCTCAGCACTCAGTTCAGAAGCCTGCATCTCTGATGGGATGGGGTTGCATGAGTGCGTGTGGCATGGGCAGCTTACACATCTGGAAAGGCACCATCAATGCTGAAAGGTATATCCAAGTTCTAGAACAACATATGCTCCCATCCAGACGTCGTCTCTTTCAGGGAAGACCTTGCATTTTCCAGCATGGCAATGCCAGACCACATACTGCATCAATTACAACATCATGGCTGCGTAGAAGAAGGATCCGGTACTGAAATGGCCAGCCTGCAGTCCAGATCTTTCACCCATAGAAAACATTTGGCGCATCATAAAGAGGAAGATGCCACAAAGAAGACCTAAGACAGTTGAGCAACTAGAAGCCTGTATTAGACAAGAATGGGACAACATTCCTATTCCTAAACTTGAGCAACTTGTCTCCTCAGTCCCCAGATGTTTGAAGTTATAAAAAGAAGAGGGGATGCCACACAGTGGGAAACATGGCCTTGTCCCAACTTTTTTGAGATGTGTTGATGCCATGAAATTTAAAATCAACTTATTTTCCCCTTAAAATGATACATTTTCTCAGTTTAAGCATTTGATATGTCATCTATGTTGTATTCTGAATAAAATATTGAAATTTGAAACTTCCACATCATTACATTAAACATGTCCAAAATCAATGGCATTGTAATGAAAACATGCTTGAAAACATGGCAATACCATGGTACACACTGCCACAAACAGTGTTGTTATTGTAAACTACCCATAATAACCATATCACTAAATCATTTGGCTCTGCAGTGAGCACCACTTGACTTGGTCACGCTCCACCCATTACATCCAGTGAGGCAGAGTTGAACTAGGTCAAGCTCCACCCATTACACCTAGAGAGGTGGGGCTGGACTAGGTCAAGCTCCACCCATTACATCCAGAGAGGGACTGCTGGATTAGGTCAAGCTCCACCCATTACATCCAGTGAGGCAGAGTTGGACTTGGTCAAGCTCCATCCATTACACCTAGAGAGGTGGGGCTGGACTAGGTCAAGCTCCACCCATTACACCTAGAGAGATGGGGCTGGGCTAGGTCAAGCTCCACCCATTACATCCAGAGAGGGACTGCTGGACTAGGTCAAGCTCCACCCATTACATCCAGAAAAGGGCTGCTGGACTAGTTCAAGCTCCACCCATTACATCCAGTGAGGGGTGCTGGGCATCATTTGGCTCTGCAGTGTGCACCACATGAAAAAAATCATTGTATTATGGTACAAGAGGTTTTTTTTCTTCTATGGTCTGTGTTCAAAACCATAGTAATATCTGAAAATGTTCAAAGAATACATGGTTTTACCATAGTTACTATGTCAAGAAATTTGATATCATGGTGCCAGGGCCAAAAAAAAAAAAAAAGATGTTTGTGCTGGATGGATGACACATAAACGTCCGTTGATGCATCTTCTTGATCTTATATATCTCTGTGATGTCTTCAACACAGCACTGAAACAGGAGGCCTTTGAGACCAAGCCATTAACAGAATGCCAATGTGTTCAAGGGTCTGGACGAACTAAGCATTCAAATACACACATCCTGAGGAAGGAACACATTTCCTGATCCACGTTAAACAAAGAAAGGCGGTTCCATGTGATAAGTGCGAGCATTCTGCCCTTCTCTCCATCATCCACGTCCTTCACATTCATGAACACTCACCTGTAAAGATGAGCTTGTGTCTTCTCTGGCTCGGCCTGCTCCACATCAGCCTGAGCGCTCTGTGTAAGGACACTATGGACAGATTCAGACCGTCACATCCTCTTTTTATTCATTTTTCTCATCTCTTTATCACTTTTGCTCTTATCTGCAGGGCAAGTGGCTGATACACAGGCAGGTAAGTCCCCAGTTTCCGTTTTATTTGCATGTGAGAGACACAGTTTTTGCCATGACGACAGTTTCGGGGCACCAGTATCTGTTGGGATATTTTTACCTCTCTCAGATGAACCTGACCGCTTGTTTTATATAGTTGGGAAAAGGGAGCAGTGAAATATCATGACAGTTCTGAGCTTTTCTGAGACTTATTGGATGTATTTTTAGTCAGATCAGATCTGAGATTCGCTTGGATGCTTTGATCCTTCAGAGATATTTTGTCATGCACTGTTTAGTCGCTCACAGGAAGTTTGCGCTTCGTGTAATAGCAAGATGTTTAGTCTGTGTCTAATTAGAGGCTCAAACAAGATCAGTAATGCAGACTCTAACCCACAAACACTAACGTTTTCTAATCAACCTACCACCATTAAATTTGGGTTTGGATTATCCTTGTTTTTCCAGATTTTAGTGGTGTTTACAGCAGAGAACTCGTTTGTTGGCCAGGCTGAGAGTTGTACGGCAGAAATCACAGGCTCCGTTGAGCTCCTTAGGGAATAATGTTTTGTGTTTGTTTGTGTGATTTCCTTCCTTCCACTTCTTTCTGTTCAGAATGCCGCTGCTTTCCACACTCTCAGTGTGGCCTTTTTTAAAACTTCAGGAAAAGAGCTCAGTGTGTTCTGCTCAAAGTAAACATACCGAGAGGATGACTCTTTAGAAGTGGCATCTGATGGCTTTTTTTGTTTTCGTGAACCGAAGGAAGCGCACATTTCTGTAAGAATGAACATACTGTACTGGGGCTGTCTGAAGCATCGTTTTACCTTTCACAGAGAGGGCAATCCCAGAATTCACCCCTTGTGAAAAAGTAATGTAAAGTAAATATAAAGTATAATATTACTGAAATAAAAGACGACTTAAGTGTACTTAAAGAGACGTTTTAATGACTGTTTCTTAACGCACTTAAGTACTTTTAAAAAGTGCACCTAATACTAATGTCAGATTAAAAGATTGACTTTAAAGTACATTTTAAATAATATTTTTGTTGTGCTTTAAAGAAGTGCACTTATTTTGCATACTAAAGTGCATGTGAAGTACTTTATAATTTTACTGTAGTGTTATTTTACAGTATATTCAATTTAAAGTTAATATATTTTAAATATGCTAAATTGCAACTTTACCATGTAGTAATGTGTGATTACAAATATATTTAAAGGGATTACATACAAGTTTCAATATAAATTACATTAAATTATATTTTACTGATTAAATATATTTTATATGATTACCATAAAGATACTATAAATGTGTGACAGAAAGTTTGCAGAATTCACTGCAGATTTAACAATTTATGAGCAAAATGAACAAAAATTATCTCAGACCCAACAGGTGTTCTTGAGATTGTAATCAATTTGTATAATCTCTTCTAACAGAAAGGTTTTAAAGCCTTTTCTGATTTAAAAAAAAAAAGAAATTTAAGAGCCATTTATTGTGTACTGCAAAGGATTCCTCTTCTGACTGTCAATAATAAATGTGTAAAATAATTTTATAGTAATATATAAAATTATTAAATATTTATTTATAATGCACCTCTCAAAAACAATTTTACATAATTATTAAAATTGTATTAATCTGATATTAATATTATTCATATTTAATTCATATAATTTCTATGATATTTTGTTGCTACATTAATGTTTTAATTTTATAGTTTAATTTTATAGTTAATTTTACGTTGTGTGGAATTTCCTTGACAGCCCCACACTGTGTGTGTGTGTGTGTGTGTGTGTGTGTGTGTGTGTGTGTGTGTGTGTGTGTGTGTGTGTGTGTGTGTGTGTGTGTGTGTGTGTGTGTGTGTGTGTGTGTGTGTGTGTGTTCAGGTTAGGCTATTCTTGGGAGGGCCAAATGTCCTCACTTACATAGTGAAATATTGTCACAACTGACTAGTGAAAACATTTTACTGGTCCTCACTATACAGCATTTCAGAAGGGCAATAGGCACCAAGATACTTCGGGTGGCAGAACGCGAGCAGCTTCTACTGTCCAGCTGAAGAGATCCAGCCGGCTACTGTAAACAGTTACATAGTTAAAAACATTGTTGATCAAAGTTGAAACTATGACGAAAACGTGTTGTGTTTGGGGTTGCGCCGCCAGATATACAACAGAAGGTATAGGATTTTATCCATTTCCTTCAGAAAAAAGTAAATATATCCAACACTTCAACTCTACTTCATCCATCCATCCATCCATCCATCCATCCATTATCTTCCGCTTATCCCTGGCCGGGTCGCGGGGGCAACAGTCAAAGCAGAGACGCCCAGACTTCCCTCTCCCTAGCCACTTCCTCCAGCTCTTCCGGGGGAACCCTGAGGCGTTCCCAGGCCAGCCGGGAGACATAATCCCTCCAGCGTGTCCTAGGTCTTCCCCAGGGTCTCCTCCTGGTGGGACATGGCCGGAACATCTCCCAGGGAAGGCGTCCAGGAGGCATCCAAAATAGATGCCCGAGCCACCTCAACTGGCTCCTCTCGATGTGGAGGAGCAACAGCTCTACTCTGAGCTCCTCCTGAGTAACTGAGCTTCTCACCCTATCTCTAAGGAGCGCCCAGCCACCCTGCGGAGAAAGCTCATTTCGGCCGCCTGTATCCGGGATCTTGTCCTTTCAGCCATGTTCCCAAACTCTACTTTGTGTATTCTCAAAACTGTCCATCTACAATCATAGCAGAGCATAATTATCTTCAGCTGGGGAAATTTGAAACTAATATTAGTAAACTTAAGGTCTCTTTTGAAGATCAAACTCATTGCCAGTCACTGCCTGAAGTAAAAGTATTATACAAGGAAGAGACAGAACTTCTAGTGTCATGTAGGCTACTGATCAAATGTCAATGGAAGAAATAGGAAAATCAAAACATAGTTGTAGGCTTCTGCTGATGGATGATTGATGTACCACATTGGTTTCATCATCACCGCGAGTTTAGTTTGAGTGAAAGCCTAATAAGTTAATGCTAGTCTACAGCGCGCTATCCTTTTCACTGTCAAAAGCTCACGTCTGTGCCATCCGATCCAAGCAACAGAAAACGATCATAGCCTTTTTTGTTAGATAACAGGGAAATAGACCATCTACCATAGCCTAACATGTTGTAAGTCAAACAGCAACAGTCACTAAAATAACTACTCAAATGGTAGGCTGAGGCTCATTTAAAAATTACGGTACGTTAGTAGACTAGCGCTACATCTACTAGACCAAGGTTAGGCATTTCATGTATTGCTATCTCCTGAATTAATCAGTCCATCAGTCTGTTTATGAATCAAGTTACCTGTTAAAATGTAGATTAGGTTACTGCCAAGTGCCGACGGTGGGTCTCCCTTCCAAGCAATTTACTAGCATTGCCATAGGAATGCTTCGGCTTTTGCCACCCGGAAGAACGTCTATTATTGTTGTGATGTCATGAAGAATTGTCTTATTGAAAATGGTAAAAATTATTTTTATTTAAATCTATTGTTTTGTTTCTGTGATGGGTAGGTTTAGGGGTAGAGCTTGGGTAAGGCCATATAAAATATAATGAAACTGGTATAAAATCAATGGAAGTCTATACAATGCCCTCGCTAATATAGTGAAAAAACATGTGTGTGTGTGTGTGTGTGTGTGTGTGTGTGTGTGTGTGTGTGTGTGTGTGTGTGTGTGTGTGTTTTATCTCTGGGTTTTTCTGAGCAGCCTTCACCATTGATCAGGTGACGTTGACTGTATTTCCTGGATATAATGTGGCGAGTGGCAGTAACCTAACCTTGCGTTGTGAGGCCAAGGTCAGTCACAGCCTCCCCCAGCCGCTGACATGCACCTTCAGCTTCCTGCAGGACGATCAGGTGGTGTACTCCAAAAATACCAGCATCTCAGTGGTGGAGCGCAGTTTATCACCAGCCAGGGTGTCCAACTCGGGTCGCTACCAGTGCACTGTCCGCATCTACGAAAAGATCAAGACCAGCAACAGTCAGACACTCAGAGTCACAGGTTGGTAACATAACTGGTGCTCCTTAAAGGAGCCTCGCCTCAAGTTGATGTGACTGATTATGGAGAGGTCAGCGGTTAAAAAAGAGTCTTTAAACCCATACAGGCCTTCAAGTCCCCACACTGAAGGTGAAGTCTGATATAATTTCTGAGGGGGATATCATCAGTGCGACATGTAGCGCACCAGATGAGACGGGCAGTCTGAACTTCTATTTCTACGAGGGCGATCAAGAGGTCAAGCGAGTCAGTAGTTCCAGCAACTCTGTGACGACCACTCTTACCACGCAGAAGGTCACAGACGTCTACCTGCAGTGTGCCTATATGGTTATCATGCATCCCGATGCAGGCTTCTCCAACAAAAGCAACACAGTGAAAGTGGCTGTACAAGGTAACATCATTTTGCTTGGTCAAAAAAACTTGGTATAAAAACCCCATGAAATCAAAATTGTTGTTTTGTGGCTTTTAGTCCACTTCTGTTGGCTTCCCTCAGCTATTTCAGTCTGTTTTTAAGATTTACGCATTATGACTTTTCTTAACCCTTTAAAGAAATTAATACTTTTATTCAGCAAGGATGCATTAAAATGATGAAAAGTCATTTTGGCAATCATGATGGCAATAAAGACTTTTACGTTAAAATATTTCTATTTTCTATTTCAAATAAATGCTGTTCTTTTGAACTTTCTATTCATCAAAGAATATGAAGCAGCACAACTGTTTTCAGCATTGATAATAAGAAATTCTTATTGTGCATCAAATCAGCAGAAAAAAATAATGATCCTGTATTTTACTGTATTTTTGATCAAATAAATGCAGTCTTGTTAAGTATAAGAGTACATCAAAGTTAAGTACATCAAAAATCTTAAAGAGACCAAACCTTTGAACAGTAGTGTAAACGCATTTACAATTTGCAGTCTCTCGAAATCTTAAATGGGTATAATGTAATAAATGATCTAAGGTGTATAAGGTAGCCATCCTCACTCCAAAAGCTCAAAGTATTGCTCTTAATGTTAAACATTAAAAATGCTGAGTAGAGATTGTATGACAAATTTCTAAGGTTCCACACACACAAACATATACCAGATCCCTAATTTAGGTTAGCTTCATGGTGTTTTGGTTTTGTTTTCCCCATTCTTGTTTGCCTGTGTTCCTTGTTATTCCTTGTCAGTCTCCACGGTCTCTGATCTGAGTTACGGACATGTTCCCTGTTCTGTTTATTTATCCTCAGCTCTGTATTTATGCCCTTAGTTCCTTCTGTTCATTGTTTGGTGTCATCATTGTTTTACATGGTTGTGTTCCTCTGATCTCCTACATGTTTATAGTTGGATTTATTATTAAAATTAATTAAATAAATATTTTCATTGAATTCCTCATCATTGTGCAGTTATTGCAACCACGAATGACAGAACACCAGAAGAAATGGGATGTCAGCATCATATTCTCGTGAACCACACAAGTGACTTTTTAAATTTGGCATGCCTTACTAACATCTCTGATCACTTTTTTTTTTTATTTTTTTTTATGATTTTGTTATAAGTTTAAATGAGCGCACTCAGGCACACCTGTCTGGATATGGTCCTCGAGGGACATTCTGCCTCACTGATGAGGTAAACAGCAGCCCCACTCCGTACCCAGAGCCCAGCCAGTCACCAACCACGCCCATCAAGGATATGATGCTAGAGCCCACCGCACACACAGAGCCCGAGCCTGAGCTCAACATCACCCCGGAGCCCAACAGAAAATCTGACAAGGTGCATGAACTGGCAACAACATCTGTCTCAGTGGGTGTCCTCTTGGAGTACGAGGGCATGGATTGGAGCCCCGGCCAAGTCTTCTGCATCTCCGCTGGTCCCAACCAGCTCCAAGTCTCCTGTGTCTCCACTGGTCCCGTCCAATTTCAAATCTCCTATGTAGCTGATGGTCCCACCCAGCCTCCCTCTCCCACCTCCTCTAAGCCATCCAGTTCCTCTGCCCCACCATTGCTGTCTCCCTTTAGTCCCTCGGCTCCTCCTCTGTTGGCTCTCATCTGCTGCTCAGATCCACCTCTAGCCTTCTGGTCTCCAGCTCCGCCTTGGTGCTTGAATCTCCTTGCACCATCTTGCACCGCTGAGCCCGTCACTCTGCCTCTGCTTCACCTGGGACCGCCGCCCTCATGGCTACACTGGGCTCCCTCATCCCTCCGGCTTCGCCTTGGTCAGTCTTCACTCTGCTAACACATACGGGCCATCGGTTGTGCCTCGTCCCTCCACCCCTTCAGGCTCCTCCTTACCTTCTGCTCTGGCTTTCTCCCCAGGCCTTACGGTGTTGCCCGGTCTCTTACCCATTTTCCACCAGCATGAACCAGGTGCTAGTTCAGACCTAGTGCTAGTGCCGGTTTGGAGTTGGTTCGACTGATGATGCCTTTCCACGGGCTAGAGCCACCACAGAGCCAGGTCTTATGTCACTTTATAAGTCTCATCTTTCTCAGCAATGCTAGCAAGGCAGCAGGAAACACAAACACACCAGGCTTGTTCGAGATGCATCTGCACTGATCCGCATATGACCAAAGTACCGCAAGAAATTCAAGTAATTCAAAAGCATAAGGAGTCGTATGATCTCGCTTTAAGTTACTTTGATGTCATATGGCGATCGGTCTGCTGTAGTGACTCTGTATAAGGGAAATAGGTCTATTTAGCGCAAATGAATGAATGAATGAATTCATAGGGAATTTTTAAAGAGTCTGTTTTACAACCAAGCATGATGCGTCCAGCGTTCATTTCAATGGGCCGTAACTATCAACTCTGCAGCAGATATTAATATCCACACAATAGTTAAACACTATTTTATCCAGGTAACTTAGATCAGCAGTTTAAGACATTAAATTCGTAAGCACATAACACAAGAACATTTATCTTTAAATACAAACAAAACTTTATTAATTACTCTAACACGTAAAACTAATATCTAACACAGACACACACTCACATACTCACATATGTGTTGCAGAAAGGAAAAAGAAAATGAGGAAAGAATGAGTTTTAAGAGAGTACCAAGTCCCAAGTTTCTAGCAATATATGCATTTAAAACATGACCTGAATGAACCACCGATCATTAACTTAACCCTTCTATCATTGCTTAGGCGGGGTTATTCAATTTGATATCGTTGCACCAGTTCAGTGTAGAATCTGGAGGTTACTTGCATTTGTAGCTAATGTCTTTGCTTGGGGGATTCCCTTTTCGATCCTGCCTGCAGGTGTTTTCCCAGTTCGGTGATTCACTGACGGTTAGCCTGTCTTTGATGGACATCTTGGGAAGCCAATCACGTGGCGTGTTGGCGGCTGGATGGAAAGTCTTGTGCGTGTTGTTTGAAGTCAACATGCTCATTCTTGAACTCCACTGAGAACTTCAACAACTCAACTGATTTCTTTGTTCGTGTTCTGAAATTAAAAACTCAAGTTTGTTTGCCCATCCTCCTGGATGGATTGACCAATTGGGAATCATCTTTGGTTCAGAGGTGACTCTCAAGACTTAAGAACCACTTTTCCTGGTTCAGAGCTGGTGCTTTGGGTGTCAAAAGACAAAGAACCAATTTGAAAACTAGGCTCTGGCTCTGAACTAGCACTCAAACAATTTCCTTGGTGGAAAATGGATATGTGTCTCCTTGGCTCCACCTGGGTCTCCAGCTCTCCTGGCTCCAGGAGTTGGTGGCATTTCTGGCTCCACCTATCAGTTCTACCATGGGCCTTCATCCTGGCTGTTCTCCGGGTTGTCAGCTGACTCCTCCCTGCATCATCACCTCCTGGACTTCTCCCTCCATCGTCTCCTCTGTGGTGTTTCCCTCTGATCCACTTTCCCTGTTCTTGTTTCCTTGTGTTAACATTACTTGTTAGTCACCATGGTTTCTGATTTGAGTTACACAACTGTTCCCTGTTCCGTTGATTATCCTCCTCTGTGTATTTAAGCCCTTAGTTCCTTCTGTTCATCATTCGGTGCTGTCATTGTTTTACGTGGTTGTGTTCTAAGCTTATTCCTTTGATCTCCTGCATGTTCTAAGTTGGATTTATTATTAAATCATTTCTGTTGAATTCTCGTCATTGAGCGATTATTGCAACCATGCCTGACAGCATCATGAATGCCATGAAAATAAAACACTGTGGACAGAAAAAAAAAGTGGTTGGCACTTAAATCTTGTCATTAATATCAAAAATATTGATCATCTTTCACTCATGGATTTATGCAAATTTTAAGGATAGGTTTAGGGGTAGGTTCAGGATTAGTACCTAATTATAACCCAGTTATTGTAATTACTATAATAAGTATATAGTATGTACATGGGGAACAGGGCTGTAAAATAAGGTGCTGACAAATGTTCCCTAAAATTGTAATGCCTCTCCCCCAGTATGATATGCCAAGAAATACAACAACACATAATAGCAACAAAACAGCTAATCAAGTCATTTCATGGGGTCTTTATAGAGCATATTCACAGCTGATTATATTTTGCATTGACAGTAAGATTTTTTTCTTTTTATAGATCTTAATGTTATCTTGCCAAAAATAAGGATCTCCCCCAAAGGGAATGTTGTTGAGGGTGACAGGGTGCAGATCACATGTGAGGTGCAATATCCCTCAGATCTTGAGTTGTTCCTTACTAAAGACAACACCATACTTCGTCAGTTTCATACAACCTTCGCATACAGCTTCTCAGTAAGAACTGAGGATTCAGGGGACTATGTGTGTAAAGCAGAGAAAGGCAGCGTGCAAAAGACGGCAACCTATCGGCTAAATGTCACAGGTAACAAGCCACAAAGATACACATTTTGTCTCATCTTAGAATGGCCTCTGCTATCAAGATTCCACATTCATCTCCATATGACTTTGTTGCATTAAAATTGCATTAAAACAAGTTTGCCTTTTTTATTTCAATAATGGCACTTATGTATCAAAATTGTAGTGAAAATTGAAAATCAAACATTTTCACAATGAAAAATATTTGACACATATTTTGCACATAATGATATACTTTGTGCAGAGCTGTGTGCATGCAGATTTTGTTCTGATTTATCATTTATTTCTCCTTTGCCAAGAAAGTAATGCTTTTTTATAAAATGTTTAGTTTGTTATTTTAGTACATCAAGTTAAACTAAACTAGCTGAAATTAAACCAGTTTGAGGTTTTTATATCTTATTTCAGTTCAAGTTTATTTTAAGTAATTAACTTTTTATGGTTTTAGTTTTAGTTAACTATAATAACGCTCCAGTGCATGAAAATTAAATACATTTTCCTGACTCTGTGTTCACTCTTCAGAACTGTTCTCGAAGCCGATTTTGAGAATGAGCCCAGATCAGGTTTTTGAAGGAAAACGCTTCACTCTGAACTGCAGCAGTTCTGTAAGTTCCCCAGGGAAGATCAAGAAAGCAGACATAAAGTATGTTTTGCTAAAAGAAGATCGGCACATTCATTCAGATGCTGACTACTTTGCCACTGCAAGCCTGGCCACCAATGGGAAATATGCCTGTATGGCAATGGCTAAACAAGTTAACAAGACCAGCGAACCACTCGTTTTAAAAGCTAAAGGTAAAGATTTTATGATTTTGCCAAATCTCTGGCATTAGAAGACATGCATATATTAATAGAGTGTTATAACAAAGTATTTTTTCATTATTACTATGTTATAACGATGTATAAGATGTTTGATACACTAGCAGTATAGTCAAACTCAAGGGTGCCAACACACTACAAAAAACCTTTCAGAGAACAGTTCTCAAAAGAACCATTTTAAGAATCCAAAGAACTCTTTGTGGAATGCAAAGGATCCATGGATACATCAATGCAAATAAAGAACCTTTATTTTTAAGAGTGTAGAGCTGACTGCTTGCAAAATTCTGCAAATATACAGTTGTGATTCTACTATTGTGAACCCCTTGCAGAATCTGTGGAAATGTGAATAATTTTAACAAAACAAGAGGGATCATACAAAAGGCACGTTATTTTTTAGTACTGTCCTGAATAGGATATTTTACATAAAATATGTTTACATATAGTCCACAAGGTAACGCAAAGTTAAACTGCCAAAATGTTCTTCAGTAAAATCCTTCAGGTCCTGCATGTTCTTCAGTTTTCCAGCATCTTTAGCACATTTGAACCCTTTCCCACAGTAACTGTATGATTCTGAGATCCATCTTTTCACACTGAGGACAATTGAGACACTCAAACGCAACTGTTAGTAATTAATAGTAACAGTCCCTCAATTGTCCTCAGTGTGAAAAGGTGATTCTCAAAATGCTTGAAAGGGTTCAAATGTGCTAAAGATGCTGGAAAACTGAACAATGGAGTTGCTGGAGGACTTTTCTGAAGAACATTTCTGCAGTTTAATTGCTCAGGACAAACAAGGGACTCATAAACAGCCATCAACAAAAAACAGCTGTGGATCATCCAGGTAACGACACACAGTATTTTCAAACTTTTGAATGGGGTAATTTTTTATAAATTCAGCAATTTTTTTTTTTGTCTTGTGGACTATATGTAAACATATTTTATGTCAAATATCTTATTCAGAACAGTACTAAAAAATTACATGCCTTTTGTATGATCCCTCTTATTTTGTTAAAATTATTCACATTTTCACAGATTCTGCAAGGGGTTTATTTCGATTGATTGCAAGAACACACTTTCTTTAGTGAGTAGGCACCCTAATGCTTTTTTCATGATTCTCATTTTCCTCCCCTCTTTTCCCAGTGCCTGTTTCCACCCCTGTCATGCGTGTTGTTGATAAGGTGATTGTTGGTCGGCCGTTCGAGATTTTGTGTGAATCTGAGAATGGGACGCTTCCAATAACATACAGCTTACTGAATGCCAGCATGTTAGTGGGTAAGAAGAGAGTGGATGAGGCATCTGACAAGGCTTTCTTCAGCATAAGCTCCATCAGTTATCCAGAAGAGATCGACAGTTTCACATGTCAGGCTCATAACCAGGGGCCATCCATCAGAAGGACCAGTCACCAGTCACTTAAAGCAGAAGTCATAGGTAAGAGCACCTCACCCTGATATATTCATGCTGAAAGATTTGTGTGCCTAATGTTGCTGCTATTTTTTAATAATTTGGAAGTGCATGTAGCCATTTTAGATGCCTTAATCACAAATAGACTTTTTTGTCTGGTACCTTTTTTGATGACTGTCACATTCATTTTATTCCTGTTCTGCACATCAAAGCCTGCAAAATAAAAGGTATTGCCATTTAGCTAAATTTTCAGACAAAGTGTTTTAAACCAACATTCAAGTTTGTCTTGACGCTTGTTTTGTAGCAAAAGCTAATTGGAAAAACATTTGAAAAACTCTAAAAACACACAATTCACAGAAGTTTCCAGTTGAAATGAACACTAGTGGCAGTAAAACACCATTACACCAACAACATTATTCCTTTTCAAATTATGATAACAGGGGCAGTTTATTGATTAATAAAGACTTATTTTTGCTTGGTTCCATGCACAATATTGTCACAGACATGTCAGGCTCCCACGTCATCCAGTCACAGCGCACACCCTCACCTGAGTATTGATTACTTGCATCCCATCAACACCGCAATCACCCACAGCACAAAACACACTCTCCCACACACAGTCACTGTCCGGTCTCATTAGCACAAAGAAACTCACCTCTCTGCTTACCTCAAGGACTCCAGACGATCTACTTACTCTGTCCAGTGTCTCTTTCATGTCTCCTTGTCTTCCGTGTTCTCCTGAGTCTCCAGCGATCGAAGTCTGTCTTCCACCCGCGTCTCCTGCAAGTACAAAGTATAAGGATTGGTCACCGTCAAGATATCATCATCGGATTCCCATATCACTCACATGCACTCCTGCACTATTCCGCTGGTTGTTCAATAAACATCACTAGCTTGTACTTTTGTCTCCGTCCCTTCTGTAACGTAACAGAAGAACACCAGCATGAGCACCCCGGATCCGTTTCAGGAATTAGTGGATGCAGTTCGCCAAGCACTACCATCTGGTCCACCCGCACATCCACCAGCGATCACTTCCGCAAACGCTGTCACCACTCCTTCGCCACCCGTTTACGCCAGTCCCATGGCCAAACCGGCGTCCTTCTCTGGTTTGGTGGAGGATTGCAACGGGTTCATTCTACAGTGTTCACTAGTCCTGGAGATACAACCGCACCAGTATCCCGATGATCGATCCAAGGTAGCCTTTATTCTCTCACAATTGAATGGCAAGGCACTTCACTGGGCTGAAACCCTGTGGACCCAGAACAGTGCCATAATGCTGTCTCTTTCGAGTTTTGTATCACATTTCAAGGAGGTCTTCAGAAAACCAGCCTGGGATGCTTGAAGGTTGGTTGAAGTTTATTTGTCATTACACATGTACAAGTACAGTATAACGAAATGAAGTTTGGAGCAAGCCTCCGGGCCGCAGCCGATTATTCAGGCGCCGCCCCACGCTCTCCAGAAATACAAGAATGCAGTTTAGCAAGCATTACATAGCAAAACACAACAAAACATAAACATAAACATAAACATGACACAGTACACGTGGTCACGTGATGGGATTTTTTGTATGGAGTGGGAGAGGAGATAGATAAAGACAGACAGGCAGACGGATGGAGCGGGGATGGGATAGGGTCGGGTATGTATGGTGCGAGTGAGTCTGAGATTGTGTTGTGTGAGAATGTTAGCCATAACTTCAGATGTTTTCGAGTTCAGTTCTATGGTTTGTCCTTGAAGGGAGATAAGGCAGTGCACAGGGGAAGATAGCAGACCAGCTGTCAGGCTGAAATCCCAACCGAGAGATAGGGACAAGTGAGGTTTGTTGGGCTAGTTGATTAGGTCAGGCAAATACAATTTATTATTTTTTAATCCATTTGATGATCTTCGGTAATTTGTCCGGATCATAATCAATCAATCAGATCTGGTCCTCAGCGTTTCGCGTCCGGTCTGTGCAGTTTCCCTAGACATTATGTCCAGCCTCATGGCCAGACCGGTTACAGTCCGTAAAAGTTCACCGATCTGACCCCCGATAGAGCCCACTCTTCCCTGCGTATCCGCAGTCCGGACTGAGTTGTTACGGTTCAGTTCCTCAATTCCTATCACTCTCTGATCTAATTCCTTCAAACGGTCACACACAACCCCGACGCATTCCTTAATTTCCACAGACAGCGGCTGGGTGAATTTGCTTGCAGCTGTCTTACCAATCTTCCGATAGGTCAGGGCAATCCCAAAGCCAAAGAATAGGAACCCCGCCATCAGTAATCCAATCATGTATAAATCTTCCGCATCCTCCACAGACAGAGCCTCCAGGCACAGGACTTGCCAGTTGTTCCATGGGTCCCTCACGTACCCTGCAGCAAAGGTCCCGTCCGGGCAGGTGGGTTCTCCCGGGGCACCCTTCCTTTGTGAGAAAATCTTGTCGATCGCGCTGATTGACCAGTTAATCAATTCCATTTCAGTATTTTCAGGAGTCCAGCAAAGCAGCGGGTCAGAGAGAAAGAGAAGAGACGAAACACTAGACAAAACAAAACAGCGCAAGAGCACAGCGGGAGCAGAGAGAAAAACACGTCTGCACGGATTGAAGGACAGAATAGGAAGCCTTCTATCGGTGAGCAATTGTACCACTTGAAACAAAATTATATGTCCGTAAATGAGTATGCCCTCCAGTTCAGGACATTGGCTGCCGCCAGCAGATGGAATGAGCAGGCCTTGCTGACCACCTATCGTGAGGGATTGGATCCCCGTGTGCGGTTGCATCTCGCTGCATATGAGGACACCATTGAGCTTCATCCAGTTATCCATCCGCTTTGCCACTCGTATGCAGTCGTGTCTCGAAGAGCATCAGGGCCAGTTCCTATTTCCTTCTACCCTCCGCCAACCAAAATCCGTTAGCAGTCCAGAACCAGTCCCCGAACCATGCAGCTAGAGAACCCGCGCCTCACCCAAACTGAATGACAGAGGCAGCTGACTCAGGGTCTTTACATATATTGTGGTTCCTCCAAACACTTCATCTCCAAGTGTCCCATCCGTCCACCACGTCCCATGGTGAGTGCCATAATTCCCTCTATTCGTATTAAAATGAAACCACTCACCACTCTATTGTGAACCTAACTGCTGCCGATATCATCCTTCCAGTTTGTGCCCTCCTTGACTCTGGGTCAGCCGCCAGCTTCATCTCTGGCGCCCCCTGCTGTCAGCTCAGGCTCAATACCATCGCTACGAGTCAACCTACCAAATCCATTTGGTAACGGGGAAACCTCTCTGTCGCAGACTATTTCGTTCCATCACTGGCCCCATCCAGCTCCAAGTGGGAGTCCTGCATACGGAACAACTCCATCTACTGGTTCTGGAGGATTCCACTGCTGACGTGATCTTAGGGCGCCCATGGTTAGAGCAGCACCACCCCATCATCTCTTGGAAAACCAGCGAGATCCTGAAGTGGGGCGATAGGACACCCCTCATTCACACTTCCCACACGTCACTGGGCACTGGCCACCCAGGGGTCAATGAAACCCTCTCGCTGCTGAGGGAGCGCTTCTGGTGGCCTAACATGGGTGCCGACATCAGAAGGTACGTGAGGGGTTGCAAGGAATGCAATATCTTCCCTCCGGCAAACTCTATCCTCTGCTCATTACAAATCGTCCCTGGTCACACCTAGGAGCTGTTTCCCGAACTATTTCTCCTCTCTCCCAGTTCCCTCTAGTTCCACAGAGTTACCGGTGTGTGCAACATCCATCGAGAGCCCGGTCGAGAACCGTTCAGTGGATATCATTCCATGCTACGCCCCCTTCAGCGATGTCTTCTGCCCCAAGCGAGCCTCCAAGCTGCCTCCCCATCAGCCATGGGACTGTGCCATCGATCTGCTTCCGGGTGAGTCAGTGCCCCGTGGTAAGATATATCCACTGTCACTACCAGAGGAGAAGGCCATGGAAGAATACATCAAGGAGGCACTCAACCAGGTATACATCAGCCCGTCTACTTCCCCTGCTGCTTCCAGCTTCTTTTTTGTGGCTAAAAAGGATGGAGGCTTGCGGCCCTATATAGACTACTGAGCAATCAACAAGATCACCGTGAAATTCCTTTACCCCCTTCCTTTCGTCCCAACAGTGCTGGAACATCTCCATGGTGCCACTGTCTTCACCAAGTTGGACCTCCGCAGCGCCTATAACCTCATCCAGATACATGAGGGGGACAAGTGGAAGACAGCCTTCGTGACCCCTACTGGGCACTATGAATATCTCGTCATGCCATATGGACTGGTCAATGCCCCCTCCGTATTCCAGGACTTCATACATGAGTATAGTACTCAGGGAGTTAGGTACTCAGGGATTTCCTCCATAGGTCTGTTTTGTGTGCATTGACAACATCCTAATTTACTCCTAGAGTATGGCCAAACATTGCCACCACATTGCAGAGGTCCTGCAACACCTGAGGGATTTCCAACTATACCTCAAAGCTGAGAAGTGCTCCTTCCATCAGCTCTCAGTGCAGTTCCTTGGTTATAACATAGACAGCAGTGGCATCCGGATGGACGAGGGGAAGGTGGAAGCCATCCTCAACTGGCCCACACCCACGACCATCAAAGAACTCCAATGATTCCTAAGATTTGCAAACTTCTACCACCGTTTCATCCTGAACTACAGTGTCATCTCATCTCCACTTACTCATCTCCTCCGCAATATGCCCAAGTCTCTGTCCTAGAACCCCGAAGCCACCCAAGCCTTCAAGACCCTGAAGGAAGCCTTTACTTCAGCTCCCCTCCTTGTGCATCCAGACCCTTCTAAACCTTTTGTCGTAGAGGTAGACACCTCAACCACAGGAGTGGGAGCCATCCTGTCATAGCAGCAGGGGACCCTAAGTAGACTCCATCCATATGCCTTTTTCCCCCTCAAGCTCAACCCAACGGAGGTAAACTATGATATCGGCAACTGGGAGCTTCTCGCCATCAAGCTGGCCTTGGAAGAGTGGAGGCATTGGTTGGAGTGTTCCCAGCATCCATTTCTGGTCTTGACAGATCATAAGAACCTCGAATACCTTAGAGATTACCATTTCCTACCGTTCTGGTCCAAAGAATGTAAAGGCTGATGCTCTGTCCCGTCTCCATAACCCAGAGGAAAGTCCTAAGGAATCTGAGCCCATTCTCCCTGAAGGACTGTTCGTAAGTCCCATCACCTGGTCAGAAGAGACCTTACCCTTCTCCAATGTCTCCACCAACACTCCACTGGGTTTCCCACCAGGGGTACAGTACATCACATGGACACGGCGCACACCTCTCATTCACACTTCCCACACGTCACTGGGCACTGGCCACCCAGGGGTCAATGAAACCCTCTTGCTGCTGAGGGAGCGCTTCTGGTGGCCTAACATGGCTGCCGACGTCAGAAGGTACATGAGGGGTTGCAAGGAATGCGCATCTCGAAGAGCCCTTGACATCTTCCCTCCGGCAATCTCTATCCTCTGCCCGTTCCAAATCATCCCTGGTCACACCTAGGAGTTGACTTCATCACCGACCTGCCAGCTTTGGATGGGTGTACCTGTATCCTCGTAATCATTGATAGATTCTCCAAGTCTTGTCGTCTGATCCCATTGAAAGGTCTGCCCACTGCCATCAAGATATCATCGGATTCCCATATAACTCACCTGCACTCCTGCACTATTCCGCTGGTTGTTCAATAAACATCACTAACTCTTGTCTCCGTCCCTTCTGTAACGTAACAAATATTAGATTTTTGACCTCAAAACACTTTTACAATTATGCATAACTTGTAAACTAATACATATTGACGTTTGCATCACATAACCATCTCCATATGTATGGCTTTTCTGATGTAGTAAACTTGTCCAGTATCCAGTAAAACACAAATCACAAAAAAAGAGCGCAATGAATTGCTTCAGCAAATGCGCTTTTATCTTACGTTCGCTTTTGTGAACACTATTGGTTAGGTTTAGTGTATGGTTTGGTGTATCACATTTTGTTTCCTTTTACCAAGTTTAAAAGAAGTTCTTCTGGAGACTCGTCCAAAGTAATGAATTAATCATTGTGAAAGAAAGAAACAGTGAATATACACTATATTGCCAAAAGTTTTGGGAAGCCTGCCTTTACATGCACATGAACTTTAATGACATCCCATTCTTAATCCGTAGGGTTTAATATGGAGTTGGCCCACCCTTTGCAGCTATAACAGCTTCAACTCCTCTGGGAAGGCTTTCCACAAGGTTTAGGAGTGTGTTTATAGGATTTTGTTTTAATTCTTCTAAAGCACATTTGTGAGGTCAGGCACTGATGTTGGACGAGAAGGCCTGGCTCACAGTCTCCACTCTAATTCATCCCAAAGGTGTTCTATCGGGTTGAGGTCAGGACTCTGTGCAGGCCAGTCAATTTCCTCCACACCAAACTCGCTCAGCCATGTCTTTATGGACCTTGCTTTGTGCACTGGTGCGCAGCCATGTTGAAACAGAAGGGGCCATCTCCAAACTGTTCCCACAAAGGTGAGAGCATGAAATTGGGAGCATTAAGAGTTCCTTTCACTGGAACTAAGGGGCCAAGCCCAACCCCTGAAAAACAACCCACCAAAACTTTACACTTAGCACAATGCAGTCAGGCAAGGACCGTTCTCCTGGAAACCGCCAAACCCAGACTCGTCCATCGGATTGCCAGACAGAGAAACGTGATTGGTCACTCCAGAGAACATGTCTCCACTGCTCTAGAGTCCAGTGGCGGCGTGCTTTACACCACTGCATCTGATGCTTTGCCTGGATGCAGCTGTTCAACCATGAAAACCCATTCCATGAAGCCTCTACACACTGTTCTTTAGCTAATCTGAAGGCCACACAAAGATTGGAGGTCTGTATTTATTGTCTCTGCAGAAAGTTGGCGACTTCTGCACACTGTGCACCTCAACATGCGCTGACCCGCTTTGTGATTTTACGTGGCCTACCACTTGGTGGGTGAATTGCTGTTGTTCCCAATTGCTTCCACTTTGTTATAATACCACTAACAGTTGACCATGGAATATTTAGTAGTGAGGAAATTTCATGAATGGACTTATTGCACAGGCAACCAATCTTGGTACCACGCTTGAATTCACTGAGCTCCTGAGAGCGACCCATTCTTTCACAAATGTTTGTAGAAGCGTCTCCATGCCTAAGTGCTTGATTTTATACACCTGTGGCCATGGAAGTGATTGGAAAACCTGAATTTAATGATTTGGAGGGGTGTCCAAATACTTTTGCAATATAGTGTACTTTATGAATGTATGTGAAATATGTTTATTGTCAAAACACTTTTAAAAGTTTTTAAAGGGATAGTTTGCATAAAAATGAGAATTCTGTCATTTATTTGTTCACTCACACACTCTATTCTTGACTAAAGTAGCTGGTATATCTCTGTCTGTCTATCAGTACCAGTGTCCAAGCCAGTTCTGGAGCTACAGGATGTTACGGTCACAGAGGGCTCAGATCTCACCCTCAGCTGCAGTGTTCAGAAGGGCACTTTCCCAATCATCTTCACCTGGTATCACAACAGGGTTAAGCTCCCTTTCTCCACCCAGGAAGGCAGTTCCTTAAAAGGAAGATATATTGTCAAAGCCATAGAACGAGACCAGAGAGGCGACTACTACTGTGAGGCGTCCAACTACGCAACTAAAATTAGGAGTTCTCCAGCCAGGATTGGCGGTACATTTTTAAATACCACACCAACACACCATTTGATCTCCTTGATAAGCCATATAGAACTTATCTGTTTTGAACTGTCTCTGTTTTTTGAACTATAATGCTTACTCTATTCAAGTACAAAGATGAAAGTTAAAGATAGTAGTTTACCTGAAAGAGAAACAGTGGAAGCAGCCAGTTAATGCCACAACATTTTCATGTTGTGAGAATATGAATGTGAACAAAACATGAACAACACTCGGGAAAGTTGACGGGCCAGCACTGCATCATCACGAAATTGTAAGCCTTGTCCATTTACATATTCGAGCGCAAGAAGACACAAAATGGAAATGAATTAGTTACTCATACACTATGTGGAAAGTTATGTGCGAACAAATCTGTAGTGCACACCCAGAAATTGCGTCACAGACAGTGAGCGATTACTGAATTGAACTCTCTTTCACGTTTTCTTGCGCTTGAATGGACAAATTCACACAAAATTATGTCAACAAATTCCGGTCTCGGCAAGTATCCTAGTAAACACAGTTGGTTATGTCTTAAGTGAACGTAAACAGCTGAGAAAGACTTTTTCTTAAGTCAGCAGTAATTGGCAAGTGTGGCAAAAAGTTTATTTTAGATCCTGCTTGTACTTATGTAGAGTATATTTATGTCATAAAAGTGACAATGTTTACAGAAGATCATGGTAAATATGTTCAAGATTTATTTCTGATTATTTGTTGTGTGTGTGTGTGTGTTTTTTATAGTCAGTTTAGCAGTGTGGAAGAAAGTTCTTATTGGAGTTTTCTGTATCTTGCTTTTGGTGGCTATCGTCATAGTCCTGACAGTCTTTTTGAAGAAAATGCCAAATCCACGCAGAAAAAAACAAGCAACTGAGTTATCAGTGTAAGAGGCCCCTTCATTTCTATTTAACATCTAAAGTTCTTATGTCTTACATCATCATTTGAATGTTTCTTCAATCTGTTTGAAAATGCTTTTTGTCTCAGAAAACCTTCAAGGCCCAAATCAGGTGACCCCATGAGAATAAGCCTCACTCTCGACATTGAAGACAACACCAATCTCAATGGTAGCAAATTCCCCCACTGCTGTCATAATAATATTAAAACAGTGCATTTCACTATTTTTGAAGCTGCTGTGTGTTTAAGGGCAAGACGCCACAGGTGAATAGGGAAAAACTCATAGATATCACCATACTGTCCTCAGTTGAATAATAGTTATGTAGTCAATAATTTTGTATCACATATGCAAAAGAGGCATTGTCAAAATACATATCCACACATCTACATAAATTGGATAAAGCCATTCTTGCTTTATTTTGTTGACCGAGTTAAAGGTTTGGTCACACTTTAGATTAGGGTCCAATTCTCACTGTTAACTAATTATTAACTATGACTTTTGCCTCAATAACCTCCTAATTACTGGTATAAGGTAATTGTTAAATTTAGATATTGTGTAGGATTAAGGGATGTAGAATATGGTCATGAGAATAAGGCATTAATATGTGCTTTATAAGTACTACTAAACAGACAATATACTATATGCAAGCTAATAAGTTATTAGTGAAAAGGACTAAAGTGACTCAACTAAAGTGTTACTAAAGGTTTTTACAGAAAGGATTTTTAATTGCTCTAGTTATAAATCAAAAATACTGTCAACAGCCAGAAAAATAAAATCATATAAAAAAAAAAAAAAACGTTATATAAATCAGGTGAATTTGCTGCTAAAGTGGAAATCTCTGGCTTTTCTCATTTTGAGAAAACGGCCTTTGATGATATACTAATTGACAGAGCAGGCAAAAAGTGAAAAAGTGTAATAAAACACAGTGTAATAAAAACCACGTCCAGCTCCACGTTGTTTAAATAGCAAATGCACTCGCGCCCATCTGTTCACCCATGGGCGTGCTGGTCTGAAAACCAGGTGTGTTCAGGCACATTGTTGGGGCGTTGCTATTTTGAGGGACTGAAAACGACTGCACCATTGACCGAAAAAAACCTGGTCTAAAGTCAATAGCGCAGTATTTTTTATGTTATTAGGGTGTGTTAGTAATATGCGCCTATAGGTGGGTGCACAACGTGCGTACACGCTGCTTTTTACACACACAGGGACACACAGCAGCACACAAACATTTTTAAATATTAAAATAAAAGGATTAATATGTTGAAGTCATATTTTGTTTATTTCTGCCTTACAGGCACTCCCTGTGTGATGGGTAGGAATGTCTGGAGTGAAAATGTATCTGGCTCAGGTACAGACTTTAAACAGGATGAGGCCTATGTGATGTGAGTTCATCTCATGACAGTGTCTGCTTGCTATCAAAATAGATTCTGACGATCACACCGATGTGGACTCTGAGCTGGTTCACCCACAGGAAGAGGATCCCAGCAGAGGTGAGATGCAAGAATGTCAAAGAATCCCTCAAATGGAATCATTGCAAAAAAAAAATCTGTCAGTTATAGATAAACCTTGAGAGAGCCTTGAAGCGATTTGGTTATTCTTGTAAACTATATCTGGTATAAATACCAGTGGCGAAGCAGAAAAGCAATGTTCAAAGTGTGAAATGCTGAGCCACTGTAAAATAGCATATTTTCTAATCACAATTAATTTTATTAAGAAATTGCAAGAGCACAATTAAATATGCAAATATTACAGTGATGTTACTGCCCCCGGTCAGATTTTTAAATGCTGAACATTCTATCAATGAAAGTCAGCGGGAGATTCTCTAACTTTCAAATGTTAAAACTATAAAATAAGTTCAAGTATAAGCACAATTGGTTGTGCTTCAGGACGCAGATTTCAAACTAGCAACCCAACACAGTACAACATGTGGTACAAACATTGACACTGATTGAGCACAGTTCCCTTTCGTGGGAACTCGTACTGCGTCTAACGACACTTTGGGGACGCTCCCTAAGCGTAGTGCGTCTGACGCATGAATAAAATATCTCTCTCCAATCCAAGAACAGAGAACCCTGTACCTGGGAGTTGTGTGGGACTCGACCACGATGCGGGCACAATTATCTTCCGCACGTATCGAGTCCATACAGACAATGGTCTCCAGAGTGAAGCTAGGCTGCAGCCTCATTGTGAAGCAGTTCCAGAGACTGCTGGGGCTCATTGCATCATCGTCCAATATAATTCCATTCGGCCTGCTAAAAATGAGACCCCTACAGTGGTGGCTGAAGACCAAGGGGTTTTATCGAGGGGAAATCCATTCCATATTAACAGGGTAACGCGTATATGCCTTTGTTCCCTTGCCATATAGAAGAAACCTTGGTTTCTGTCCCAGGGGCCAGTGCTGGGAGCGTCATGTTGCTGGAAGACTGTTTCAACAGACGCCTCCCTCACTGGTTGGGCCATGGTCATGGAAGGCCAATTTGTGAGAGGTCTGTGGGAGACCCGGCATTCCTCCTGGCTGCTAGACGGTCTCTCGTGGCAGGTGCCTCTGAGGAGGGATCTGCTGTCTCAGGCAGGGGGCACAATATTTCACCCCCAGCCAGAGCTGTGGAACCTCTGGGTCTGGCCCCTAAGGGGGCCCGGGAACCTAGAGGCTGGCCTGTCAGTTGGTATTGTCGAGACCTTACTCAGTTCCAGGGCTCCTTCCACCAGGAGATTGTACATCCTGAAGTGGAATGTGTTTTCCACTTGGTGTAGAGAGCATGAGGTGGACCCAGTTAACTGCCCAGTGGCTTCAATGCTGGAGTTCCCCTCAAGATCGTTTATCCGCCGGTCTTACCCTGTCCACACTTAAGGTGTATGTGGCTGTCATTGTGGCTTTCCACTCGCCCGTAGGTGATGGGCCTCTGGGGAGGCACCATTTGGTTGTACATTTCCTCTGTGGGGCTCGGAGGATGAGGCCTGCGGCTCGCTCCAGAGTCCCAACCTGGGATCTGGCTGTGGTGCTCGAAGGGTTGGTTGAGGCCCCCTTTGAACCACTCGAGTTGGCTGAGGCAAAGGACCTGACCCTTAAGGTGACCTTTCTCCTTGCCATCACTTCTCTGAGGACAGTGGGGGACCTCCAGGCCTTGGCTTTTACACCAACTTGCCTGGAGTTTTCCCCTGGCGGAGTTAAGGCCATCTTACATCCAAGCCCAGGCTACATGCCCAAGGTGCCATCGAGTGTGGCACAGTCAGTGGTTCTTCCGGCATTCCATCCTCCACCTCACGTGACGGTGGAAGTGGGGAGACTTTACTTAAGAATTTACTTAGAGAGGTCTTTGCAGTGGAAGAAGTCAGACCAATTGTTGGTGTGCTTTGGCTCACCCAGGAAAGGGCTGCCTGCATCAAAACAGACAATCATTAACTGGATTGTCCAGGCTATAGCCACGGCTTATCAAGTGCACAATCTGCCTTCACTGATGGCCATGAGGGCTCATTCCACCAGGGGCATCCCTGCCCATCCCATCCCCTCCTTTCTGGAGTTCAGCTTCAGGAGATTTGCGAGTCTACAGTTTGCAACTCCCTACGCTGCCTTGTGCCAGGGTGCTCACGTCCTAAGTGCGCCTGGGTTCCAGCGGCCAGACACTGCGTCTCGCTTCACTGCAAAAGCAGTCTGTACTATGTGCCAGCATCTCCTTTGTAGCTTCCATGTATGCCGTCACATACTACGTCATGACGCAGCACCAATCAAGATTGGAGAGAGATTTAATTCATGCTTCAGACGCGCTACGCTTAGGGAACATCCCCAAAATGTCATTAGACGCAGTGTCTCGGGGAACAAGGGAACAAGGATTATAGTCATAACCTGAGACGTTTTCAAGGTTGAAGGCATAACCTTTGACCTGTTTATATTGGCCAAATTCATTTGAATCAGTGTTATTAGTGTCATTGAGATACTATTATAGTACTAGTACTATATCTATTCAATTAGTTTTTGGTTTTATATTTTCTGTTTTCAGTTTAGTGATTTTGTTGTTTGTCTTTTTTCATAATAAAATTTTTTTATAGTTTTTATTCATTTTTATCAGTTTTAGGTTTAGTTATTTTAGTACATCAAGTTAAGCTAATTGAAAATGAGAAATATTTCCTTGGCAACTAGCTGATATAAAATAATTTAAAGATTTTTTGTGGGTTTAGTTTTCGTTAACTATAATAACCCTGATTTGGATTGGAATTGAACTGACCATGCACGGCCCACAGGAAAATGAATTGGAATAGGAATTCACAGAAATTTAACACATATAACATCATTCTAATAAATTAATTTATTACTTTAAATATTACGAAAATATATAAAAATTTCTAAAGGAAGCATTTAATCAATTTTGTTCATAATAATCTATTCAAATACCAAAATAGATAATAGAGATCGATTGGATTAAACAAATAAAAAAATTAAAAATAAAAATATTGCATCCCCAATTTAAAAATTGATAAGCCCTACTTAAGTTGCATTAAGTTATAATGTTTCGAACTAAACTGATGGTGTGAAAGCCCCCTTAGTGGACCCATCTATTTTAGCATTCAATCGCTCGCACATGTAGACAAATTTGAGTTGCGTGAAGACTGTGTGTTTAGACATCAGCAGACTCTACTGATGCCGAAAATTACAGAGCGGAATGTGGACTATAGTGAAGTATAACTTTGCGTTTATGTTGCTGTCCTCCTCACTATGCATTATTAATTATTATGGTTAGTTTTATTATTTGCATGTATTCTTTTTGCTCCCACAACTATTTTGAAAATCACTAATCTGCACAAAACTGTTTAAATGGAATATGTAAAGAAGATAAATTTCTATTTGGATGCTGACATTTCTATTAGAAGTTCTCATGAAGAAAAGCATAGAACCTGAATACCGCGACCAGCATACAGACGTCCAAGTGTCCACACCAGGTGAGCCCAGATCTTTCAATCACGCACATTACAGCATGACAGGGAAGCTTGTTTCCATCACAGAATAAAAATAAAAAAAATGAAAAAAGGCAATTGCGACTTTATCTTGCAATTCAGATGTTTAACATTTGCAATTCTGACTTTTTTTTCTCACAATTGCAAGTTTGTATCTCGTAATTATGACTTTATTTCTCACAGTTTTAAGACACAAACTCACAATTGCGAATTATAAAGTCCGAATTGTGAGGTTTAAAATAACAATTCTGAGAAAATAAGTCAAAAACAATTTTCTTGGAATTGTGAGCTTATATCTCTCGATTTCACAAAATACCAGGTTTTTAACACACATTTCTGACTTTTTACTCAGAATTGTAAGACATACGCTTGACATACGTCTCAATTCTGACTTGAAGACTTTTATTAGTTATAAAGTCCTAATTATAGGATATAAACTCGCAATTCTGACTTTTTTCTGAAAATTGCAAGTTTGTATCTTGCAATTCTGACTGTATTTCTCGCAGTTGTTAGACACAAACTCATAATTATGAGTTATAAAGTCTGAATTGCAGGATATAAACTTGCAAATCTTTTTTTATCTCATAATTCTGACTTTATTTCTTGCAGTTGTGAGAAACAAACTCACAATTGGAAATAAAGTCTGAATTTTGTACAAACTAACCATTCTGAGAAAATATTTCACAAAATTGCAAGTTTATAACACAATAACTTTTTTCTCAGAATTGTAATTTCGAGAAAAAAAAGTCAGAATGGTGAGATAAAATGTCACAATTATTTTATTCTGTGGCAGAAACCAGCTTCCATACCATCCTCCCCTTCAAGCATGACCATAACAGGCAGTAAAAGAGGTGTGTTGCATTGCGTACTAACTGACATTGTTAATGAAAGTATGGTGTTTTCATCATGCATGAGACACCAGGTGGCTATTTCCTGCGCTAGTGGGAAATAGCTTCCTGTTTTCACAATGGGCCCTGGAGCCTCATGTTCCTTTGCCCTGCCGACACACAAACTTGGCTATTGTTTCATCAGTGCAAAAAAACACTCCACAGACCCTTTTCCCTAGTTGATTAATAGTGAGACCTCTTGATAATCATTGCGGTATGTGTTTGAAACAATGCTGAAACACTGCAGAGGTCACACTGAAATGGGTTTTGGCATGCCCACATATTGCCAAACAATAGCTGCATCTGGAGGGAAACAGATTACTTACACAGGCACATTAGCATGGCACTAACACAATAAGCCCAAGGCAGGCACTGCACTCCTCTTCCTTGGGAGTTGATTGGAGTTGGTTCGGGAAGTTGGGCTGCAGTTATTAAATATTCATCCATTTTCCACTGCGGCTCTTTTGTGACGGTGGTTCATTTGTTTTTTATAGGAGTTTCGGAACAGGCTGAGGGCGTAAGTGACGCACAATGTTGACACAGACACAGACACACAACTCCACATATAGCTATGTACAAACAGTTTTGCAACAGGGAGGCCCTCTTGTGGAAGAAATAGGTGCCACGGAAGAAATACCTTATATCTCACTTGGTCTATCTTAGCCTGACAAGAAAATGTGCTGGTTGTACAAAATCCAAACAGTATATAAGATATACTATAGAAACTATATTTTGCAACAAAAAAAAAGATAGATTAGATAGATAGATAGATAGATAGATAGATAGATAGATAGATAGATAGATAGATAGATAGATAGATAGATAGATAGATAGATAGATAGATAGATAGATAGATAGATAGATAGATAGATAGATAGATAGATAGATTCATTATTTCATTAATTCATTATTTTCCTTGAAATTCTACAAACAATACCCCATAATGACAATGTGAAAAAAGTTTGTTTGAAATCTTTGCAAATTTATTTAAAAAAAACATGGCTGGGCCACTCAAGGACATTCACAGAGTTGTCCCGTAGCCACTCCTTTGTTATCTTGGCTGTGTGCTTAGGGTCGTTGTCCTGTTGGAAGATGAACCTTCGCCCCAGTCTGAGGTCCATAGCGCTCTGGAACAGGTTTTCATCAAGGATGTCTCTGTACATTGCTGCATTCATCTTTCCCTCTATCCTGACTAGTCTCCCAGTTCCTGCAGCTGAAAAACACCCCCACAGCATGATGCTGCCACCACCATGCTTCACTGTAGGGATGGTATTGGCCAGGTGATGAGCGGTGCCTGGTTTCCTCCAGACATGACGCTTGCCATCCAGGCCAAAGAGTTCAATCTTTGTTTCATGCTCTGGCATTTTGTTTCTCATGGTCTAAGAGTCCTTCAGGTGCCTTTTGGCAAACTCCAGACGGACTGTCATGTGCCGTCTAGCCACTCAACCATACAGGCCTAATTGGGGGAATGCTGCGAAGATGGTTGTTCTTCTGGAAGGTTTTCCTCTCTCAGATCACTCAGTTTTGGCTGGATGGCCAGCTCTAGGAAGAGTCCTGGTGGTTCCAAACTTCATCCATTTACGGATGATGGAGGCCACTGTGCTCATTGGGACCTTTAATGCTGCAGAAATGTTTCTGTACCCTTCTCCAGATCAGTGCATCTATACAATCCTGTCTCAGAGGTCTACAGACAATCCCTTTGACTTCATGGCTGGGTTTGTGCTCTGACATGCACTGTTAACTGTGGGACCGTATATAGACGGGTGTGTGCCTTTCCAAACCATGTCCAATCAACTGAATTTACCACAGGTGGACTCCACTCAAGCTGTAGAAACATCTCAAGGATGATCAGTGGAAACAGGAGCATATATATATATAATTTGCAAAGATTTCAAACAAACTTCTTTCACATTGTCATTGTCTATTGTTTGTAGAATTTTGAGGGGGAAAAACATTAATATAATCAATTTTGGAATAAGGTTGTAACATAAAATTTGGAAAATGTGAAGAGATGTGAATGCACTGTAGATAGATAGATAGATAGATAGATAGATAGATAGATAGATAGATAGATAGATAGATAGATAGATAGATAGATAGATAGATAGATAGATAGATAGATAGATAGATAGATAGATAGATAGATAGATAGATAGATAGATAGATAGATAGATAGATAGATAGATAGATTAAATTATGTGATTTTGCAAGCTTTCAGTGAAGCTTATTTGTGTTTTTTTCAACAGGCGGCTCTGGAGTATGCACAACTCAACAACAGTGAACAAGAAACTGCATAATGTCTCAACACATTACATCTAATTTATTCAGCTTCTCCACCACCAGAAGCTGATTTTCATTTATGTGTTTTTTTTTTTTTTTTTTTTTTTTTTTTTTTTACTTTGACAGTATTATTAATATTACTTTGTGGCCTGGACTGTTTGAAATGTGAGTAAAATGCGTTGTGATGTTTATATATCAGAGATTAAAATCTGAGCAGTCTAATCAAGTCAGTTGTTGTTGTTGTTTTTTGTTGTTTTTTTGGTCCCACTTGATATTAGGTGGCCTTAACTACTATGTACTTACATCAAAATATAAGTACAATGTACTTATTGTGTTCATATTGTGTTGCAAAACACTTTTTCTGATATTGAGGTGGGATACGGTGGTATGGGTTAGTTTAAGAGTAAAGTTAGGGACAGGTGTGGTGGTATGGGTAAGTTTAAGGGTAAAGTTAGGGACAGGTGTGGCGGTGTGGGTAAGTTTAAGAGTAAAGTTAGGGACAGGTGTGGTGGTATGGGTTAGTTTAAGGGTAAAGTTAGGGACAGGTGTGGCGGTATGGGTAAGTTTAAGAGTAAAGTTAGGGACAGGTGTGGTGGTATGGGTTAGTTTAAGAGTAAAGTTAGGGACAGGTGTGGTGGTATGGGTTAGTTTAAGGGTAAAGTTAGGGACAGGTGTGGCGGTATGGGTAAGTTTAAGAGTAAAGTTAGGGACAGGTGTGGTGGTATGGGTTAGTTTAAGAGTAAAGTTAGGGACAGGTGTGGCGGTATGGGTTAGTTTAAGGGTAGGGTTAGGGACAGGTGTGGTGGTATGTGTAAGTTTAAGGGTGTTAGGGACAGGTGTGGTGGTATGGGTAAGTTTAAGGGTAAAGTTAGGGATAGATGTGCTGGTATGTGTAAGTTTAAGGGTAAAGTTAGGGACAGGTGTGGTGGTGTGGGTAAGTTTAAGGGTAAGGTTAGGGACAGGTGTGGTGGTGTGTAAGTTTAAGGGTAAGGTTAGGGACAGGTGTGGTGGTATGGGTAAGTTTAAGGGTAAAGTTAGGGATAGATGTGCTGGTATGTGTAAGTTTAAGGGTAGGGTTAGGGACAGGTGTGGTGGTGTGGGTAAGTTTAAGGGTAAAGTTAGGGATAGATGTGCTGGTATGTGTAAGTTTAAGGGTAGGGTTAGGGACAGGTGTGGTGGTATGGGTAAGTTTAAGGGTAGGGTTAGGGACAGGTGTGGTGGTGTGGGTTAGTTTAAGGGCAAAGTTAGGGACAGGTGTGGTGGTATGGGTTAGTTTAAGGGTAAAGTTAGGGACAGGTGTGGTGGTATGTGTAAGTTTAAGGGTAAAGTTAGGGACAGGTGTGGTGGTATGGGTAAGTTTAAGGGTAAAGTTAGGAATAGATGTGCTGGTATGTGTAAGTTTAAGGGTAAAGTTAGGGACAGGTGTGGTGGCATGGGTAAGTTTAAGGGTAAAGTTAGGGACAGGTGTGGTGGTATGGGTAAGTTTAAGGGTAAAGTTAGGGACAGGTGTGGTGGTATGGGTAAGTTTAAGGGTAAAGTTAGGGGCAGGTGTGGTGGTATGGGTAAGTTTAAGGGGTAAAGTTAGGGACAGGTGTGGTGTTATGGGTAAGTTTAAGGGTAAAGTTAGGGACAGGTGTGGTGGTATGGGTAAGTTTAAGGGTAAAGTTAGGAATAGATGTGCTGGTATGTGTAAGTTTAAGGGTAAAGTTAGGGACAGGTGTGGTGGTGTGGGTAAGTTTAAGGGTAAGGTTAGGGACAGGTGTGGTGGTGTGGGTAAGTTTAAGGGTAAGGTTAGGGACAGGTGTGGTGGTATGGGTAAGTTTAAGGGTAAAGTTAGGGATAGATGTGCTGGTATGTGTAAGTTTAAGGGTAGGGTTAGGGACAGGTGTGGTGGTGTGGGTAAGTTTAAGGGTAAAGTTAGGGATAGATGTGCTGGTATGTGTAAGTTTAAGGGTAGGGTTAGGGACAGGTGTGGTGGTATGGGTAAGTTTAAGGGTAGGGTTAGGGACAGGTGTGGTGGTGTGGGTTAGTTTAAGGGTAAAGTTAGGGACAGGTGTGGTGGTATGGGTTAGTTTAAGGGTAAAGTTAGGGACAGGTGTGGTGGTATGTGTAAGTTTAAGGGTAAAGTTAGGGACAGGTGTGGTGGTATGGGTAAGTTTAAGGGTAAAGTTAGGAATAGATGTGCTGGTATGTGTAAGTTTAAGGGTAAAGTTAGGGACAGGTGTGGTGGCATGGGTAAGTTTAAGGGTAAAGTTAGGGACAGGTGTGGTGGTATGGGTAAGTTTAAGGGTAAAGTTAGGGACAGGTGTGGTGGTATGGGTAAGTTTAAGGGCAAAGTTAGGGGCAGGTGTGGTGGTATGGGTAAGTTTAAGGGTAAAGTTAGGGACAGGTGTGGTGGTATGGGTAAGTTTAAGGGTAAAGTTAGGAATAGATGTGCTGGTATGGGTAAGTTTAAGGGTAAAGTTAGGGACAGGTGTGGTGGTATGGGTAAGTTTAAGGATAAAGTTAGGGACAGGTGTGGTGGTATGGGTAAGTTTAAGGGTAAAGTTAGGGATAGATGTGCTGGTATGTGTAAGTTTAAGGGTAGGGTTAGGTGTAAGGGAAGTGTCAACAGTGTAATTATAAATGTAACTACAGAAATGAATTACCGATGTGATTACATGCAGGTATTTTTGAATGTACAATGTAAAAACATGTATGTACATCACAAATGCATTGTATAAAATGATTCATTAAAATGTTAGTACATAGTAGTTAAGGCCCCCTAGTATAAAGTGGGTCCAAACTTTTTTATTCCTTTTCCAAAAAATACATAGAAGTTGTGCCCTAAAATTCAAGTTGTGCCTTATAGGCTGTCCCTGTAAATCTTTTTGTGTAGATTTTAACATTTTGTAAAATTAGGGGTTTATCAAATTTTAGCATATTTTACAAACTAACTAACTCAGGGTTCATGACTGTGGGCAAAAGTAAGTTTGTTGTACAGGCCATCTCTGGATGTCACATAAAATAGTGCTGTGCCTGTGATACTTCTAGTGTCCTTGGATGGTGCCAGACTGCTCGAGGGCTCCAATGTGACACTCATGGGCTTATCAGCGTGACTTCCCATCAATCATATGACATTGTGGGCTGTCAGTAGCAATGCCCACCTATTGTGGAAATAAGGGAGTCCCATAATGGGATGCCACTTTAACAGCTAAGGATGAATAGATCTTCAGGGGTGCCACAGTAACTCCAGTGGCTTTGTGTAGGAAACCAAGCTTTACATAAGTCGTAGCAGTGAGTTTGTGTACACTGAGCTTTTCGCCACTCTCAGACATGCGCTTATTTTAGGGAGGAGGAACGTCATGTACCTCTGTTTTACTGCCATAAAGTATCCCTCTCTTGCTCTCATTCGGTCATAACATGAGCCCTGACTCGATGTCGCGCAGAATTCCAGTCCTGCCTTTAGCTGCAATGCTAAAATTGGCACGCTGACCCCTGTGAAATGTATTCTGGGAATATGTTGTCTTTCACTTTGCCTTATGGGGCCAGTCCAGAACGCTACATTATGAATATCTTACACTTGTGACAAGAAGCTCCTCTTTCCTAGATACACACCCTTTAGCCCCGTAATGCAACACTATGTACTTTATTATTAGACAGATTAGTACATTTATATCATAAGGAGACTTATGCAACAGTTCACAAGTTACCAAATCTTTTTCATAGATGACTCTGTTTAAATGTGGTACAACCCAGGTCTGTAGCTAGGAAATATGTGTCTGCTAATTGATATTTCTCTCTGGGTATATTATCCTTTCTATAAATATGCAAATAACAGAAAATGAAGGGCACATGTATGATAGCGTGTGAAATATTTGCATGTGTATAAATGGAAGTGAAAGAAACTAGTTTTGCTGGACTAGCGTCTAGTGTCTGGACTAGCGTGTAGAAAATCTTATCAGATTTTCAAAATGTGAGAGGGACCACAAACATGACGATAAAAGACAGCACAGCAAACACTAACAGATTCATTCACAAACAACCAGAGAGCCGACTGTGCACACGAGAAATCTCGCAAAATCTCTTGCGGTCAAACGTGACTTTAGAGTAAACAAACATGGTGGAGGACAGGGAAGAAGAAATGTCGATAATAGTGTTTAGACTGCTTTTGACAGAAAATTCACAAGGGGGAAAAGAAAAAGATGGATGAAGCTGGTTATGCGTCCGTCGCTTTCTGATTTGGTATTGTTTCATTCCACGTGAGAATCTACAGAGCGTGTGCGCTTTTGTCCTCGGGTTTCCCCCCTCACAACAGGATTTCTGCATGTTGAATATTTACGATTTAAGATTGGTGTGGCCCAGATGTTCATCTGAGCAGATTCATTCACTCTAAACATACCTCACACCACAGGAAAATCTAAGAAGATAATCTGTAGAACCATCAAGATAAAATCAGGACTTTACTTAGGATTGTCAGGGCCCAAAATTAGACCCATTATCTTGTAGTGTGTGGTGCCTTTAGGCTGACAAGATCAGATACCGTCAAAATATCCTGTCAGCAAGACACGGGGCATCTCTGTTTCTACCTATCTCTCTTCTTTAGATAAGCTTCCAATTTCCTCGAAAAGCTTACGATGGGATGACCCGATGAGGGAACAGGAAGGTGCCTGGAATAGACTATCATCCATCTGAAGATGATATCTGTGTTATGCAATGAGCTAGCGTGTATATAGTTCACTCCTCACTAACCTTCACCCAGCCTGAATATCAAATTCATTTTCCAAATGGATGAAATTAATAGTTTTAACTTAATGTACAGTGAAGGGTTACAATATCAAATGTTTGATGGTTGACAGAATTTTGATTCTGAATGTACTGTTTATATGTGCCCTAAACTCTGCAATCCAATGAAAATACCTGAATACCTATGCATCAATTGTATTCTGAATTAAATGTATGTGCATATGAAGAGTGGCAATTCAGTACCATTAACGTCAAGTCACACCAATATTGTTTATGGTCCTGTCCCATGTAGCTAACATTGAAAAAGAAAAGAGAGAGAGAGACAATTAGAAGCAGTGTTCTAAATTTATTTTGCTAACATGGGTAAATGTAACCGGTCCTACTCGACCCGCTACAAATGGGATTCGAATCAGGGTTTCTGCCATGGGAGGCAGGCACGCTAACAAGATCGCTAAAGACTACAGCCGCTAGCATGCCTGTTGAGGCCAGGGGAGTCAACGCATTAAATGTAATTAGTCCTACTTGACCCGTTCTGGGCGGGATTCGAACCGGGGTCTCCGCCGTAGTAGGTGGAAGCTCTAGCAAGGATGCTAAAGACAGTAGCTGCTAGCGTCAGTCACTAACGCCTCTTGAGAGAGAATTAGAAGCAGTGTTCTAAATTTCTTCTGCTAATATGGCTAAATGTAACCAGTCCTACTCAACCCATTCCAAGCGGGATTCAAATCAGGGTCTTTGGCATGTCCTACGTACAATACACTCATGCTCATAAACCTCACTTCCATCTGGGTCAACGGCACTAAATGTAACCAGTCCTACTCAACCCGCTCTGAGGGGATTCGAACCAGGGTCTCTGCCGTAACTGGCGGGTGCTCTAGCAAGGACGCTAAAGACAGTAGCTGCTAGTGTCAGTCGCTAACACGCCTCTTGAGAGAGAATTAGAAGAAGTGTTCCAATTTTTTTTTTTGCTAATATGGGTAAATGTAACTGGTCCTACTCAACCCGTTCCAAGCGGGATTCGAACCAAGGTCTTTGGCATGTCCTACGTACATTACACTCACGCTCTCCTAAACCTCACTTCCATCCGGGTCAACGGCACTAAATGTAACCAGTCCTACTCAACCCACTCCGAGATGGATTGGAACCGGGCTCTCCACCGTAGTAGGCGGGTGCTCTAGCATGAACGGTAAAGACATTAGCTGCTAGCACACCTTCTGAGAGAGAATTAGAAGCAGTGTTCCAAATTTCTTTTGCTAATATGGGAAAATGTAACCGGTCCTACTCGACCCGCTCCAAGTGGGATTCAAACCAGGGGCTCTGGCTTGGGAGGCAGGCTCGCTAACAAAGACGCTAAAGACAACAGCCGCTAGCACACCTGTTGAGGCCAGGGGAGTGAGATTTATGCGCACAGCTCTTATTGGCCTACATCCATTACATGAACATATTAGCCTCATGCCCATTACTTTTGCAATATCTCTGCATGAGTCAAATTTGAAGACTTTCTCATGTAACCAAATATTCAAGGCTGTATTTTAAATGCCCCATAATCCCCTGTTGCAAAGTGTAAAGCACTACATGTGTATATTGCAACACGGCACCTGTTTTGCTGAGTGTTACTCTGATGTATTTTCCCTGGGGCTAAATTAACTTACCTTGTGCTGTGTCCTTTCACCTTCCTGCTTCCTTGCTAAGCACACACTCATTGGCTGCTGATGGTGTGTGGGTAAAACTCACGCCCCCATTGTGTAAGCAACACAGTGACCGTTCAAAGCACCCACATCTTTCCTGGAGTTGGGAACTCAATCCCCACACAAACAATCATATCATCAAAGCTCTCTCGAACCACCCAATGAAGTCAGCCACACACATGCGCCTGCAATGCTTCAAAACAGCTGCGCGGCTCTGCTCAGAACTTCAGGCTATTCGCAAGCTAGCATTCTTCATACCTGCTCAATGTCAGTTCGACCCCGCTCACATTTGCAAAAAACAAACAGCAGTGCAGAGGAGACTGGTGAGAATCAAAGAGTCAAATCATTAAAGGATAGGGCAGAGCGGGGCACAACCTAATGCTTTTTGACTCAGTGTAAATCCACTTTGGGTTCAGAGTATTTATTTTTTCCCACATCAATTGCACACATTTCTAGTAAAATTATGTGGTTTTGTTTCATTTATACAGTGTATACTTTTTTTCTTGATTTACCCCGAAAGAATGGAAGTGAAATGTGACAACATGCCCCATAGGTGGGGCACACTGTAACATCACCAAATGACAGCTTAAAATGATACCTGATATAATAAAAATATATATGAACAATAATATACAATAAATGCAATAATAGACAAACTAAAATATTTTGTCAATAAAATATAATTATTCACTTTTTAAAATAAAATAATGGCATTTTTTAATCATTAAAAATCGATAAACACGTCGCTAAATACAGCTATACAGCAGAGTTCAAAACATAATAATAATTAATAATTTCTGAACATTGACTCATTATTCACTTATAGTTATTATTCACCCTTTTCTCATGGTTTCTCAATTGAATTTTTAAAAGTATAAAATATAATAGTGTAGTTCTAATAGTGGCTCATTGTAACAGTGACAACTCACCCCACCTGCACAACTGGGATTTAAACCCGGCTCGTGTCTTCTGCTGTTAGATCAGCATTAAAGAACTCATTAAAGAACTTTTAATTAACAGATATAAGATTAAAATAATATCAGATATGTCATATTTTCAATTAACACAAAAAAACATAGATGAAAAATTCACTTAAGAAATTACTTTTCATATGGTTAAATAAATCTTCAGTGATATCTTCCAAAGATTTTTTAATCTCTATATAGTGTTGAAGTTTCGTCATCCTGGCATGTGTGGAAAGTGTTAAACCATGTGTGTTACAACTAACCCCACGTTAGGTTGTGCCCCGCTCTCCCCTACATAACACACACAGTTTCTGCCAATCTCATTTCTGTTAATCTTGAGTACCTATAGAGTAGTGTTGCATCATTAATATCTCAGAAAAGTCTTTAGTTTTTATTTATAAAAGGCAGATACGCTGTACAGATTCTTTCTGAAAACAGCTGAAGTCGTGGCAGCATGCAGTGGGCGGAGCTAAAGAGTCATGAACACACACACACACACACACACACACACACACAATACATCATGGCATTATCCCTGGATAACTTTTAATTCACTATATGTTTGTGTTGTTCACATTATATGCGCTTATGCACCGGTTGCCATCAAAACACAGACATATGATGCAGTTTCACTCAACTCTGCCTGCAACTCATGACTGGGAACAAACAATCACACTTGCAGAACTCCATTGCTGCTCCGGAAAAACAAACTGCATCCACCTTAACTCTTTCTGCATTTCTATTACGCATCTTCTCTGATTAAAACACAGGTGAAGAAAACAGAAATAAGCAGAAACAAGTGATATCTTATGTAAGCAGATGCATATGTAAAATAATGTGATTATCAAAATTAAATCAAAACTATCTAATGTTATTGAATGAAATGTCGACCCAGGATGAGCTATAGGACTGAAGCATTAGGGGTGTTGATGGACTCGATCTACTCCATCTGTGTTTGATCATCTTTCTTAATTCGATCTGGATGTAGTCTTTGACAAAACTTGATTTTCTCAGCTTTTTATTCAAAATGTTGCTTTTCAATGAAACTTAACCTATTCAAGTGTTGATAAAAGAGTGCATGAAGCTAGAATATATATATATATATATATATATATATATATATATATATATATATATATATATATATATATATATATATATATATATATATATATATATATATATATATATATATATATATATATATATATATATATATATATATATATATGTATGTATATATATATATATGTATGTATGTATATATATATATATATATATATATATATATATATATATATATATATATATATTCTAGCTCTGTATATATATATTATATATTCACGCTCTGTGTATATATATTTTTTTAAGATTGGGTTGTTTTAAGCAAACATTTAACCCAACTGCTGGGTTAAAATAACCCATTTACTGAGTTAAAACAACCCAATCGCTGGATTAGTCCATTTTCATTTTGGGTTGTTTTTAACCCAGCATTTTTTAGAGTGTAATTAGTTCAAAGGCATTCATGTTCAGATATATATATATATATATATATATATATATATATATATATATATATATATATATATATATATATATATATATATATATATATATATATATATATATATTTATTTATTTTTATTTATTTTTTTTGGCCATGTTTAGTATGAGATTCCAACTCTTTAACAGTGTAAATAAGTCAGAATGCATGAAATATCATTAGAACCCCCTTTAAACACATAATAAAAAAGCTTTGAAGAGATAATTTTGTGAAGCTCTCTGAGGTGGACGTCCTGAATCTGTGGTTTGTTTTGTTTGGATCTAAGGAAAAGAATTAGGGATGTTCGTTCATTCATGACCTAAGAGTGTTAACCCTGTTACAAGACCAGCTTAGACCAGCCTGAATTTCCTTTCCATCATAATCAAAGCTTCTGCAATATCAGCAACAGTGTTTTGCTATACAATATGAACACAATAAAATACATTGTACTTATTTTTTGATGAACAAGATGACATGTAGTTACATGTAGTTAAGGCCACCTAATATAAAATGATATATAAAATATATATCGTTGTCGTGAAATAAAATGACTCATATCATGAAATAAGATTCATATCACCCACCAAACGGCCTTTGGTTAAATTCCTGAAATAAGCTCAAAGCTCAATATATTTTCGTGTTTAAATTCATCAGTAATGCCCTCTTGTGATTTAAAAAAAATTCAAAAATGTTTGATTGTCTTGAAAAAGGTCGTGTCTAAATGGGGCATAGATTGTCAGGGACATTAAACGTTAACAGCCGAAACTCACTAGTCCGATTTCACAGCTTCGTTGCGTTAATAATTAAATTCTTACAAACTATTCTAACTGAAACATTCAGGGAAAATGTTTTTAAAACATTTTATGGGTGCTGGTCATGCTGATGGACCATTATAGCCATAATGTCCACGAACAAAACCTTTCTGTTAAAGGCACTGGTCTTTTCAGAAGGGGGTAAATGGTCAGGGAAGAAGGGACTTTTGCCTTCAAACTCAGTGTAAGGAGGGTGAGACCTATTAGCATGACCTATTTTTGCTACACTCCATTAAGCTTCACATCTGCCATCTGACCTAAACTGTGCTCCATTATTAACAGCCTCTGGAGAATCTGCAGTAATTCTATAGACGGACTCTTAGTTCCAGGAGATCATACTGCTTTAAACGTTTGGGGAGTTACGAGTTGCATATTTTGTGTATGACATATAGTATCTTAAATAAGTGCTAGTCCTAAAATAACCTTAATATCAACATGTATTTCCAACAGATAGACGGTTAAAGTTTCTAAAATTATATCACATTTATGTCATTTACACATTTATTCCGCTTATACTACAGTCACACCTCTCAAGACATTGTTCAGATGTTTTATTTCAAGACATTTGTCAGGTTTTTTGTCCTTAAAACGCTCTCTTGTGTGCAGAACTAATTTCTTAAGCCAGACTCAGACTACAGGAGTTTTAGGCTTAAATTTATCCCTGATTTTTCCCTCCCAACCATCTGAGAGAAAATCTTGTCCTGGAGTCAGTCGCATAACCTTAGCCACTATGTTAAGAACTAGTTTGACAAACTAGCAGTTAGATAAGAAGTAATCAGTCTGACCTTTTTTATGTATCTGACTTTAAAAAGTTAGGGCCAGTCTTGAAGAATAAAATGATATGACTAAAGCCTTGTTTATACTTTCGTCTGGCTCTGCAGTGCGAGCTTCCGCTGACTGCGAGTGCACCTTCCCAAACGGATGAGGTGTTTATACTTGACACGCTCACCATTGTAGTAAACTGCTCTATAAACCACCAGGAAACAGCGGTGAGGAGACACGTGACACGTGAAACACGTGACAATGTTTACTTTAGTACACTTCACCACTTCGCACTAGCTCCACCTAACAATTCCTGGTTGGGCCACACAAGATAAAAAAAAAAAACTCGGACCTGGGTTCAAGTCCGCTTTTTGCAGAGCTCGCTCTTCTCTCTTTCCGCATCACATCAGAAAGGCATTTACTTTCAATAAAAATTAAGAAATTGTTCTAAAAGTGGAAATAAAGTGCCTAATGAAATGTTTAATAATATTTTATTGGGTAGGGTTAGGGATAGGTGTAAGGAGGGCTTTTACTGTCCCTTTAAAGCGGCATCCATTTAATAATTGTAATAAATATAATAATTTACGCTCTGTGTTATTATTGCGTCCTGTTAATGTTCAACAATACTGAGGTGCAAATAGTATGTATCTGTCAAAATAAAGTATAAATTACATCTAAATACTATTTACACATTTCAGAGAACTGCTACTTTTACATGGTGTAAAAAGAATATATCACTATTTTCTTAATATGCTATTTCACTATTGTTTTCTATATTTGTTTGCTTGGTCAGTGTCGTTGTGGGTTTTGGTTATTTTGCTGTTGTCGGCTATAAGGAGAAATCATGTGGCGAAGTGATATGGAACTGTAATGCGGTCATGTGGTGTTAAATCTAAATGTACAGCAATATTTCAACCATTAGGCCGTGCAACCAAAATATTTTGTCCCGAATTTATTAATACTTCAAAAATGATCTTCTATTTTTTGACATGCAACAGGAAACTCAATGGAAAACATGTGCTTGTGACTTAAAGCAGGGCAACTCTGAAGTCTATCGAATGGCATCCATGAGTCTATTCCGTGCAACCAGAGCTAGGTGTGGAAAAGTCTTGTTTTGCTGGGTGCAAAGCTCGGTTTAAGCCCGGAAACTTCTCACAGATAACAGGCCACAGTGGGTCGTGCCAGGGCATTAAAATCTGTCAGCTCTCCAATCTGCTAAAGGCTTTATAGTCTTACATGCAGCACGCCAGGGTAAACAGCATTTATCTGGTCGAATAAAATGACTTTTGATGAATTTTGTAGGAGGTGTCCAAGTTATTTGGTTGCTAAAAACTGTTCATGCTAATGAACTATGACTTCTACTGTAACTTCTAGCACAAAGCAGCTGCTAAAGAAAAATAATTCATGAAAATATCCGCCATGCGGCATGTGGTGAATGCTGGCTTTCTGAGTAGATGAAGCACTGCTTGTGCTAAAGACCACATGCTAGCTTTGTGTGTCCTGTGTCTTTACAGCGGTCACCGCTAGCAGCAGGTGATTAGCCACTCCTTTTAGACAGTGGATTACTGAACCCTGATATAGACACGGGCTATACTTTTAATATTCTTTTTGGAGGGGCCATGGTCTAAACCCCTCTTGCATCCTCTGTGGTGTTTATGGGCCAAAGATTAAAGTGAAAATCCACAGATTCGTTCTGAAACCTTCTAATGCAGGAAACACATGAATGAGCGATTTAAAGCATTCTGCTCCTCATATGCACACATAGGCCAACATTTTGGTATTGTTTTTTTAATAAGTGTCCTTCTTATGAAAAACACAATACTGTAAAATACACTTTTTAATCCGTTTAATTGTTGTTAACCGCAATTAAATGAAAATATATTATAGTTAAATATAAATTTATATTAAAATGCAATTAGTTGAACTTTAGAGTGTTTTGACCCACTTAAGCACATCTGTATCTGTTTTCTTTGAAATATGGTTTAAAGTTACTGCTGAATGAACTGATAAGCATTTATGATAAACTAAAATATACTTTAATGTCATTTCTATTGAAACTTGTATGTCATGTATTTGTAATTACACATTTGTAATAATGAAGTTGCTATTTACATCAAAATATGTTAACTTTGAATGTACCATTGAATAACACACAACAGTTCAAATTACAATCAAGTGCTTTACATGTGCTTTAGTATGTCAGTCAACACATCAAAATAAGTGCACTTCTTTAAAACAAGATTATTAAAACATAATGATTTAAAATGTACTTTAAAGTAAAACTTTTAATTTGCCATTATTTCAAAGTGCACTTTTTTAAAGTCTCATAAGTCATGCATACATATTTCAGTAATATGTTATCGGCAAGTTTTTGTTTTTTTAATACAATGATAAGATTTGAGTGCACATTCAGTACAAATAAGCACACTTCTTTTCACAAGGGTCAGAACCCTTTGGAGTAGCCTTAAAGGGACAGTTCACCCAAAAATCTAAATTATCCAATAACTTACTCACCCTCAAGCTTTCAGTAACTTTCAGTAACACTTTCTATTAGGGCCTGTATTTATAATGCATTATAAGGGTTGTCTTAATGCATTAAAATGTGTAATACCTTATAAACAACCTGTTGTATCATCTTATAAATAATCATAACAACCGGTACAATACATTATAACACTTACCTATTTGTGGTTATAACATAGGAGTACAATGCATTATAACCCCAGATGAAGCTTACATTTATAATGCATCATGAGTAGTTTTACTGCATTATACTTTCCCAGTATTTGTCTGCTTTAAGTAATATTTAAGTATAAAGGTATTCTTACTGCATTATAATGCGCACATAATGTCTGATAAACATAAGCCCTATTTTAACGATCTGAGCACATGGTTCAGGTGCACTTAGGGCGTGTCCGAATCCACTTTTGCGACGGAAAAAAATTATCGGCGTGCCTGGCGCATGGTCTAAAAGGGTTGTTGTAACATATATAAGTCCATTAGAGGCAAGTTTACTGAACCCAAGTGCAGTTTAATCAAAAAGAAGATCCAAAAACATAAAACAAAGACTTGGCTTGACAATACTAGAAACAAAAACTTGACTTGACGTGACGTGACGTGACGTGACGTGACGTGGCGTGGCGTGGCGTGGCGGGCGTGGCGGGCCGGGGCGTGGCTAACCATAAAACTCACCAACACAGCGGGTTACAACATCAATACTAGACAAAGACCATGACAAACATGAGGGCTTAAATACACAAGGACTAATGATAAGAGAAGGAACACCTGTGAACAATGATTAACCAATGAACCAATTACACAGCACATGAGGTCATGGAAGTGACAACATGACAAACCAGGAAACAAGACAGTGAACATGGCAGTGAACATGAAACATGAACATGAAACAACCCAAAACACACTGTGACAGTTGTACCTAGTCTCTCAAGTCATGGGTGTGTTTTGGGCGTAACGTGCAATAAACCAATCAGAGTCTCATCTCCCATTCCCTTTAAAAGCCAGTGGTGCTTGCACCATGGTGGATTCACCATTTACATGGCGGAATATAGACACCCTCAACTTGACGAGTCAGTTCAAATAACTAGCTAATTTCATTTGTCATTACTGCAAATAGGTAATTCTGATACATGCAATGACTATCCATTATGACATGTAGGCATTTTTATCTTTATGTACACAATAATAATCTTTTACATTGTAATTTTTATTTTTAATATTTAAAAATGGCTGTGTGCTGCTGCGCGTCCCTGTGTGTGTAACACGTTGTGCACCCACCTATAGGCACATATTACTTACACACCCTTTAAATAACACAAAAAATACTCGTTTTCAGTTCCTCAAAAAAGCAACATGCCAACAATGCGCCAGAACACACCTGGTTTTCAGACCAGCACACCCATGGGTGAACAGATGGGTATGAGTGCATTTGCTATTTAAACAACATGGCGCTGGACATGAAAATGAGAACTGCGCCAGGCTGAAACTAGCAAAACAACACTTGCGTCACTCCTGGCGTTGCATAGCACCAGGTGTATGATAGGGCCCTTTGTGTGCATTATAGTGCAGTGAGAATACCCTGATGATGCATTATAAATGCAGCCTTCATATGGTGTTGTAATGCATTGTACTCCTAAAAGTTATAACCACAAATAGGTAAGTGTTATAATGTATTGTACCTGTTGTTATGATAATTAATAAAATGATACAACATATTATAAGGTTGTTTATGAGACATTATGTGTGTGTTGTAATGCATTATGAAAACCCTTATAATGCATTATAAATACAGCCTTCATAGAAAGTATTACCTGACTTTCTTTGAGTTATATTAAATAATATCCAGGATCTTTCAAGTTTTGTAATGGCATTGTGTTTGGCTGAAAGAAGAAAGTCATGTACACATAGAATGGCTGGAGGGTGAGAAAATTATTGAATAATTTTCATTTTTGGGTGAACTATTCCTTTAACACCCAGCTATACTTTCTACACTTCAGGTATACTAAGACATTTTAAAATTGACCATAATGTTGGAAACAGATAAGCCAGTTTGACAGATTATATGCAGAACATGCCTGTAGTCTTAGCTGTGCTTGAACAGCACTGGGTTTGTTTGTCAACCCATGGTCAGAAGCAGTACACCTAATACCATGGTACCTGACAGCCACATCATCAGCCCATCTATGGTAAAGCACTGAGCAGCAAATCTAACGCATGACAGCAGGACTGACACTGCAGCCAAAGAGGCAGAGAGGTCAAATACCGCACCTCTCATAAATGGGCAGCTTTTCAAAGTGAAAGCAGTCCATAAATTCTCCACATGAAGACACAGTAAACTAAATTATGAGTGAGTAAATAATCTATTTACCGATGCTAACCTGAGGACAACAGTATTATTCATTAGTGAACTAGCAACCTTCTAATGACTAGGCCTTAGCTTTGACCCAGTACACCACACATCTCATAGTGTTACATGGGTGTCATAAAGCACAAGCTATGCTATAAGCACGTTCATTTGATAAATGTTCGGTGTCTTTACACAAAATGAGTGAGTGCGGAAAGTTTATTAAATATTTTGGCTAATTTGATAGCATATTCAACTAACAATAGTGTGGTTTTAAAGTAAAGTGAAGCGAAGGTTTTAAAACCATGCTCTTAATGTGCACCATTTTTTGTCTTCATATTTTGTTTTTACCTAATTTAATTTGCTGAAGTGACTATGCGCTAATACTTACACCACCATTCAAAAGTTTGGGGTCAGTATGATTTTTTTATGCTTTTATATCTCATGTTCACCAAAACTGCATTTATTTGATCAAAAACACAGTAAAAACAGTAATATTGTGAAATATTATTACAATTTAAAATAACTGTTTTCTATTTGAGTGTGTTAAAATGTAATTTATTACTGTGATCAAAGCTGTGTTTTCAGCATCATTACTCCAGTCTTCAGTCAAGTCAAATCACTTTTATTTATATAGCGCTTTTAACAAGTCCAGTTGTTTCAAAGCAGCTTCACATTGTTAACAGGAAAATAATGCAACAGAATTTGTACAGCCGTTCTGGTGAAACGGTGATGTTATCCAGCTCATTTCAAGTATCATATAGTGTCAATGCGGGCAGATCGGTAATATAGAAGAAATTTAGGTGTCCCCAACTGAGCAAGCCAAAAGCCAGAGGCAACGGTGGCAAGGAACCAAAACTCCTTCAGGGTCAGAATGGAGAAAAAAACCTTGGGAGAAACCAGGCTCAGTCGGGGTGCCAGTTCTCCTCTGGCCGACGAACAAACAGTGTATGATTATAATTCTGGCAACATAGCAGGTCTTAATTCATATTAGGCAAATAGATATTCGTAAGATTATTTGAAAGATTGGAGTCGTCACGCCGGAGACGGGTTTAATGTGTCACATGATCCTTCAGAAATCATTTATAATATGCTGATTTGATGCTCAAGAAACATTTATTATTATTATCGATGTTAAAGGATTTTTTGATAAATGTAAAGTTCAGTATCTGAAATACAAATCTTTTGTAACAAATGTCTTTACTGTCACTTTTGGTGAATTTAATGCATCCTTGCTAAATAGAAGTATTAATTTAAATCTTACTGATGCCATACTTTTGAATGGAATAGTTTACTCCCACCCTACATTTCTTTTGTTCTGAATGGTGTTTCATGTCAAATTTTCACATGAAAAATAAATCTGCTGACTGTGTCTGTGTCAGGATTATGTTCTGTTCAGAGTATTTTAGTTCTGTTTTCCTGTGACGGAGGCTGTGTTTGAAATCGGCCCCTATACCCTTAAATAGGGCACTATTTGAGGGGACAGCCATTTGTAGTGGTGTCCAAAACCATAGTGGACGATATTGAGGGCACTCATTCTATCCCACAATGCACCGCAAAAACAAGTATACAACTGATGTACGCTCACGTCTGACCACAAGATGGCGCTCAAACCGCTGGTCCAATGTGGCTACAGCATAATATCATACAGGTATAAAATCCTTTTTTATTGATTATTAAATTGTTTCATTGCGTTTTATACATGCTAGTTTCCATTAGACTGGGTAAAACCAGCCTGTTCTGCCAGCGATTTGATTTTGCCCTGCAGCTCAGGCTGGAAACCTGTACATATTTCTATCCTGCTTCCTTTACAAATTTGCAGGGACCAATCACAAACCGGCTTATCCACCTGGTGCACTATTGGCAGGTTTAACACGATGACAGATAGAGAAGCGATGGGTCATTGGTCTGGTTGGTTGAAGGACTATCCAATTGTGCACTCAAAAAAATTATTCTAGCTGTTTGCTCAGTTTATTTAAATAAAATAAGCTGAAACAACACAAATCTTTAGTTTTTTTTACTTAATTGCCATTTTACTCAATTTTATTACATTAAATGAAACAAAATTTGTTTAAAATGTTAAGTTAACCTAAACCATTTGTGTTGGGACTACATGAATCATTTATGTTGCGCTGACTGAACTGGGCAGTGCATTTCTAGTTCCCAGCATGCTTTGCTTAGGGATGGATCAGGAGAGTAAATGTTGAAATTAAGTGTTCATTAATTTGAAATTAATGTGTTTTTTAGTAAAGGGAAAGACCTGTTAAAGTTTGATGTTATATTTGACATTTAAAAGTTGTGTTATGTTGAGTCGATTTTTGAGGTTGCCATTATTATGAAGCGTAGACCTTGTGGTTAGGCTGTGCTGTTCTCAGTGAGCTGTAACTTGATCATTACTTACATGCTACAAATTTTACAATTAGCATGCGATCAAGAGTTGTGTTGACTATTAGTTTTTATAGAAATAAAGAGAATAAATTAATTTGACACAGTTCCTACAATATGGTCTAAATATGGTCATCAGTTCTACCCCTCTTTATACTACTTTATCTAGTTGACATGTTTTTTCTTTTAGTAGTCTTGACTAAATAAATTTAAGTTCATACAACAAGATTACAACAAATCATTTCAAACCAATTAGATTTTGTTGGAAAGACAATTAAATTTTGTGGAAATGTTTCTCTTAATTTGAGTTCGTTCAACAGCTTATTTTTTTGAGTGTGTACAATGTCCTTTGAACTATGCCCTTTGATCACGCGTCTTGTGGTCTGATTGGTTGAAGGACTATCCAATTGCGTACAGAGTCATTTGAATTATGCTCGTTGATCACACCTCTTGTGCAGTAGAAAATACAGAGCAGACTCCCCAGACTAATATTAAATCTTAAAAGATTGAGCTTGGCCTGGTGATAGCCAGACAAAGTTTCCATGAGAGTTCAAGATCAATCTTTTCATCACTGCTGGAGCTGCCAGTTTGGTAAGTGTCATATGATTATTAAAAAGCAAGCACAAACTATGCAAAAGCATCAGTCCTTCCAGCACACTCAGTGTCTGAATTCACTCACTCGTTTTCATTCACTCCTTCAAGTGGACTATATTAGTGGAGTAATGTAGTGAATAGTGAATGAGGGTATGGGGGGGCGATTTCGAACACAGCTCTAGTTTCAAGTTTCTAGTTCTCTAGTTTTCTAGTTTCTAGTTTCATATATATATATATATATAGAGAGAGAGAGAGAGAGAGAGAGAGAGAGAGAGAGAGAGATACTAGACCGATACACTCTGCACTTGTAGTGTGTTCTTTGTTCTGAAGTGTGTATCACGGTACGCTCTGGAGCAGAGGAGTGTGGGCAGGGCTGCTTGTACTATGTATAACATGTTTTATTTGTGATGTTGACCCGTATAGGTCGCAACATGTTCACATATCCAAGGGTGATGCAATGCTCCGAGAAACAATCCCGTCCAGCCAATCATGTTAATTTTCTCCTCAACTGTGAGCCAATTCTGTTGCACTGCCATAATTGATAGTGTGCAATATGATAGTCGGAGTAAAAACAGCTACCCCTGACTGTGAAAATTCAATTATCTCCACCTCAATACTATGTCTAGACTTCAGCTCTGAGCCCCTTCTAACAAGGGCTGTGCTAATACAGTCAAATCATTGTAATATGGTGATTTGCTGCTCGAGACACATTTCTTTTTATTATTAATGTTGAACAGTTGTGCAGCTTAATATTTTTGTTTTAAACTTCAATTCATTTTCTTTTTCAGGATTCTTTGATGAATGGAAGTTCAAAAGAACAGCTTTTATTTTAAATAGAAATATTTTGTAAAATTATAAATGTCTTCACAGTCACTTTTAATAATTTAAAAGGCACAATATGTATGTCACAGAAGCTCATGATGACGAAGGTATTGGGACACCCTTTCAAATCACTGAATTCAGGTGTTCCAATCACTTCCATGGGCACAGGTGTATAAAATCAAGCACCTAGGCATGCAGATGCTTCTACAAACATTTGTGAAAGAATGGGTCGCTCTCAGGAGCTCAGTGAACTCAAGCATGGTACCGTGATAGGACCTGTGCAATAAGTCCATTCGTGAAATTTCCTCACTACTAAATATACCACGGTCAACTGTTAGTGGTATAATAACAAAGTGGAAGCAATCGGTAACAGCAGCAACTCGTAAAAATGTAAAATCACAGAGCGGGGTCAGCACATGCTGAGGTGCACAGTGCGCAGAAGTTGCCAACTTTCTGCAGAATCAATAGCAACAGACCTCCAAACTTCATGTGGCCTTCAGATTAGCTCAAGAACACTGTGTAGAGATTCATGGAATGGGTTTCCATGGCCGAGCAGCTCATCCAAGCCTTACATCACCAAATGCAATCCAAAGCGTCGGATGCAGTGGTGTAAAACACACCGCCACTGGACTCTAGAGCAGTGGAGATGTGTTCTCTGGAGTGACCAATCACGCTTCTCTGTCTGGTAATCTGGAGTCTGGGTTTGGCAGTTGCCAGGAGAATGATACTTGCCTGACTGCATTGTGCCAAGTGTAAAGTTTGGTGGAGGGGGGATTGTGGTGTGGGGTTGTTTTTCAGGGGTTGGGCTTAACTCTTAATGCTTCATCATACCAAGACATTTTGGACAATTTCATGCTCCCAACTTTGTGGGAACAGTTTGGGGATGTCCACTTCCTGTTCCAACATGACTGCGCACCAGTGCACAAAGCATCGGCCCATAAAGACATGGATGAGCGAGTTTGGTGTGGAGGAACTTGACTGGCCTACTTGAGTCCTCACCTCACCGAATTAAGAATGGGATGTCATTAAAGTTCATGTTCATGTAAAGGCAGGTGTCCCAAAAGCTTTTGGCAGTATAGTGTATTTCATGCAGTTGTGTACTTACATTATCCCAAAAGTTCCCAATGATTTGTAAATCTAGAGAAATTACAAATTTAAATAATGGCTCGTCCCTTGTCATTGTCGCCTATCAATGACATAATATCCGAGCTATCCTCGGTTTCTGCTTGTAGAAACCATGGCAACACATGTGGACAAATGCAGAAGTGGTGGTTGTACAGCATCTAGCACGCTAAAAAGTTTGTTTCCCTCCACTGTACAGGTGTGAATGTGCATTTCCTTCAGCCTGAGGCTTATTCATTTAAAAAACAAAAACAAAAACAAAAAACAGCCCAGCACAGGCTAATATAGCATTACATTTCACAATCCTTGCAGCGAATTCATTACGATGACATAAAATAGCATTATAAAACATACTGGTAATACAAAAAACGATCCACTCTCCTTCATAGCGTCATCAAGCTTCGCCTTTGTTATTGTGTGAAAATGCGCCCTCTGGCGGCAAAAACTTACATATTGTGCCTTTAATGCTTCTTTATTCGTTCGTTATACCTTGCACTTTTTTATTTCAGTGTGATTGATATAATTTCATACAGATCAAAGTAGGCTCAGTGTGCTCAAAAGTGACAGAAACAACGCAAAAGAAATGGATCCCACAGATTCACACACATTCAGTCCAATGGCAAAATTGCAATGTAAATGATGTATGGTGTGACATATTGCAATGTGTATCATCGAATTCATCCTCAAAGTGTTGACATCAAAACACCCCAGTCCCTGATATTTCATTGCGTGCAGTTTGTGTCCTGTTCAGGTCACAATAGTGCTGATAATATGAGCTGAGAAGAGAGAGAGCGGATTATGTCCTTGCTATTTGTCTTGGCTGCATGACATCTCCTGTGAAATGCTGCAGCCTGAAACCGAGGCCTTTGAAATCCAGACAGAAGCAGCCGGGCACTCCTGGAGGTCTCAGCGCTCATAAGAAGACAGCTGCAGTGCTGCGGGTCAGTCCTAAGGATCAGAGGATGGTGAAAAGACACAAATGACTGCTCATACCAGAGGACAGCTATGTGCGAGCCAGCACGTACATCAGTCTGACCTTTTCAAGCTCTTTAAGGTCAAGCAGAAGAAATCACTAATTAGCTTTGACAAGATTTCCTGAAAAATGTCAAAAATATTATCTCGAAGTTATGACAGTATATTGGACTGGATGTGGGGAAGTGCTGGTTGTAACAGGTGTCAGACATTTGCTGATACACTGGATTTACTTAAAGGTATAGTTCACCCAAAAATTAAAATTCAGTCATAATTTACTCACCCGTATGAAGCGCCAAACCTGTATGAGTTTCTTTCTTCTGTTAAAGATATTTTGAACAATGTTTGTATGGAAGCCATTGACTTCCATAGTATTTTATCCTACCATGGAAGTCAATGGCTACTGTCAACTGTCTGGTTATTATACTATTTATATATACTATTCATATAAAATAATTCAACCATATAATCACATAATGAATTCCTCACATAGGATGGCTAAAGCAGCTCGTCTAAGCACTATATGTCCCATATCAAGACATACAGAAATAGAACTGAAATTGAAAAGAACTGTTTTTGTGTGTGCCTGCACCATATGACCTACTTGGTTCAATTAGTGAGGGCGATGTTAAATTTAGCAGGCCTGATTTACAGCCCTGTGACCGAACACTTGACAGCATCAAGCACAGTACACAGCCCGTGTTTTAGATGCTTGTCTGATCTTTATGTCTCAATAAAGTGTGCTTTCCTGGTCAATCATATCATGCTTTGTGTTTTTCCTCTGTGTGAAAAACATTGAGCAATGATAACTTTAATTCAACAAAAAGGTTGCAGCCTTTACACAAAATGAGTATGATTGGCTTGTCAATCTATTATATGCATACTGGAATATCCATTCAAAACAGTAAAGCTGATAGCTAAAACCTTGATTTCTTTTAATTGAGAGAATGTCTTTAGACACAATTTTTATGTAATTTTGCCTGTAATCTTTTCAGAGAATTTCTCAGAGAATGTGAATTAAAAAAATTCTGTTCATCAACATTAAGATCACCGACTACCTCAATAAATAAATACAATTAAGTAATTAATCATTTTAAATGTAAAATATTTTAAATGCAATAAATATGAATCTTTAAAAGTAACATTACTGCCAGTGTTGGGGGTACACATTACAAGTAATCAGGAGTAAGTGCAGAGGTGTTGTGTGCGCTTGTGTAAACACGATGCTTATTGTAGTTCTAGACTAAGGGCCAGATTTTGTAAACGGGGCAAATTAGTGTGAGAGCGCAATCCCATTAAAGCGCTGATGGAAGTGGAAAGTTCTGCACGTGATCTACAGATGACACACAAATGACAGTTTTTTACAGACGCTAGGACACATTTCTTAATACTTAGGTAGCTTTTGCAAAACTCTTCACACAGTGAGCACAACAGAAGTCTACATACAACATAAAATATTGATGAATTCTGCATCATGTCTGATTCATTCCAATAACATATATTGCAGTGAATTATCAACAGAGAGGTGTCCTTGTTTTACACAATAAAACATTGTATAATTCTACATGTTGTTATTGGTTGTTTTTTTTAGGTCATTGTTTTGTGGGTGACAAAGTGTGTTTGTCGGCTGTCAACCTTTGCTAGTGTTCTGGAAGAACGAGTTGATTTGAGACCTGAATAAAGTGTTTTGGTAGTTGTAGTGCATTTTGAATGTGAAATGAACTGCTTTGCCAAGCTGAAAGCTGGTTAGGAGAACTGTGTGAAGAGTTTTGCAAAAGTGACCTAAGTATTGAGAAATGTGTCCGAGCGTCTGTAAAGAACACAGACCCAGCTGATAATTTCCATAATGACCAACATAATCTACCAAGAGCAGCGCAAATTAGTGTCTGGTTTAAGTCACAAACACCAGTAAACTGACTAGCGCAAACCTTAGTAAATCACCTTGCGTGATTCATCTAAATACTATACTAATACAATATTGCAAATGCATATGCAATGAGGGATCGGCCACTAAAATAACAATTAACTAATTTGTTCCCTCGATTTATAGATCGTTCGCACGGTTAACTAATTCGTTCCCTCGATTTATAGATCGTTCGCACGATTCCCTAATCCATTCCCTCGATTTATAGATCGTTCGCACGATTAACTAATTCGTTCCCTCGATTTATAGATCGTTTGCACTATTCACTAATTTAGTTCCCTTGATTTATAGATCGTTCGCACTATTCACTAATTCGTTCCCTCGATTTATAGATCGTTCGCACGATTAACTAATTCGTTCCCTCGATTTATAGATCGTTCGCACGATTAACTAATTCATTCCCTCGATTTATAGATCGTTTGCACTATTCACTAATTTAGTTCCCTTGATTTATAGATCGTTCGCACTATTCACTAATTTGTTCCCATGATTTGCTAAATCGTGCACACGATTTACTAATTGGTTCCCTCGATTTATAGATCGTTTGCACTATTCACTAATTTGTTCCCATGATTTTTGCTAAATCGTGCACACGATTAACTAATTTGTTCCCTCGATATATAGATCGTTCGCACAATTCATTAATTGGTTCCCTCGATTTATAGATCGTTCGCGTGATCTACTAATTCGTTCCCTCGATTTATAGATCTTTCGCGTGATCTACTAATTCGTTCCCTCGATTTATAGATCGTTTGCACTATTTACTAATTTGTTCCCATGATTTGCTAAATTGTGCACACCATTAACTAATTCGTTCCCTCGATTTATAGATCGTTCGCACGATTCCCTAATCCATTCCCTCGATTTATAGATCGTTCGCACGATTAACTAATTCGTTCCCTCGATTTATAGATCGTTCGCACGATTAACTAATTCGTTCCCTCGATTTATAGATCGTTTGCACTATTCACTAATTCATTCCCTCGATTTATAGATCGTTTGCACTATTCACTAATTTAGTTCCCTTGATTTATAGATCGTTCGCACTATTCACTAATTTGTTCCCATGATTTGCTAAATCGTGCACACGATTTACTAATTCGTTCCCTCGATTTATAGATCGTTTGCACTATTCACTAATTTGTTCCCATGATTTTTGCTAAATCGTGCACACGATTAACTAATTTGTTCCCTCGATATATAGATCGTTCGCACAATTCATTAATTCGTTCCCTCGATTTATAGATCGTTCGCGTGATCTACTAATTCGTTCCCTCGATTTATAGATCGTTTGCACTATTTACTAATTTGTTCCCATGATTTGCTAAATTGTGCACACCATTAACTAATTCGTTCCCTCGATTTATAGATCGTTCGCACGATTCCCTAATCCATTCCCTCGATTTATAGATCGTTTCATGCGATTAACTAATTCGTTCCCTCGATTTATAGATCGTTCGCACGATTAACTAATTCGTTCCCTCGATTTATAGATCGTTTGCACTATTCACTAATTCGTTCCCTCGATTTATAGATCGTTTGCACTATTTACTAATTTGTTCCCATGATTTGCTAAATTGTGCACACCATTAACTAATTCGTTCCCTCGATTTATAGATCGTTCGCACGATTCCCTAATCCATTCCCTCGATTTATAGATCGTTCGCACGATTAACTAATTCGTTCCCTCGATTTATAGATCGTTCGCACGATTAACTAATTCGTTCCCTCGATTTATAGATCGTTTGCACTATTCACTAATTCATTCCCTTGATTTATAGATCGTTCGCACTATTCACTAATTTGTTCCCATGATTTGCTAAATCGTTCACACGATTTACTAATTCGTTCCCTCGATTTATAGATCGTTTGCACTATTCACTAATTTGTTCCCATGATTTTTGCTAAATCGTGCACACGATTAACTAATTTGTTCCCTCGATATATAGATCGTTAGCACAATTCATTAATTCGTTCCCTCGATTTATAGATCGTTCGCGTGATCTACTAATTCGTTCCCTCGATTTATAGATCGTTTGCACTATTTACTAATTTGTTCCCATGATTTGCTAAATTGTGCACACCATTAACTAATTTGTTCCCTCGATTTACTATCATTCGCATGATCTACTAATTCGTTCCCTCGATTTATAGATCGTTCGCACAATTCACTAATTCGTTCCCTCGATTTATAGATCGTTCGCACGATTCACTAATTCGTTCCCTCGATTTATAGATCGTTCGCATGATCTACTAATTCGTTCCCTCGATTTATAGATCGTTCGCACGATTCACTAATTCGTTCCCTCGATTTATAGATCGTTAGCACGATTAACTAATTCGTTCCCTCGATTTATAGATCGTTCGCACGATTAACTAATTCGTTCCCTCGATTTATAGATCGTTCGCATGATTTACTAATTCATTCCCTCGATTTATAGATCGCGTTGCACGATTAACTAATTGCTCCTCGATTTATAGATCTTCACACGATTTACTAATTCATTCCCTCGATTTATAGATCTTCACCACGATTTACTAATTCGTTCCTCGATTTATAGATCGTTCGCACGATTTACTAATTCATTCCCTCGATTTATAGATCTTCACACGATTTACTAATTCGTTCCCTCGATTTATAGATCGTTCGCACGATTAACTAATTCATTCCCTCGATTTATAGATCGTTCGCATGATTTACTAATTCGTTCCCTCGATTTATAGATCGTTCGCATGATTTACTAATTCATTCCCTCGATTTATAGATCTTCACACGATTTACTAATTCGTTCCCTCGATTTATAGATCTTCACACAATTTACTAATTGTTCCTCGATTTATAGATCGTTCGCACGATTAACTAATTCATTCCCTCGATTTATAGATCGTTCGCACGATTAACTAATTCATTCCCTCGATTTATAGATCGTTCGCATGATTTACTAATTCGTTCCCTCGATTTATAGATCGTTCGCACGATTAACTAATTCGTTCCCTCGATTTATAGATCGTCGCACGATTAACTAATTCATTCCTCGATTTATAGATCTTCACACGATTTACTAATTCATTCCTCGATTTATAGATCGTTCGGACGATTCACTAATTCGTTCCCTCGATTTATAGATCTTCACACGATTTACTAATTCATTCCCTCGATTTATAGATCGTTCGGACGATTCACTAATTCGTTCCCTCGATTTATAGATCTTCACACGATTTACTAATTCATTCCCTCGATTTATAGATCGTTCGCACAATTCACTAATTCGTTCCCTCGATTTATAGATCGTTCGCACGATTCACTAATTCGTTCCCTCGATTTATAGATCGTTCGCACGATTAACTAATTCGTTCCCTCGATTTATAGATCGTTCACATGATTTACTAATTCGTTCCCTCGATTTATAGATCGTCGTTTAACATTTATAGATTTTACTAATTCATTCCCTCGATTTATAGATCGTTCACACGATTTACTAATTCATTCCCTCGATTTATAGATCTTCACACGATTTACTAATTCATTCCTCGATTTATAGATCTTCACACACGATTTACTAATTCGTTCCCTCGATTTATAGATCGTTACGCATGATTCACTAATTCGTTCCCTCGATTTATAGATCGTTCGCACGATTCACTAATTCGTTCCCTCGATTTATAGATCGTTCGCACGATTAACTAATTCGTTCCCTCGATTTATAGATCGTTCGCACGATTAACTAATTCATTCCCTCGATTTATAGATCGTTCACATGATTTACTAATTCATTCCCTCGATTTATAGATCGTTCGCACGATTTACTAATTCGTTCCCTCGATTTATAGATCTTCACACGATTTACTAATTCATTCCCTCGATTTATAGATCTTCACACGATTTACTAATTCGTTCCCTCGATTTATAGATCTTCACACAATTTACTAATTCGTTCCCTCGATTTATAGATCGTTCGCACGATTAACTAATTCATTCCCTCGATTTATAGATCGTTCGCGATTTACTAATTCGTTCCCTCGATTTATAGATCTTCCATGATTTACTAATTCGTTCCTCGATTTATAGATCTTACACAATTTACTAATTCATTCCTCGATTTATAGATCGTTCACACGATTTACTAATTCATTCCTCGATTTATAGATCGTTCGCACGATTTACTAATTCATTCCTCGATTTATAGATCGCTCGCATGCGATTAACTAATTCGTTCCCTCGATTTATAGATCGTTCGCATGATTTACTAATTCGTTCCCTCGATTTATAGATCGTTCGCACGATTAACTAATTCGTTCCCTCGATTTATAGATCGTTCGCACGATTTATACTAATTCAATTCCCTCGATTTATAGATCGTTCGCACGATTAACTAATTCATTCCCTCGATTTATAGATCGTTCGCACGATTAACTAATTCATTCCCTCGATTTATAGATCGTTCGCATGATTTACTAATTCGTTCCCTCGATTTATAGATCGTTAGCACGATTAACTAATTCGTTCCCTCGATTTATAGATCGTTCGCACGATTAACTAATTCGTTCCCTCGATTTATAGATCGTTCGCATGATTTACTAATTCGTTCCCTCGATTTATAGATCGTTAGCGCATGATTAACTAATTCGTTCCCTCGATTTATAGATCGTTCGCATGATTTACTAATTCGTTCCCTCGATTTATAGATCGTTCGCATGATTTACTAATTCGTTCCCTCGATTTATAGATCGTTCGCACGATTTACTAATTCGTTCCCTCGATTTATAGATCGTTCACACGATTAACTAATTCGTTCCTCGATTCGATTTTATAGATCGTTCGCCTCGATTAACTAATTCGTTCCTCGATTTATAGATCGTTCGCATGATTTACTAATTGCTTCCTCGATTTATAGATCGTTCGCATGATTTACTAATTCGTTCCCTCGATTTTATAGATCTTCACACGATTTACTAATTCATTCCCTCGATTTATAGATCGTTCGGACGATTCACTAATTGGTTCCCTCGATTTATAGATCTTCACACGATTTACTAATTCGTTCCCTCGATTTATAGATCTTCACACGATTAACTAATTCGTTCCCTCGATTTATAGATCTTCACACGATTTACTAATTCATTCCCTCGATTTATAGATCGTTCGCATGATTTACTAATTCATTCCCTCGATTTGCTAAATTGTGCGTACGATTTATAAATCGAGGGAACAAATTAGTAAATAATTTGGACGGTTTAGCAAGTCGAGGGACCTAAATAGTAAATTGTCTGCACAACTTAGCAAATCGCAGGAACAAATTAGTAAATCTTGCAAACAATTTACAAATAAGCAAAAGATTACTTTAAATAAACCTCACGTTTATGATTCTTTCTTTTTTTATTGCTAAAGTAAGAGTGTGAAATTTTTTGCTAGATTTGAAACCACATACTAGCGTACTATTTTTGCTATTTCTGCCATAGAAAGATATGGTAAACATAGTATGAGTAGTATACAAGTATGCAGCAAATTCAGCGTTTCTTTTCCTGCGTTCTATTCTTGTGTGATTCAGAATGGCAGCACAGCTGAAAAGTTTTTTTGAGTGGCACCCTCCACTGTACAGGCATGAATATGCATTTCCTTCAGCCTGAGGCTTATTCATTTTCACTTAATAAAAATACCATCCCGGCCCAGGAGAGTAACATTAACACCAAAGTAAAATAATGCATTACTTTCCATAAAAAGTAAATAAGTAACACAATATTGTAATTCATTACTTTCCCCAACACTGATTAATGTCCCAACAAAATGAAGATATTTACTTTGAAAAATATGCTCTGTGCCTTTTTTCAACACCATCATCATTCATCATCCTTATATTTTTGTGTCACAACCATTATGTGAACTTTGTTATCCAAACTGTAAATTGTTTAACAGCGTAAAACCTGCATGGCAGGTCACATACTGCATCCAAATCATATACTTTCCTAAATAGTAAAAACCAGCATATGAAAAGACAAGAGTAGTATGCCAAAATCAAAATATTAATTAAACAGTATTTAATGAACACTTTACTATACCACAAGGCCACAGGAGAGGATCTGTGAATGACAGTGAAGCAAAGCAACTGATGCCGCAGGTCACGTGAAAATGACAACATGATTCATGACCAGATTACATTCATGTTACAAACATTCAGAACACACTTTTATATAGTAGTTCTGAAGTAATTGCTTATTCAAAATACCTCAGAGAGTACGTGATTTCAGATGCAGGCAATGACTTCACTGTACACAAGCTACGTGGTGCATCCAAAGCCAGTAAAACAAGTCACGCCGCTTGTAGGCACAAGAATTTGTTTGTCTGATGGTGTTTGACATTTCAAGTAATGCAGTGAACAATCATTTGAATGCTATTTTGTAAAAGCACATGTTTTTTTTGTGGTGACACGTCTATCCGAAATAACTAATGTCTTCAGCGCAGTAGCCTTTTTTTTTGGCAGTGCTCAAGAATCAGTGTGTTCTCTAAGCTGTGTGGATATCCAAAACCTACTGAGCAACATGATTTATGGTGCTTTGAAACATCATAGAAAGATCACACGTCTTAGACTGTAGCTCCTGCCATAAAACGCTTGTTCTCTTCAGCTGTTGCCCATGTGTTCAATCACGCCATTGAGGATGAGCTCATTTATGTGGTAAACACATATTGTCCAAGTTTTTCGAAAGAGACCCTGCTGGCTGCTCACTGGTGCTGTCATCGATGTTTATTAGGGGGTGGGGTTGAGTCTTTATGTGCTTGTGAAAGTACAGTGGGACCCAGGGAGGAGTTACACCACAGTCACTCGATACAGGGGATGACATCCCCAAAATAACCCTACAAAGGGTATATAGGGATCTGCTTTAACCTTCACTGCCAGGAGACCAGACTGTGCACACTGTGCAATCAAGTTAATGAAACTAGTAGACATGATGGGACAGATAAATTAACAAAACTTGACAAGAAAAGCCCAAAACGGAACAGATTCCTCTGGAAAAGTGACCATTATTTCGGATTGTGGCTGTTTTAAAAACTGAAGACGGTGTGAACCCAAAGTGTTGAGGTTCAAGATCCCCCCCACCCAAAACAGGATTTTACTCTTACGTGGAGCTTGATTTGAAGCATTTGAGTTCTTTGTCCTCCTCTTGAGCCTAGAGCCGAGGGGGGAGGCAAAGCCGTGGCGTCTGCTGGAATGAAGTACAGCTACCAGTACCCGGTGTCACAGTACACACGCTCCAACACGCACTACACATCCACTCATTACACACCTTCACATTACTCCAGCAGCTCGTACTCGCCCAGCTACTCCAGTGCCACGAAGTACAGCCCTACTACACTCTACACGCCATCATACTACACTCCACCAGCTTACACACCTGCGTACAAGCCCACCTCCACTTACACCGGCGTCTACAGCAAGCCATCACGGCAGAGCAGTTCGCCCCGGACAAGTGTACAGCTTACTCCTACCGTAACCATCAAACCCGCCC
>CM031945.1:24233549-24431049 GCA_018749465.1 Paracanthobrama guichenoti | reverse complement strand
AAGAGCCTCTTCTTAATATTATTATCTTGTTGGAGCTGGCAGTTATTAAGCCTATCATTAAGAAACGTTAGGTTACTTGCATAACCCCGATTGTCAACAGAGGGAAACATATCTCACTATGGGAAATGCCTCAGGCATGATAGACTATGGAAGCACTATGGAAGCACCAGTACCACATCTGCCCAAAGGACGGACCAGTCACAGCTCATGACAAGGAGCCCACTCCCTATATATACAGCTGTGATCCCCAAAACAGCATTCTAAGCATAGGGGAGAGAAATGCTTTTTGACTGTCTCAGTTTGTGTAAATCCACTTGGGGTTCAGAGTATTTCTTTTTTCCCACATTAATTTCACACACGTCTAGTACAATTATGTGGTTTTGTTTCATTAATAGAGTGTATACTTTTTTCCTTGATTTACCCCGAAAGAATGGAAGTGAAATGAGACAAAATGCCCCATAGGTGGGGTACTGTCGTGACCGCTGGTGAAGATACCACTGTCGGCCATCAGAGGGCGCTCTCACCAGAGTACTAACTCTCTCCTGGACTTCAATTCCCATCATCCCACATGCCTGGCCTGATTACCGCACACCTGATCCTCCCGAGGGAAGCATGTACGCCAACTTCATTCAGCGACTACGCACCGTGTCAGCCAAGGTAGACAACACTGCAAAGGTAGAGCTACTAAAATCATCAAGGACTCTAATCACCCTGCAAACCCTCATTTCACGCTGCTGCCATCTGGTAAGCACTTCCGAAACCTGATGGCCAAAACTGAGAGACTCAGGAGGAGCTTCTTCCCCCAGGCCATCAGACTCCTGAACTCAGTCACTTAACAACACGTGACTTCACTTCAGGATATACATACTGACATTGCACTGCACTTTCTGTTCTCGTTGTTACTGTGTAACAACCTGTTATAAACCTGTCTGCACATTATACTTCTTTGTACATTTCTGTTAACCACATATTTATAAGTCTACAGTTCACTCACTGCACAGTTTATTTCACTTATTTTATTCCACTTCTTCATTTATTTTTATTTTTTATTTTTTTCTACTTGATTTATTTATAATTCTACAGATATATATAGTACTTTTTTATTCTATTTCTATTATAATTTCCTCCTTGTGTTTTTTTAACTGTGAATTTGCACTGTCCATGGAGCGGACCTGTTTACATTTCACTGCCGGTTGTATATTCTGTATATAACTGTGTATGTGACAAATAAAACTCTTGAATCTTGAATCTTGAATCCAAAAGACTAAACCCCAGGCAAGCTAGATGGGCATTGTTCTTCACTCAATTTGATTTTTCTATCACCTACATTCCCGGCTCCAAGAACACTAAGGCAGATGAATTATCACGCCAATTCGATAACACACCAATGAATACCCAGCAAGACCCCATTATTTCTCCCACTCTCATCATGGCTCCAGTTCAATGGGGCATTATGGCAGAAATCACACAAGCGCACAATCAAAATCCACCACCTGCAGCATGTCCAGGGGATCGAACATTTGTTCCCCCAGAATTCAGGGAGAGGGTAATTCGGTGGATACACTCTGCCACAAGCTCTGGTCACCCAGGAATCACCACCACAACCAGGCTGATAAGGAATCAGTTCTGGTGGGACACCTTACAAACTGACGTCACCAGCAAAGACACCTAAACAGCTCCCAACTGGCCTGCTGCAGCCACTCCCCATTCCACAATGCCCATGGTCTCACATAGCCATCGATTTCGTCACGGACCTACCGGTATCTCAGGGTAACACCACCATTCTAACTGTGATTGATCGATTCTCTAAGGGATGTCGTCTAATTCCTCTGCCCAAGCTCCCCACAGCCTTCGAAACTGCCGAACACCTGTTCCGATACGTATTCAGATATTATGGACTTCCGGAGGATATCGTCTCGGATCGAGGATCCCAGTTTACATCAAGGGTATGGTCAGCTTTCTTCAAACTTCTTAATGTCAATATAAGCCTCACCTCTTGTTATCACCCACAGTCTAATGGACAAACGGAGCGCTTTAACCAAGAGATATCCAAGTTCCTCAGAATGTACTGCCAACAGAACCAAACAGACTGGAGTCGCTTTCTTCCCTGGGCAGAATATGCACAAAATTCCATCCTTAAACCATCTACCAAACTGACGCCCTTTCAGTGCACCCTTGGCTACCAGCCACCATTGTTTCCATGGTCCAGGGAGCCCTCCAAAGTTCCTTGCAGTTAACTACTGGATGCAACCCAGCGAGACCATCTGGAACCAAACCCATGTGCATCTCCAACGAGCCATAAACAGGGTCAAGGAACAAACAGATCATCATCAGCATCCTCATCCCAACTACGTATGGCTGTCCAAGAAACTCTGTCCCAGGCATGTGGGTCCATTCAAGATAATCAAACAGATTAACACCGTTTCATATCTCCTAGAGTTACCTGCCACTTACCACATCTCTCCCACTTTTCATGTGTCTCTGTTGAAACCGGCTGATGGTCTGAGGGTGGAGCAGGAGTCCAGCGAAGCAGGCCCCCCACCCATGATCGTGGAAGGCGAGGAGGCGTTCGCTGTGCAGGAGCTGCTAGATTCCAGACACTGAGGGCGTCAGATACAGTATCTGGTCGACTGGAAGGGGTACGGCCCGAAGGAGAGGTCCTGGGTCAACTCAGAGGACATTCTGGACACTAACTTAATCAACAACTTTCACAGGACTCGCCCGGAGAAACTGGCCCCAAACCTCAAGGAAGACCCTGGCGTCGGATGTGCGCCCGCGTTAGGAGCCGCTCGCAGAAGGGGGGCTCTGTCCGATGGTGAAGATCCCACCGTTGGCCATCAGAGGTCGCTCTCACCAGAGTACTAACTCTCTCCTGGACTTCAATTCCCATCATCCCACATGCCTGGCCTGATTACCGCACACCTGATCCTTGTCACCCTGGGTGTTTTTTCTAACCCTGAACTTTCACACCTGAGTGTTTTGTTACTATTATCTTGTTCTGCCTAGTTTGCGGCCCTGCCTGTTTATTGACTCTGATCCTTCACTGATCTGTGTTTGCCTGGACTCTGTTATATCGACTGTTTGCTGCCTGCCCTGACCCTTGCCTGTTATGACCACGTTTCACGTCTTGCCTCTGATACTGCTGTTATTCCTGGATTGCTGACTCCCGCCTGTTTACACTGTGAGTTTGTTTAACTTTAATAAACTGCGAATGGATCCCAATCCACCTGAGTCTGTGTTACAGGTACATTGCAACCTGTGAGGGGCACATTGTAACATGACAGCTTAAAATGTTACCTGATATAATAAAAAAAAAAAAATATCCAAGACAAACTAAAATATTTTGTCAATAAAATACATCATTATCACAACTTGTAACAATTGTTTTAACTCTTTCTCGCCATTGATGGAATTTTCCGTATTTCCGTGTTTTAACTGTTATACGATAGGGGGCGCTATTACAAAAAATATAAAGAAGTTAAGTAAAAATAAAAAAAGATTTGTGCAAATGATTTGTTGAAAAGCAGAGAATAGAACATTCCTTTAAACAGAAACAACCAGAGAGAGAGGGGGAGAGAGAGGGTGCGTGCGTGCGTGCGTGAGTGTGTGAGTGAGTGAGTGTGTGTGTCTGGAGTGTGTATGAATGAGTGTATGCATGCTGTATGGTTGCAGCCACCGAACTATAGCCTAATAATACTTACAGATCTAACCTGTGATGTGGTTGTGCATGATTTGGCAATAGGGGACAGCCATACGCTGGTGAAAATCGGGCCGACAATTATCGTGAGGTCGTGAGGTGCTCGTAACGTGCTTGGCTCATCTCGTAATTCCTCTCACACGCTGCGAGCTGGGACCATACGAGGATCCACGATGTCCACGTGAATGTCCCGAGAAAAAAAAATAGTCCGCAAGCTCGTACGACAGCAAAAAATCACACCGTGTATGCCCAGCTTTACTGACATTCAACTGTTGATTAATAAAAGGAATGCATAAAACTTTGAATTTAGATTTCTACTTAATTTAATACATTACGTTAACTAACTGTATGATCTGTTTTATCTTAGAACTGTACATTCTGACATATGGACATTACTTTGATACTCTATTTAAACGCATTTTCTATAAATCTGCTTTGAAACAATATGCATTGTGAAAAGCGCTATACGAATAAATGTACATTTTTTAAAAATAATAAAAAATACACTCCATGACTTCTGTCCAGATATTTGCCCCAAATTCTATAGAATCTAGAACTCTGAGTTTCTCATTTGTAAATAAAACTTTGCTCTGTCATACATGTGCTTAGAACTCGTAATTACAATATTTCTGACTCCACTTGAAGTTCACATAAACAGAAGGAAAGTGACTCTGTGACCAGGAATGAGGAAGCTGCTTTACAGACACGCCTGTTTTACACACGTCACTCAAACACAGAAGCAGGAACTATTTCAACTCCTCAGTTCAGGGAAACAGAAACTGAAGTATTGTTGAGCTGTTGTGTGTTTGTGTCTCTCTGTATTCATGCAGTAAAATGGCAGAAGCCAGATTTTCTCAGGATGAGTTCACGTGTCCAGTGTGTCTGGATCTCCTGAAGGATCCAGTGACCATCCACTGTGGACACAGTTACTGTAAGATCTGTATTACAGGCTGCTGGGATCAGGAGGATGAGAAGAGAGTCTACAGCTGCCCTCAGTGCAGACAGACCTTCAGTCCAAGACCTGCTTTAGCTAAAAACACCATTCTGGCTGAACTGGTGGAGAAACTGAAGAAGACTAAACTTCCTGCTGACTGTTATGCTGGAGCTGGAGACGTGGAGTGTGACGTCTGTACTGGAAGAAAATACAAAGCCATCAAGTCCTGTCTGGTGTGTCAGGAATCTTTCTGCCAAACTCATTTTGACCGTCATGAGGAATATCACTCTCGTAAACCACACAAAGTGATTGATGCCACTGGACGACTGCAGGACATGATCTGCCGTAAACATGATAAAGAGCTTGAGATGTACTGTATTACTGATCAACAGTGCATCTGTGTGTGGTGTAAGGAGAGTGAACATAAAAACCACAACACTGTATCAACTGCAGCACAGAGGACAGAGAAGCAGGTATGAACTGAGAGTGATTGATCACACAGAAATGAAAGAGCTGTCTTCATTTACTCACCGCCATGCCGTTCCAAACCGGTTTGACTTGCTTTCTTCTGTGGAATGTAAAATTTATTTTAGGAAGAATGTCTCATCTTTTTTAATCTATACATTGAGAGTCTAATGGTCTAACTAATGGCTAAAAAATAGGCAGAGGCTATTTGCACTAAGTGCTATTTACACCAAGTGTAAAAAGCAACTAGATTATATTTACACTTGTGCAAATAGCTGTAGATGCTATTTACTAAGTGAAAATAGTGATATATTCTATTTACACCATATAAAAGGAGCAGTTCTTTGCAATATGTGTAAATAGTAATTACATGTAATTTATACTTTATTTTGACAGATACATACTTTCCCATTCAGTCGGTCACTCTCGACACCACGTCGGAGTACGGACAAATAGGAATCTCACTCGCGAGAGCCAATCTACTTCGAGTGTAACTAAAGCGAGCCAATGCACATTGGCATGCAATGATTGCACCAGGTGCTCATGTCACGCCATGCGGGTATAAATGAGACACAGGTGATTGCATCAAATCAGCATTTTGCTACCGAGTGGTAGATGGTGATGCCAGATATCACTCCTTACTTCGCAATCCTGACTGAAGACGGAAGCCGCCTTGCGGAAGTGATCTCTTCAGTCGTTGTTGGTGTGAAGGCACAGCAGTGGGTCGTGTGGTTTTTTGATAATCTCTCTTTGTTGTTTGTCAGAACAATCACAAGGGCTGCTCTCACAGCTGGTTCGGTGCGCTAGGTGGAGAGTTCTGAAAAGCCGTTCCTACGGCTGGTAAGAGAGCGCCTTCGTGTGAGAGAGCTCACACGTCAGGCTGCACTATCCCCTGACTGTGTCGCCGCGACCCCTCCCCCTGCGTGCTTCAGCACCAAGGAGAGCGTCCTTCTGAAAGAGCTTACACAGATAGAGCTTGCGTCTTTTTCAAGATGACATTCTATCTGTGTGTTTCTCGATGCGGTGGTTTCCTGTCACCAAGGGATGGTCACCAGCGCTGTATCTCATGTTCGGGGCGTTCAGCTGGTGGATGACTCATGTTCTCACTGCGGGAACATGACCATCTCAGAGTTGCAGTCGAGGTTCCATCTTGCAAGGGGTGGAGCCCCCGTGCCTCTGCCTCGATCTAACCCTCCACAGAGAGTTACTTCAGGCAGTAGCTTGGGCGATTTGAGGGTTACGGTGAGCGCATTTCCCCAAGGGAACCAACCCCCTGGGAACCCTCAGCCCTCTCGCACTCTGCAGCCAGTAGAGCTGCCGTTGGAACGCGGTGGGCCATCCATGAGATGTGCACCGTCCGTATCCTTCGGGGCTCCTCTCGAGGACCAGATGTCCATCGCTGCATCAGAGGGAGGGTCAGAACTCTCTGGAGACATGACATGACATGACTCTCTGACATGTCGGCGCAGGGGGCTCCTCCGGGAAGACCGCTGTGCCCAATACTGATCTGGAGATGTTGGCCATGCTTTCCCGGGCCGCCAAAAGAGAGTCGGGCTCGTGTTGAACCCTCCACCGTGTCCCGAACCCTCAAGGTTGGATGATTGTTTTCCCGGGATGGCCCGTGCTGGTTCCCAGCATCCCGGTTCCTTTTTTCCCGGAGGAGCTCACTAGGTCCTGGACGGCACCTTTTACTGCCCGAAACCAGCCCAGTGGATCCTCCTCCCTCACCACCCTCGATGGTTGACCTGCAAAGGGATACACGCAGGTTCCTCCTGTGGAACGGGCCGTTGTTATGCAACTGTGCCCTTCCTCCACATCTAGGGGGAACCCGTGACCTCGCACTTCGTGCAACGAAGGTTATGGCGCAGGCCGTGGGTCGTGTGATGTCCACTATGGTGGTCCAGGAACCGCATCTCTGGCTGTGTCTGGCGGACATGAGGGAGACAATCAGGTTCCTTAACTCCCCGTCTCCCAGACTGGCCTCTTCAGCGACACAGTCCAGAACTTCGCCCAGCAGTTCTCGGTTGCACAGAAGCAGACTGAGGCAATCAGTCACATCCTGCCACGGCAGCCAGCTTCTGTCTACTCACCTCAGCCTGCTCGCCAGAGAGGGCGGCCACCTGCGTCTGCCTCCGCTCCCTCGCCACAGCAGCAGCCTCTACCCAAGCAACGTTGTGGAGCCAGACACCTGCCAAGAGGGGTGGCAAGGGCAAACAGTCTGTGCTTTCCTTCCTGCAATAAGGGTTGGAGCGTAGGCTGCCGCCCTCCACCCTCAAGGTCTATGTTGCTGCAATATCCGCCTATCACGACCACGTAGAAGGTAAGACTGTTGAGAAGCAGGTTCCTTAGGGGGGCAAGACGGTTAAATCCCCCCCCATACCCTCTTGGGATCTTGCTCTGGTGCTCCTAGCACCTCAGAATGCCCCATTTGAGCCTTTACAGTCAGCAGAGCTAAAGATTCTGTCTATGAAGACTTTGCTGTTGGCTGCATTGGCCTCCATCAAGAGGGTAGGTGTGCCCTGTCTGCTCAAGGTGCAAGCACGCTCTACTAGAAGTGTTGCATCCTCCTAGGCGCTGGCATGTGGCGCCTCGCTGTCAGACATCCGTAGAGCTGCGGGCTGGGCGACACCCAACACGTTCACTAGATTCTATAGCTTACGTGTAGAGCCGGTCTCCTCCTGTGTTCTCACCTCAAACGGGTAGAAGCACTGACAGGCCCGGCTTTTGTTGGCTTGCTGCATTCTGGCTCTCCAGAAGCTAACTCTGTGAGTCCTCCATCACCCTCGGTGCCGGACGTCACGGAATGTCTGGCATCAGGCCCCTTGCCGCTGAATCCTTGAGAACCGGTATTGGGCTGGGGTTATATGAGTGCCCCTGTGGGGATCCCATATATTCTTCCACGGTCGCTCCTACAGGAAGCCCATGTCTTTCCCTTGGTAGAGCCTTCCCGTCACTGGGACTGAGCCCACTCCTCTGTTGTGGGCTACAGCTCAGCATTGTACTCCACATAACTCCTTCGGGGTACGATGTGGGCTCCGCAGCGTCCCCTTCTCTAGGGCATGCTTTCCCAATGTTATCCAATAATTACTGAGCGGGTCATGCAGAACAGCAGTGATGGACTCTCATCAGATAAGAGAGCTCAGGTGGCTCAAACAGGGCACTGAAATGGGGCAAAGGCCATGGCACTTTGGTAGGGATTCCTATTCGTCGGTACTCTGACACAGCGTCGAGAGTGACTGACTGAATGGGAACGTCTCGGTTATCTAGGTAACCCTCGTTCCCTGAAGGAGGGAACGGAGATGCCACGTCCCGTCGCCATGTCCTCTGTACCCTGCTGGGGTGCCTGTCTACCTACTCGGCTCCTCAGCAAAAGGCTGATTTGATGAAATCACCTGTGTCTCATTTATACCCAATGGCATGGCATGAGCACCTGGTGCAATCATTGCATGCCAATGTGCATTGGTTCGTTTTAGATTCGACTCGAAGTAGATTGGCTCTCGCGTGCGAGATTCCCATTCATCGGTACTCCAATGTGGCGTCTCCGTTCCCTCTTTCAGGGAACGAGGGTTACATATGTAACCGAGATGATTTGCACCTCAGTATTGTCATACATTAACAGGATGCAATAATAACAAATTGATTTTTGTGTAAATTATGGATGCCCCTTAATGGGACAATAAAAGCCCTCCCTACATGTGCCCTAACCCTACCCAATAAATGCTTTTATTATTATTAAACATTTCGTTAGGCACTTTATTTCCATTTTTAGAACATTTTCTTAATTTTTATTGAAAGTAAATGCCTTTCCGATGTGATTTGTGATGAAAAAAGAGAGAAGAGCAAGCACTGCAAAATGCGGATTCTGAGAAAAACTGTAAAGTAACTGTACTTGCAGATAATATAATATTAATGAAATAAAAGGCCACCTATGCTACTTTTAAAAGAGCCAAATTTTGATTCACAAATCAAATCATTGATCAACTTGTGTAAGCCCAAATTAGATATAATGACATCAAACTTCACTGGTGTTTGTGTCATGACATAAAACTAGGCACTGATGAAATACTGCTGACATTTCATTTTCATATTCATTCATAATCTCGTTTCAGGAAACTATGAATCTGTGGTTTGATCTTAAACTTACCAGGCTAGATCTTTAAACCTTTTTGTGTGACAGTAGTTTAACGTGTCATTTCCTGTTATTGGTTTGTCCTCCAGAAACAGCTGAAGGAGATGCAGATGAAGATCCGTCAGAGAATCCAGCAGAGACAGAAAGATCTTCAGCAGCTGAGAGAGGCTGTGGAGTCTCATAAGGTGAGTCTGGAGAAGAAGAGAAGTTTGAGATGCCTCAGTTTGTCTCTGTCAGTCCCGCTGAAGCCACTGTGTGATTGTGATGTGTGTCCTAACAGCGCTCTGCACAGACAGCAGTGGAGGACAGTGAGAGGAGCTTTACTGAGCTCATCCGCTCCATTGAGAGAAGCTGCTCTGAGGTCACACAGCTGATCAGAGATCAGGAAAAGGCTGCAGTGAGTCGAGCTGAAGGACGACTGGAGCAACTGGAGGAGGAGATCAATGATCTGAGGAGGAGAGACGCTGAGCTGGAGCAGCTTTCACACACACACCATCACATCCATTTCCTGCAGGTAATAGATATCTAGAAGAACAGGATCATGGTGGACTTGAGCAAGATCTGCTATGGCAGACAAACATCTCATGAGAGCAGAATGAGCCGTTGACTGAGATGTTGTCAGGAATTGAGTCAGATTCAGTCAAGTGTTGTGTTATCATATAATCATCAGTCAGACTCTCGTCTGATCCTCTTCTGTTTAAAGAGACAACACTTACAAAGCCTTGGAAAATCTTGTTTTTCTGAGCTTTTTTTCTGGAATAAATTATTTGGTGGTAAACACCATTAACCAAATTTTCCTTCTGGTTTCTTCTGTCATGATGAAATCAGTGAACTTGATGCTATCAATTTCCACCCAACTAGATTTTTTCATCATCTTTTTAATTAAATCTTTTATTTCTACTACAATATTTTCAGTAATTGGCATCAAAAAAGTGAGGCTGTATATTAATAATGCTTATTAAAACCTGACCTTGGGATTGTGCCAGCCAGCATTTTTTTAAAGGTTGCCAGCCAGTCAAGATTCAAGATTCAAGAGTTTTATTTGTCACATACACAGTTATATACAGAATATACAACCGGCAGTGAAATGTAAACAGGTCCGCTCCATGGACAGTGCAAATTCACAGTTAAAAACACAAGGAAGAAATTATAATAGAAATAGGATATAAAAAACTATCTAATTACTATCTATATATATATATATATATATATATATATATATATATCTATATCTGTAGAATTATAAATAATCAAGTCAAGAGAAAAAAAGGTAACAAATAAGGATAAAGTGGAATAAAATAATTGAAGTAGACTTTGCAGTGAGTAAACTGTAGACTTATAAATATGTGGTTAACAAATGTATAAAGAGTATAATGTGCAAACAGGTTTATGACCGGTTGTTACACAGTAACAACGAGAACAGAAAGTGCAGTGCAATGTCAGTGTATCGATGTTTATCCTGACGTGAAGTCACGTGATGTTAAGTGACTGAGTTCAGGAGTCTGATGGCCTGGGGAAGAAGCTCCTCCTGAGTCTCTCAGTTTTGGCCATCAGGCTTGGAAGCGCTTACCAGATGGTAGCAGCGTGAAATGAGGGTTTGCAGGGTGATTCGAGTCCTTGATGATCTTGGTAGCTCTACCTTTGCAGCGTTTGGTGTAGACGTCCTGCAGAGACGGAGAGCTGACCCTGAGATACGCCGGATAAGCGCACTACTCTTTGCAGGGCTTTGCGGTCATGACTGGTGCTGTTCCCATACCACGCTGTGATGCACTGAGTTAAAACACTTTCTATCGCCCCTAAATAGAAAGTTTTCAGGATAGCTGGTGAAACCCTGAATTTCCTCAGCTGGCGCAGGTGGTACAGTCTTTGCCTGGCTTTTTTCACCTGTGTCTGAATGTGAGCAGTCCAGGTCAGGTCCTCGGAGATGTTTACTCCCAGGTACTTGAAGCTGCTCACTCTCTCTACTGGTATGTCCGTTGCTGTCTCTTCCTGAAGTCCACAATCATTTCTTTGGTCTTGCCAACATTCAGAGAGAGACAGTTGTCCTGGCACCATGATGTTAGATGCTCCACCTCGTCCAAGTATGCCGTCTCATTGTTGTTGGAAATGAGGCCCAGGACAACAGTATCATCAGCAAATTTGATGATAGAGGTGGAGCTGTGTGTGGACAAACAGTCATGCGTGTAGAGAGAGTAGAGCAGGGGGCTCAGGACACAGCCCTGTGGAGCTCCCACACTCAGGGTGATGGAGGTGGAGGTGGACTGGCCTATTCTCACCACCTGAGGCCTGCCAGTGAGGAAGTCCTCAATCCAGTGGCAGAGAGAAGGATTCAGGCCGAGATCCAGGAGTTTGGAGGTTAGCTTGGTGGGAACTATGGTGTTAAAGGCTGAGCTATAGTCAATAAATAGCAGTCTTACGTAGTTCCCACTTTTGCTGTCGATGTGAGTGAGGGAGGAGTGGAGGACATGAGAGATGGCATCTTCAGTCGATCTATTGGGACGATAGGCAAACTGAAGAGGGTCCAAAGTGTCAGGAATGAAGGCGCAAATGGTGTTTTTAATGAGTCTCTCAAAGACCTTCATGACTATAGACGTGAGAGCCACTGGACAATAGTCATTTAGGCAAGAGGGTTTACTGTTCTTAGGGACAGGGATGATGGTGGATTTTTGAAGGAGGTGGGGACCACAGATGTAGCGAGGACTCATTAAAGATAGATGTAAACAACCCGGTGAGCTGATCAGCACAGGACCGCAGAACACGACCTGAAATACCATCCGGCCCGGCAGCTTTCCTGGCGTCCACACGCTTGAGTGCTCTCCGAACTTCATCCTCCGAGACAGAGATCACGTGATTGTTGCTGCTCTGAGTAATTTCCTCTAACGCGCCACTTGGCGGAGTCGCGCGTTGCAGCGTTACAGTCAAAGCGAGCATAGAAAGAGTTTAACTCGTTCACGAGCAACGGATCAACGCTTGCCTCTGCAGAGGATTTAGATCCAAAGGAGCAGATGGACCTCAGACCTTGCCACATGCGCGCGAGTCGTTGAGTTGGAAATGAGACTCCACTCGGTCTTTATAACGGAGTTTTGCGGCTTTAACTGCTCGTCTGAGAGCATAGCAGGACGATCTGTATTCATTCATATTCCCTGAATGGAGACCGGCGTTGTAAGCAGCAGTGCGTATGCGTTCACTGCCGCTGCGATTGAATTGTCCACCCACGGTTTCTGATTTGAGAAGGACGTTATTGTTATTGTTTGCGTGGCTTGCTCTGTAAGCGTGTTGATGAAGCAAAGCGCCCACGTCTGTGAACTCGCTTACGCCAGCTGAACTCGCCGAACATGTCCCAATCCACATCGCCCAGAGCTGCCTGTAGCGCGGTCTCTGAGTGGGGTGACCAACGCTTAACTTCCCGCCTCACCGGGGGTTCCTGGAGGAGCTTTTGTTTGTATTCGGGAGTGAGGAAAATGGCGGCATGATCCGATTTGCCAAACGCTGGAAGTGACCGCGCTTTATAGGCGTTCTTAAACGGAGAGTAGCAGTGATCCAGTGTGTTTGCTCCTCGTGTGGGGCAAACACACGAGGTCTGTGTCTTCTTCATGTGTGTTTTGATCAGGAGATTCAGAACTCATTCAGAAGATGTGTAATAGCGTCCCCCTAGCAAATAACAGTGAAAACATGGAAAATTAAGACTTAAAGGTCCTTGTGAAGTTTCAGTGACACTAACCAGTCAAAAGTTACAAATAATGGTCAATCTACTCGAAGAGCAAATCTTCTCAACCCTACAATGTGACTTGATGACCTCGACCTGTTACATAAACATTTATGATCTTAGCACGTTTTATCATCCAAACCATTTCCTAGAAAGTTCACACACTAGCTGTGTCTCAATGTGAAGGCTGCCAGGCCTTCAAAGTGCACGAAGGGGCAGGGTTGCCAGGTCTGCACAACAAAACCCCTTCAATTGCTAATCAAAAGTAGCGGAATCATGGCCAAAACACTCAAAAATGCAGGGGCGGGCAGTAGAAATATTGCTAAAGTAAAGACAACTTAAACCTGTGTACTAGGACAACCCACAGCAACGGCGTAAAAGTAGCCTAATTCCAGACTTGGCAACACTGAACCGAGCGTCGTTAAATGGCCTAGTGTGTGTGTGTGTGTGTGTGTGTGTGTGTGTGTGTGTGTGACAACTGACAGCGGACATTTGTGAGGGGATTTTAAAAAGAGAAATGTGGCAGAAAAGTTTTTTTTTTTTTTTTTTTGTTTCTTGGATTTTGACATGCTTCAAAGCCTGCGACCGATGGGAGTGACATGCTTCAAAGCCTGCGACCGATAGCCTATGGTTAAATTAAACTGTTAACAAATATTAATTAGTTAACGGTTTATTTCTTATTTCTTTCTTAAATGTAACTGTTACAATATATTTTCCATTACAATAAGCTACCATCTTTCACTGGGAAATGTAATCACACACCGCAAGAAATCTGATCAAGTGCCGCGGGAATGGAGACTAATCTATACAAATCCTGTTTCACCGTGTGCTATGAATTCTGGGATAGGTAGGCTGCGAAGGGTCCATCTGTTGTACCCTTCCTTTTGAAGTCACTTTCGAATTGCGGCAGCCTTCGTCGCCACCACAGTGATGCAGTCGGCCTTCGAATGCGGTCTTCAGAGGGTGCATCCTGAATTAGGACAGCCTTTGTTGCGCTGCTGTGGCGCAATCACACTTCAAATCCGGCCTTCGAAGTGCACAGCCTTCACATTGGGACACAGCTACAGTCCCTTGTGAAATAGAAGTGCGCTTAATTGTACTTAATGTGCACTTGGAGTTGGAATTACTTCAAATCTTAGAAGTATATTTAAAAAAAAAACTGGACTTGCAAATATAATATTAATGGAAAAAAAGCCACTTAAGTGCACTTAAAGAGAGACCCTTTCATGACTGTTTCTTAACACACTTAAGTAGACTTTTAAAAAGTGCACTTTGTAATAATGTTTAAGAGTTTTTATTTGTACAAGAATGTAGCTGATTGTGTGGATGTGCTGGATTGAGGCGAGTCACTGACGATAAGTAAGCTGAAGTGTGCAGCTGATGAGTTTTGATTTCTGTTTTCTGTAGAGTTTCCATTCTCTCTCAGCTCCTGCTGAATCTACAGACGAACCCGACGATCCCTTCAGTTCTCTCTCCTCTTTTGATGGCATGAGAGAATCTGTCCATCAGCTGAGAGACAAACTGGAGGATTTCTGCAAAGAGGAGATCAAGAAGATCTCAGACAGAGGTGAAGTCCTGCGCCTCCTTTATAAAGACGAGTGTAGAAAGATCCTAAATGTGAACGCACAACAGTTTCTGAAATGTTCCTACAATTTATAAAACTTGCACATTTTTAATTTGCACATTTAAAAAAAAAAAAAATGCATCCCTCTTTATAAATCACAGTTCATCTTAAATTAAAGTGCAATGTGAACAAGAGCATCAAATCCCCTTACAGAACAGCCACAAATATTACTTGATGGTTTAGAAGAACGGCACTCATCATCATGGACAAGCAATTATTAATATATATAATTATATAATATAAGCGTTTATAATAATAATAATAATAATAATAATAATAATAATAATAAATCGCTTATATTTAAAGAGACATGACGTAGGATGAAATCCATGGGATTTAGGATCAGTCTGATATGTTTTATAAGTTAGGTCCTTCATCATCTAATATCATAGAACATCATATTAGAAATGTCTCAGAAATGGCAATGCTATCTCATGACCAATTTGTACGGATTTTACGAGGTGGCTAATTCATACAAATTTGTACAACCTCACTCTTACGAATTTGTACAATTTGTCTAAACCCCAGTGATGGGTAGGTTTAGGGGCGGGATTGGGGGGAGGTCATTTGTACGAATTCATACAAATTAGCCACCTCGTAAAATACGTAATTGCAGTGAGATCTGGCTGAAAATGAATGTATTTTATCTTGTCATTTCTCTTCACACTGTTCATGTCTGTTTATTTCCACAGTCACATTCACCAACATGAATCCCAAGACCAGGAACGACTTCCTACAATGTAAGTCACTAAGAAAACTAGCAGAAAAACTCACTGAATGTGTTCATGTTCTTCCTGTAGAAGGTGAACGAAATCATGATAAGAGTTTCATAACTGATCATGTAAATGATGGTTTGCACAGGATATCTAGTCAGCTGTACTGAGACACTGATGATACATTGAACACTGAGCCATGAAGAGTTCAGATTCTGATGTGTTTTCTCTCCATCAGATTCCCATCCGCTCACTCTGGATCTGAACACAGTGAATAAACACCTCCGTCTGTCTGAGAGGAATAGAGAGATTACTTACACTGACACAGAGCAGCCGTATCCTGATCATCCAGACAGATTTGATCATTATTTTCATGTGTTGTGTAGAGAGAGTGTGTGTGGACGCTGTTACTGGGAGACTGAGTGGAGTGGGAAAAATGTGTATATATCAGTGTCATATAAGAGCATCAGCAGGAAGGGAGCGGGTAGTGAGTGCGCGTTAGGAGGCAATGATCAGTCCTGGAGTTTGGACTGCTCTTCCTCCAGATACTCATTCTGGCACAATAACACATGCACTGCTCTCCCTGTAGTGTCCAGTGGTAGAATAGGAGTGTACGTGGATCATAGTGCAGGAACTCTGTCCTTCTACAGCATCTCTGACACAATGAGCCTCATCCATACAGTCCAGACCACATTCACTCAGCCGCTCTATCCTGGGTTTTGGGTTGGTTCCACAGGAGCATCAGTGAAACTGTGTTGATTAATGTAGCTCCAAACGTTGGTTCGGGAGAAGCCTAAATCTCCTCCTCTATCTCTCGTATTCTCCCTCTGCTCAATATTGTTATAGGGGGGTTTAACTCCGAGTTCGAGCCGAGCCTTGGGATCGAGCCTCCTTCAAGGACAGCAAGCCAAGTTTGTTTTACCATTAACCATTCAGACTGAATGGGCAGGCGAACTTGTGAATTCAAAACAGATTGTCACATGTCTGTCCTGTCTTGTGTAGCACATGGGTGTTTTGTTATTTTGGGTCATGTGCTCCTGTCTCTGTCAGACCCCATCCCCTTGTTATCTCATTATTGGTTTCATTTGCCCCACCTGTTGTTCATTACCTGCTTGATTTGTACCTTTTATAAGTCCCTTTGTGTTTGCCCTCTGTGTTGGATCATTGTCTTGTCTACGTGTCCTGAGTTCTTGTTATTTTCCCTTTTTTTGTTGTTGGTATGATTAAGTTTCTATTTGGATTGTGTTTTGCCCCGTTGTGTGTTTTTGTTTTGAGTTTGTTTGTTTTTGTAAATAAATCACTTTCCTCTGTACGAGTCCTCACCTTAGTTTCATTAATTATAACGTGACATAACAATCCCCGACCACGTTTAGGACTCAGCAGAGGAAGGACTCTACTCAGGAACTCTACTTGGCTTATTAAGCCAAGTTTATTTGTGTTGTTCTCTTATTCAAATTATAAATGATATTACTAACCAAATTAATAATGAATTTAGGTGAAACTGTTTGAATTTGTCATTGCATCATACATCCTATGAAGTTCCTATGAATTATCGTTGCTCTTGTCTATTCAGGGTATTTTAGTAATTTAAATAACATGAGTTATCTTACTATATGATTAATGACATTTTATTATTTTCACATTCAGATTAGTTTCAGTTTCCATGGACCTTCTGTTGGTATTTGTGTATATGTATTACCTGTCCTCATTTACAGCCGCTCATCAGTCACCATGGACAGTAACAATCATCACAGCTGTTTGTCAATTTCATCTAGGCTATTATGAAAAGTGCAAAGATGCGAGTGGGTCAGAAATGATTTTGAACACTTCATTAAGTTTTGTTTTATTGAAAGCCTTCTTAAGTGAATTTCGTTTTGTACAAATCAATGTCTCAGTTGCCTGGATTTAATAAATAAGAAGCAAATAGCAGACAATAATGCATTGCACATGAACCGGAGCGCGTCTCATAAACAATCCGAAACTCAGCATATAGGCTGCTTGCCTCATAGACATGAGAAATATGTGTATAGAAAGCTTGAAATGTCCACTTTTAAATGAAACAATTTGAAACGAAAAGAAATCAAAGCGAGTGCAGCTTGACTGGCGTCTCAGAGCGGTTCTGTTCAGAATGCTGCGCGCTCCATCATGTCCAGCTTTAGACTAATCCTGACTCCTGAGCATTTCATCGAAGTTGCATACATTTTGTTCTTGCACTGATGTTAAATCTGCAGCCATTTTGCACTTTGAAAGCCAGTTTGAGATTTTGAGTATTGTGTGTATCGGATAGTTTACAAAATCAAATAATTCTGACAGTTTTTGCCATCGAAATGACTGGGGGAAAAGTGTCCCAATCAACCTGAATTCACCATATACTCTTTGAAATCATAATTGCATTGCATTATGTTGCTTGAAACCCCAAATATTATAACATTCTTCATTAACAATTATTCAGTTATTTGTACCAATATCATTGTAAAAAACCTGTAGTGTAATATATATATATATATATATGAATGTAACCAAACTACTTTAACTTACAAGTAGCTGAAATTGTGTGTGTGTGTGTGTGTGTGTGTATGTGTGTGTATCTATAGGATATACCGTATATACAAAGCATAATATAGATGTATTTTGTCTTAACAGACAGAATTAATTATTTTAAATATAATTAGAACACTGGCAGGAAATAATATTAACCTTTTGTCATTTGACATTTGTCATACTATTGGTGTGCTACTTGGAGTTTCCTATTGTTACTGTACTAGCATCTTGCATTGGATCTAGACAACACAGGGGATATTATCGTTAACGTTGTCTCACTAAGAAACTTTAAATTTAATCAGAAATTGTTTAGACAGTCAAGAAGTGGATAAAATCACTACGTAATGCTTGTGGGAATATAGTTTGAATTGCCACTTCTCCAGTATCAGACGCGGAGCAAAGCCTGCTTGATATTGTCCCAGCCAGGTTAGAAAAACTGTCAAACAAACAACTTTGAATTAAATTGTTGCGGTATCCGGTTATAGATAAACATCAACCGTGTTGACAGTTTTGTTCTGTGGGGAGGGTATGAAAAGCCCATTTTCGTTATCCTCGCTTGACGCTTGCTTCTTCACAATACCTGCAGAACTTCTGATGACTCGGCTGTGCAGTTCCGCCCGGCCTTGAACATGCAAATGTTGGGGGCGTACATATTAATGATCCCGACTGTTGCGTCACAGTCGGTGTTATGTTGAGATTCGCCTATTTTTCTGTGGTGTTTTTCATGCACAAGATTTACATATGAAGGAGGAAACAATGGTGTTTGAGACTCACTGTATGGGATGTCCATGTACTGAACTCTTGTTATTCAACTATGCCAAGGTTAATTCAATTTGTCATTCTAGGGCATCTTTAAGATATTAGATTCTGTTGTGACAGGAGCAAGATTGGATAGGTTGTATATAAGTAAATCAGAAATAAATAGAGCTATTAATACTTGTATATTACCAAATGGTTTTTCAGACCATCATACTGTATGGTGACTTCATATTATAATATTGTAAAAACTTCAAGACCTAAATTTTATTGGCATTTTAATGTAAAATTATTGCAAGATAAGGATTTTTTAAAGAAATGTTGTAGCTTTTGGGATAGCTGGAGACTGGAGATATCTGGAGATATCTGGAAAAATAATATAGAAATTTTGAAACAATGGTGGGAAATTGGATTAAAGTTTTTGTCAACCATTTTCTTATAATGCTACTGCTACAGTGAAGAGAAATGTGGAGGTTGAGATTAATAAAATGGAAAGAAAGAATGATTGATGCTGATGACTATGGTTCAATGAATATTATATATATAAAATGGAGTTGAAGACATTGTTGGAGCAAAGAGTGAAGGGTGCACTAGTTAGAGCTAGAATATCTTCATTTAAAGAAATGGATGCTCCAACTGCTTATTTTTTGGAACAGAAATAAGCACAAAATAAATGTTTGCGTCATCTTAAAAGAGACAATGGAACAATTACTTCAGATCCGATAGAAATGAGAAAGTTAGGCATTGAATTTTATAAAGAACTGTTTGGTAATATGGACTGTGATGTTGCATCTATTGACCAGTTCTTAAAGGATCTTCCTAAATTAAGGCCTGAAGAACAAAAGACATTGGACATAATGATTTCTTTTGATGAACTGTCAAAGGCTGTGCAACAGCTTTCTACGGGAAAGTCACCTGGAGTTGATGGTTTACCAGTGGAATTTTATAAAGCATTTTGGAGTGTTTTAGGAGATGATTTGTTTGATGTATTTTGTGAATGTTTTAAAAGATCCTGTCTACCAAAAAGCTGTCAGAGAGCTATCATTGCTGCCAAAGAATGGAGACCTAGGGTTGTTGAAGAATTGGCGCCCAGTGTCTTTAATGTTAAGTGTATAGCCAACAGACTAAAAAATGTTTTGCATATTGTGGTGGAAAGAGGACAATCTTATTGCATTCCTGGGCGTACAATAATGGACAATTTGTTTCTTACGAGGGATGTGACTGATATGTCTATTAGAAACAATCTTGATGTGGGTTTTTTATCTATTGACCAAGAGAAAGCTTTTGACCGGGTAGGTCATGAATACCTTTTTACTGTGTTGAAAACTTTTGGATTTGGGCAGAATATTATTTCTTGGATAAAAATACTGTATGAAGATGCTTCAGTTATGCTTAAGATAGGAGGGGGCTTGAGTTGTCCAATCCCTGTTAAAAGAGGAATCAAATCAAATCAAATCACCTTTATTTATATAGCGCTTTTAACAAGTCCAATTGTTTCAAAGCAGCTTCACAGTGTTAACAAGAAAATAATGCAACAGAATTTGTACAGCCGTTCTGGTGAAACGGTGATGTTATCCAGCTAATTTCAAGTATCATATAGTGTCAATGCGGGCAGATCGGTAATATAGATGAAATTTAGGTGTCCCCAACTGAGCAAGCCAAAAGCCAGAGGCAACGGTGGCAAGGAACCAAAACTCCTTCAGGGTCAGAATGGAGAAAAAAACCTTGGGAGAAACCAGGCTCAGTCGGGGTGCCAGTTCTCCTCTGGCCGACGAACAAACAGTGTATGATTATAATTCTGGCAACATTTCAGGTCTTAATTCATATTAGGTAAATAGATATTCGTAAGATTATTTGAAAGATTGGAGTCGTCACGCCGAAGACGGGTTTAATGAGGATGTCGTGTCGATCAGCCTAACAATCATTTACTGATTTGATCAACTGGCCAGAGTTTTGAGACTGCAATAGACGTGATGGAGTATAATGCGTTAAGAATTCGCTCAAGTACTGGGGAGCTAAACCATTTAGTGCTTTGTACGTAATAAGCAAGATTTAAAATTTATACGGGGGAAGGGAGGGGGGAAGTAGAGCGCAGTCTCGAGAGTGCCCCCCGGCCTGCGAAGGGTGTTGGGGGTATGTGGCGAGGCGAGGGACCGTGAGAGCGGGCAGATGGCGAATGATGATGAGCGTCAGCTGTGCGCCACACCTGTCTCGTCTCACGGAGGAGTGACGGGAGCATAAAAGGAGGAGCGACGACAGTGCAAGACAAGAGAGGACCAGGCCTGGACTTTGTTGCGTTTTGTTTTGTATGTAGGCGGCAGTCGTTCATGAGGGGCTGCCGCCGTTATTGTATTTATGTTTGTTTATTTTTGATTAAAGTTTTTAAATGTTCGCCGGTTCCCGCCTCCTTCTTCCCTGATCTTTGAACACATTACAATTATATTCGGATACTTTGTAAAAATCAGCCAAGGTTAACTGGACAAAGTGTGAAGGGTTTGTTGTGGGTTCTTGGGTTGATAAGGGGCCACCTCAAATTCCTGATGGACTCAAATGGGGAAGGGAAGGTATTTTTGTGTGCCTCTCCTCTCTTCCTCCAGACTCTGGGACCTTGATTGACTTTCATCAGAGAACATAACTTTGGAGCACTCAGCAGTCCAGTCCTTCTTGTCTTTAGCCCAGGCGAGACACTTCTGACACTGTCTGTTCAAGAGTGGCTTGACACAAGGAATGCGACAGCTGAAACCCATGTCTTGCATACGTCTGTGCGTAGTGGTTCTTGAAGCACTGACTCCAGCTGCAGTCCACTCTTTGAGAATCTCCCCCACATTTTTGAATGGGTTTTGTTTCACAATCCTCTCCGGTGTGCGGTTATCCCTATCCCTACTTTTTTCTACCACATCTTTTCCTTCCCTTGGCCTCTCTATTAATGTGCTTGGACACAGAGCTCAGTGAACAGCCAGCCTCTTTTGCAATGACCTTTTGTGTCTTGCCCTCCTTGTGCAAGGTGTCAATGGTCGTCTTTTGGACAGCTGTCAGGTCAGCAGTCTTCCCCATGATTGTGTAGCCCACAGAACTAGACTGAGAGACCATTTAAAGGCCTTTGCAGGAGTTTTGAGTTCATCAGCTGATTAGAGTGTGGCACCAGGTGTCTTCAATATTCAACCTTTTCACAATATTCTATTTTTCTGAGATACTGAATTTGGGATTTTCCTTAGTTGACAGTTATAGTCATCAAAATAAAAAGAAATAAACATTTGAAATTATATCAGTCTGTGTGTAATGAATGAATATAATATACAAGTTTCACTTTTTGAATGGAATTAGTGAAATAAATCAACTTTTTGATGATATTCTAATTATATGACCAGCACCTGTATGTTACTTGGGATATGGTGAAATTTGAAATACATGGAGAAAAAAAGGAAAAAAAACGAGGAAAAAATTGTTATACTTTGTTATAAATTGTCTATTTCTTATAGTAAAATATTTTATTCTGTAAGGTTTTGAAAGCTGCACCCCAGTTTAATACATTAAAAAAATAACTAGCCCTGTATACTGATGCCTTAAACGCCAGGAAATTATGATGTTTAACCCCCTACAGCGTTTAGCCTATTTTAATTTTATTGCTGTTGTTTTTGTAGCACTGTGTAATATAAATTGTTACATCTCAGTTTGTGAAGTCTTTTATGCCTTTTATATTAATGTTCGAATAAAATAAATAAATAAATAAAAAACATTGTTTTCTGTTAGCGCATGCGCTCAGCGCTCTGCTTGTTCGGCTGACCCGGAAATAATTGGTTGGCATTAGCAACGTTTCGGCCGAGCCAGGCCTGAATACAGAACATAGCAGAAGAAAGAGAAACAAACAGACAGGTTTGTAACTCTCAATTTGTGCATTTTCCACAATGTTAGTCTGAAGGTTTGGCGATGCATTCGCTGCGTGTTCGCTCAGATTGCTTTTGAAGTCACCATCACAATGCTAACACACTAGCTGCCAGTCTCTCATAAACAATAACAAACGCTGAGGCGCTGAAGTGCCTTCTGATGCTTTCGCTTGTGCCAGAAATATAGTGTCAGCACATGGCATTCTTTTATATTTGCTATTGCACATCAAGATATACATGTTACTGATGCATGTAATTCACTGATGGTGATCATATCAGTTCATAAACTCTGTGTGCCACTGGTTTAGTTTGGGTTTGTTACTCAAATGAGCTTGTGTGACAGCTGATGTGTTTCGTCTGAATGACTTGAGTCTTACAGAAGTGTCTTTCCCCTTAGGAAACACACTGAAGAACAGGCAAGCGTCCCTGTTGAGCCTCATACTGAGATTGTGAGGCGAGAAACTATAACAGAATGACAAGGTAACAAAGAGGCATGCTTTTTAATATTAAGATATAACCATTGTTGACTTGACAACGTCCATCGAGTTTGCTTTCACAGAGTGTAATGCCATGTTTCCATAGTTTTTTGTATTTTCGTTTTCAATAATATATGTTTATAACACTGTACTTTGTGTTATATTACCTTGCCATTAAATGACACAACTGGTTCAAAGTTTGGGGTCGGTAATGTTTCTGTGAGCCGTCTTTGAAAAACATTTAAATATTGTATGATTCCAACCTTTTGAACAGGTGATGTACAAAAAACAAACTAATAAACGCTGCTGCAAGGGTGTTTCTGATAAATCTGCTGAGGCAATGATTGTAAATTGGGCGTTTCTCTTTCTGCTGTCCCTCTCTGTTTTCTGAAAGTTGTGGAATTATTTACTTATTTTTGTCTTTTTTTGCTTTTAGAGCAAATGGGAATGCAGTCTGTTATCTGTAGTCTCCCATTAACCTCTATGGAAGTTTAAATCATGACTCATGTGAACACTTTAAATAATGTGCAAAGTCTTCATATTCAAATGTCAAGCTACTGCAAAAGGCAGCTTCTGCTGAACTTATCTTTTCACAGTTTCAGGTAACAGGTTTTAGTTTAACAAATGCATTTCTTAGGGGCCATTTACACAACGCTGTTTAAAACGCTGTTAAAAGGGAACTATTTTATGCCTTATCTCTGTGTTGCAAAAACATGAATTTGTGAAAACGGTGTCGTATTACGCTCATGCGTAGGACCACACGAGTCCTGAAAAGTGAAGCCAAAAGCATCTCGATTGTCCCCCAGGTGGCTGGATGCAGTATAGCTCATGAACCCCGCCCTCTCCATGTAATCGAACGGGACATGAGACAATCAAGTAACACATCAAATACCTTTTTCCGAAGATGGTTTCTGTCATTTTAGGCAGTTTTTAATCACGCTGATGTTAGTTCAAGTGTTCGTTCTTTAAATAAGTTTGGTTTTAGTTAGTTATTTGATGCTTTAAAAACGGGGGTGTGGCGTTGTGATTGACAGCTTCTCTGAGCGAAGTAGTCACTGAAGCACCAGCGGACATTTTCAGGAACTTCGGGAGGAGATTGGAGCTTTAACTTTAATTTCCATAACTGTTTATTTCACAAAAAGTTCAAGGGCGTGTGATTGATTAAGCGGGAGTGTAGGCGGGACCTTGATATCGCAGCTCCACTTCGCACTCTCTACTGCACAGACTGGAGACTCAAGATGTCAGCGCCATATTTGGACACTGGCGGCTTCACTTACTTCAACAGAAGACAGTGAAGGTGTATTGTCTATAGCCTATGGTCTATAGGTGTGTAGTGTTTCTATACAAAGTGACATCGCCATCTACTGGCCTGGCTCGAATAATACAGCGATTTGAGTTGTTTTCACAGATCCATTTACATTTATGCATTTGGCAGACGCTTTTATCCAAAGCGACTTACATTGCATTCAAGGTACACATTTTTACATTTTGTCAGTTTTTGCTTTCCCTGGGAATCGAACCCATGACCTTGGCGTTGCTAGCGCCACACTCTTATTGTTTGAGCTACAGGAAAGTAGAGAACAGGGATCGTTTTGACAACGTTGTCGCCTGTACGCGAAAAACGCAAAAGGAAAAACTTTTCCGCTTTTAGTTAGGAGTGCTCAATTATGGCAAAAATCATAATCACCATGATTTTACTCAATATTGAAATCACGATTATTGGTGGGAGATATGATCAAAGTCTTATTTCATGAATTATCAGTATCTCAGCGAAAACTAAAACCAGGTTAATTAATGTAAGTCTTCAAAACAGTTACAGATGGCAAGTAAACAGAAAAATGAAGAAAAAAAAATACAACAGAACAAGTATAGAAATTTAAATAAACAATGCTTTAGGTTTTTCAGGAAGATGTACTAACAGTGGCATTCAGATAGAAATAGCATACATACAAACAGAAATTGAATACAGTTTATGAGTGATTTTTATCTTTGTCAATAATGACTGCAGCAGATTTATTAGGCTGCTGTCACTTTAAGAGCTAATGCACTGATCCTATATACTGTTACACACACACTCTTTCTCAGTGTTTACATTCACTTAAGACATAACCAACTGTGTTTACGAGGATACTTATCAAAACGGCATTTTGACATTTGTGTCACACCTGCAAACTTGTCGCCTTTCGGCGACAATCACCGTTTTCTTGGTCAATTGGGTCATTTACGTGAATCGCGTAGAGCCGGAGACTTTGGGGGGTGGGGCCCTTCATCTGCATGCCATGCAGGCTAGAATTGCAAAACATTATTGGATAATTCTTATAATTGACATTTCTCTGGGCCAGTCGGAATCTTAGCACTTTTTCTCTTGGCCAATCGGAATCTTAGCACTTGCGTCAGAATCTTGAAGCACACAGCGTCAACTGAACTCGCCACTGAATGAGACGCCTGGCTACCACGCGAGTCTGATGGAAGGAAGCTTATTGTTAAATTCAAGCTAAGTCAAGCTTTTTGGAGCAAAAACAACAGCTATTTGTTTGCTTGATTCAATTAACGTTAGCTACCGCTTTTTTATGTGATATAATTTACAATAATATTGTATTGTTGTCATACCCATGACGTTAGCTAGGTTTATCGTTAGCCGGGTGCTCTGCCCTGAGTTCCGAGATATACGGCTACTGCTCGAATTCTCCGCTACCCTGAATATTAGGTTGTGGTGCGTCCGCATGAGCGTGAAGGTGCACAACTTTGAGCCGAATCTGCGCGAGCAGACGGATATTAGTACATCTCATCACACAGGCAACCAGTTTGCAAATCTAAATCAGTGGTATGATCTGGTTTTCAGTCTAAAACAGTAGTGTCAAGTAAATGCCTCGTCCGTTTGGGGAGATGCGCGCGCAGTCAGCGGAGGCTCGCACTGCGGTGCCAGACGAAAGTATAAACAAGGCTTTAGGCAGTCATTCATGATGTGGGTAAGAAGTTAAATGTGACTGTTTACACAATAGCTGATGCGAGAGTAAGTGCAACATGAAGCAATTTGGCAACCGTGTTAATCTCTTGTTGCATGGGATGCATTTCTAACAACATAAGGCTATTTAGATAAACAATCTGACGAGCGTGTTGTTTTAGGCTAATACACCAACAGCACATTTCTGTATAATAAAGGGCTACATTTTGTATCCAAGTCTATCATTTGAAATCTTTACATTGTATTGTAGCTCAGAATTTGAGTAGCCGTGTATCTCGAAACACCGATCAGTCCTTGGCTAACTTATCGTGATTTTCCATTTCAGAATGAGGGAGCTTAATGAGGAGGACTCATATATAGCACAGCTAGACTCCGCAGGGAGGTGCAAGTGGAGCTGGGCATGGCTCAAGGTGGAAGTGAAGCAGGAAGTGAAGGGAGTTGTGCATACACTGCTACTTTCATTGTGTTTTAAAAAAGTAGATAAGGCAGTACATGTCAAATGTACCTTATGACAAATGTGTCATTTGCATATTAAAATCACAAAAAAAAAATAGCCACCCCCTTTTACTAGTGTGTTAGAAATACTACACAAAATAAATGAGTGAAAGTGGAAAAAAAAAATCTACACGTGTGTGGCTAGATACTTGGAGTTTTCTCAAGCATCTTGTCATTATGAAATCTCTTATTCAAAGGTTTGTGTGTCTTTTCCAGCTCCTCCACCCCTAGGATGCACACGTACAAGAGGACGTCCAGCCCTCGATCACCGACGAATACAGGAGAGCTTTTCACACCAGCACATGAAGAAAATGTGCGCTTCATCTATGACAGTAAGACTGCTACACAACACACGCCTTTATAGCCGAGTGCCATTTTCACCTTGAAAACGTGTGATTCCCAGGCCTGAGAACATCACTGAAACTGAGAAATCTATAAAAAGGCATGGGAATGTCATTTGCCTTTGCAGCAACATACGGTTAGCAATCATCCTGATGCTGTTGAGAGCGATGTTTAGATGAATATGTGAATATGTGCTGCACGCTTTTCTCTTAATAACAAACTAAACCCACAACAACAATGACATCGGTGAGAGAACAGCAGTTCAGAACGCATCTGATCATAGTGATGTGGATATGTTTGCACCAGCTCTGCGGTTCTGACCCTCCAGTCAAGTCACGTCATGTGTATATATAGATCTAGATATAGCACTTTATACAAAAGATGGTTACACTTTATTTTAGGGTCCAATTCTCACTATTAACTAGTTGTTTATTAGCATGCGTATTAATAGGATATTGTCTGTTTATTAGTACTTATAAAGCACATAATAATGCCTTATTCTGCATGACCTTAATACCTAAACTTCAGCACTACAAAAAACTACCTTACTAGCTATTAATAAGATGTAAATTAGGAGTTTATTGAGGCAAAAGTTGTAGTTAATAGTAGGGATGCACCGATAGGATGTTTTGGGCCGATACTGATACCGATTCCGATATTTGTCACTTGTCCTCTTATTTTAGATTTTGTCATTCAAATAGTGTTTTGATCATGTTTTAAATCGGCAAAGTAAAAACAAAAACACACGTTAACTTATAGCCTGCTAGCTAGTTTATTGCTGCATTATCAAATCATTTCTAATGAACATCGACTGGATCCGTTTAACATTCAGCAGGCCAACATAAATACAACAGAACAACATACATATGAAACAAACAGTGCTTTTTAAGTAGGTTTAATGTTAAATAACACTGCATATTATTAACTGTATAAATTAATATTATTATTATTATTAGATTGAGACGTAGCTAAATTCTTCTGTAGGCTACAACATTAATCCTGTCACAGTTACTTTGTTAAACTGAACTTTTATTTTGACGGGTTGCCGTGAAGACCTTCGAGTTCCTGTGTGTGTGTTTATGATACGACGATAGATTTTGTCGAATGAAGTGACTGGAGATGCATTCATGTCCTCATATTGAGGCGGCAGAGGCTGAAAAACACTGCGCGTTTCTGTGTGTGTGTGTGTGGTAAATGAACACACAGAGACATGCAGGATTCATTCTTTTTGCGGCTTAATATTCACAGACACTAGTATATATCGCTATTGGATGTAAGTGTACCGACCTAAGTTTATTCATTCATCAAAACTTATTCCGTGGCATTCCACTGTGCAGTAAATTACGTTTTTATGACTGGATTCCGTCTGCGTTGTCCGCATCGCGGAAATGAATCCTTATGAAAGTTACAAAAGATAATTTAGTTAAGAGTAGTGAGCAAATCATTGTTTTGGTCTTTTGTTGTTTGATGAACATTAAACCGCAGACAGCAGCGCAGCAGGAATATTACATTATGCAGCTCAGTGCCTTCACGCAGTTCATTAATAAACCATCGGTTTGTTATATCGGCCTTTTTCATGCTATAGCCGATATGCCTTTGGTTGTATAAAAATATTGGCGGCGATACATCAATGCATCCCTAGTTAATAGTGAATATGTGTTCCCCATACGAAAGTGTTATTCAAAAGATTGTTTAAACTCAAGCAGCTTTACAGTATTAAACATGAAAGAATCGCTTTCGATTAGAATTATTGTTTTAACTCGTGGACGTCTGACCTCGAGGGACTGAACGGAAGAACTGGATAAGAGTTCCACGTCAAAGAAGGCGGAGCCTCAGAGCTAAATTTTTATGTCAGTCACAGACCAATGGTAGTTTGAAGGCGTTTACCAGCCAGAGCGATTTTTTTTCAGGAAAGTTTGCTTCGGTGAGAAGTTTCAAACTCATAAAATTAACACCAAACAAACTTAGTTTTTGCTTGATTTGGATCGAAATTACATCACACCAGTTTGTTCTTCAGTTTCACTTGAAGTATATCAGGACCTTTATACTCCGCTGTTACATATTTGATCCTTTATGGCAGTGGTTCCTGTTGGAAACGCAGAAGCAAATACCAGGGGTCCATTCTTCTTACCTCGCTTAATACATCATAGATGATCTGGCTAATCGGGTTCTTCTGATTGGCTGGTGTCAAGACAACGTAATGACATCATATAATTAAAAAAGCCACCTGGCAAAAAGCTTGACCAAAAAAAAAACACAAATTTCTGGGCCTTTATAAGGAAACAGCCAAACGACCAAACCAACATAAAAGTTATAATAGATAAATTAAATGTGCACTGTTTTTTTAAACATGATTCCCAATTATTCCTATTCACGATTTTATAGTATTTGAACACCCTTTACAGGTTTATTTCAATGTTGTAATTAGCAATTAATTTAATTTAAGTCCGTTTGAAGCAGATTTATTACGTGACAGTATTAAAGTTTCTTAAGGGTCAGGATCAAGTTCTCTGCATCTCCTGCACTGCATCAAGCCATACCATAATATCTGTCATTACTCACATTAATGCACGGCTCAGATTAACTGTACAACGTGTGTACACCTAGAATAAAATTATAAAGTAATTATTCCATCACAAATAAATCTCTCAATCACGTGGCTGTGTCTGTAGTATTATACACATTTTACACAACATTATAATAATATTTTCAAATACATTTTTATATTATTTGTATTATTATTTAAAATTATTATTGCCCCTGGTTCAGTAAGGAACTCTTGTAATAAAGTAGCAGTGTCTGGGACAGATTTTAACCATCACCTCAAGATGCAATCTAATCCTGTTTACATGAAATAAGCAGCTCCCGAGCAGGTTTAAGTTTATGGACGTGTTGCTATGACAACAAGTCTAGGATGAGCGTTGAAAAACCAAACAATCTGAGATCATACCAAATCGTCAACAATCAAAGTTAGTGATGTACAAAGAACGGACACCAGGAGACTTGGATGTATCTTCAGCAGGATTCTTTATTGAGAACACGTGCTGTCGGCCGTCTGTATCCGGGATCTTGTCCTTTCGGTCAAGACCCACAGCTCATGACCATAGGTGAGAGTAGGAGCGTAGATTGACCGGTAAATCGAGAGCTTCGCCTTACAGCTCAGCTCCTTCTTTACCATGACAGAGCGGTACATCAACCGCATTACTGCAGAAGCTGCACCGATCCGTCTGTCAATCTCCCGTTCCATCCTTCCCTCACTCGTGAACAAGACCCCAAGATACCTGAACTCCTCCTGAGGCAGAAACTCTCCACCAACCTGAAGTGGGCAAGCCACCCCTTTCCGACAGAATTAATGAATGCCGCGATTATTTCTCAGACTATAATCGTACCAACAAAATCTATAATCATTGCATCCCTAGCCAGTAGCTGCAGTCCATCAAGGTTACTAAGGCAGTATACATTGTAGTTTGTATACAAACCCGATTCCAAAAAAAGTTGGCACACTGTACAAATTGTGAATAAAAAAATAATGCAATAATTTACAAATCTCATAAACTTATATTTTATTCACAATAGAATATAGATAACATATCAAATGTTGAAAGTGAGACATTTTGAAATGTCATGCCAAATATTGGCTCATTTTGGATTTCATGAGAGCTACACATTCCAAAAAAGTTGGGACAGGTAGCAATAAGAGGCCGGAAAAGTTAAATGTACATATAAGGAACAGCTGGAGGAACGATTTGCAACTTATTAGGTCAATTGGCAACATGATTGGGTATAAAAAGAGCCTCTCAGAGTGGCAGTGTCTCTCAGAAGTCAAGATGGGCAGAGGATCACCAATTCCCCCAATGCTGCGGCCAAACATACTGGAGCAATATCAGAAAGGAGTTTCTCATCATCTACAGTGCATGATATCATCCAAAGATTCAGAGAATCTGGAACAATCTCTGTGCGTAAGGGTCAAGGCCGGAAAACCATACTGGATGCCCGTGATCTTCAGGCCCTTAGATGGCACTGCATCACATACAGGAATGCTACTGTAATGGAAATCACAACATGGGCTCAGGAATACTTCCAGAAAACGGTGAACACAATCCACCGTGCCATTCGCCGTTGCCGGCTAAAACTCTATAGGTCAAAAAAGAAGTCATATCTAAACATGATCCAGAAGCGCAGGCGTTTTCTCTGGGCCAAGGCTCATTTAAAATGGACTGTGGCAAAGTGGAAAACTGTTCTGTGGTCAGAAGAATCAAAATGTGAAGTTCTTTTTGGAAAACTGGGACGCCATGTCATCCGGACTAAAGAGGACAAGGACAACCCAAGTTGTTCTCAGCGCTCAGTTCAGAAGCCTGCATCTCTGATGGGATGGGGTTGCATGAGTGCGTGTGGCATGGGCAGCTTACACATCTGGAAAGGCACCATCAATGCTGAAAGGTATATCCAAGTTTTAGAACAACATATGCTCCCATCCAGACATCGTCTCTTTCAGGGAAGACCTTGCATTTTCCAACATGACAATGCCAGACCACATACTGCATCAATTACAACATCATGGCTGCGTAGAAGGAGGATCCGGGTACTGAAATGGCCAGCCTGCAGTCCAGATCTTTCACTCACAGAAAACATTTGGCACATCATAAAGAGGAAGATGCGACAAAGAAGACCTAAGACAGTTGAGCAACTAGAAGCCTGTATTAGACATGAATGGGACAACATTCCTATTCCTAAACTTGAGCAACTTGTCTCCTCAGTCCCCAGATGTTTGCAGACTGTTATAAAAAGAAGAGGGGATGCCACACAGTGGGAAACATGGCCTTGTCCCAACTTTTTTGAGATGTTGATGCCATGAAATTTAAAATCAACTTATTTTTCGACAAAGTAAATGGGTGATGACCTTAAACAAAGCATGCAAATGAAGTATCCAGGAAAAGGGACCTGCCCAAGACTCTAGAGTATCAACAGTCCTAATCCAATCAGCATAACGTTTCACAAATGGGACAGGAGCTTCAAGAGCCATTAAAGACAAAAGGTGACATTCTCAGTAATCTGGCTCATTTGACTTACAATAAAGAGAACAGGAACTGACAGAAAACTCTTGCTGGAAACTTTAACAGAATAATTTATCTGATGTCATCATCTTTACCTTAAATGCTAAATACAATGTACATCCCTTAGTTTTAAACAGATTCTTACATTTGTAATCCCATAGTCCCAATCTGAGTAGCACCCAGAGTTATAAAAAGGGGGCGTGGCAAGGCTAAATGACAGTGACCGTAGGCTACAGTCAGCAGATTGAGCAAAATAAACCTCTTCAGGGTTATACAAGACCCTACTGCACCACACAAGTAAATAATTGAACACAAAATATAAACTTTACATTTTATTACCCCAAGATGACTCGCAGTAGCTGCTTGAGCGGTCTGTTATCAGTTGTAAATCGCCGACAGTAAAGTGATGTCCTGCTCTAGCAACTTCTGACACAAAAGACAAGTGGATCTGCAAACTTTCGCTTTGTCACAGTGAAAAGAAAATAACGACGAGGTGTATCTTGCCCTCTGATTCACCAGTAATGGGTGTTGTGTGCCTCAAAATATTCGCTGGTATGAAGTTAAACAAGTTAAGAGATGCCACTTAGAGACTTCACATCAGGAACACAAAGAGAAGAAACCCAATGAAGTTGAGAAGTTGTAGCAATGTCCCTTTAAGACAAGTCATTTCACTCGGCAGCCATCTTTGAAATGCCTCTCGGGCATGCGAGTGCAGCTCATATCTCTTTGAATGGGGAAACATCAAATTCTCCGAAAGTTTTTGTTCGCTACAAATCTGACAACTGTCTCATAAATTTTGTTTCTAAACGCTCGAATCTTGACAAAAAACTGCATTTTTCAGCCTGAATGAAGCTAATGCGTGGTCCTAAGTGCGGATCTCGGAACACTGCCTGTTTCTATAGCAACCGGAGCTTCTAACGACTTTACTAATCAATGATTGGCTCTTTAATTTAGAAGGCGAGGCTTATTCACCATATCGGGTGTTGCATTTTCGTGAGTGCACCGTCTTCCTATATATAAAGTCTTTGGTTTTAGTACTGTATTAATTACTGTGTTTCAAATCAGTCCTATAGGATTTTGCAAACAAGGTCATGTCTAAGTGTAAAATATTTGTAAAATCTGTAAAATATATTTTTCTCTACAAAAGAGAAAAAAGTTTGGGAACCATTGCTTTATGGATCAATCTTTACAAAGTCTTTTTACAAAATCCTTATTGTGTAATCATGTACAAGTCATGGAAGTTCATTGGTCAAAAGTGTAGGAGATCTTGATTTCAAGACATAAATGTTGTTGTAATGCTTCTTTTTTTGTGTTTCCTTTCCAGCATGGCTTTGTGTTTTGAGAGACATTAAATCCCCACAAAATAGTGAACGTAATGATCGTGGACCACAGGAGTATGTGGAGAAAAACCCAAATCCCAACCTACATTGTAAGTAGTTTATTTTCATGTAAAAGTTCCTCAAGGCAGGACATTTGCTATTACAATAGGTCATATCAACCGAATTTCAGAAACTTCCCCAGCACAAAATATTTTTTTCTAAAGAAATAATGAAAAGCAATGAAAGCCGAAATATTAAATGTAATGAATGAATATTGACTGAGAAATCTACTATGTTTTTACATGAGATTTGGACCCAAAGTACAGGGGTGTAAAAATGACTTAAGAAAGATGGCAGCATCATTATTTAAATTTTAATGTGGAGACTGGTAAGTCTGTTAGTTAAATCTGTTTACTTAAGTGATCTTTGTTGCATTATATGCCAACGGTGACAGTTCAGAAATGGGGAAAAAAGCACTACTTGTGCTTTTTTGCCCCAAGTTTGCATGCCTGTAACTCAAGAAGTATTAAAGATATCTTAATATACTTTTAGATTCTGGTTCTTAACAAACTTTTCTTGTGGTATCTTCATTTTAAAGGCCCTCTTTGTTTCAGTCCCAGAGATATGGAGATCCTAATGTGGCTCCATGAGTAAATTGGTCATTGCACACATTTTCAGTGGTCAAAAACCAAATGTGGGTCACTTCTTAAAAACAATATTTTTGGCACTCAGACAGGTATATTCTGTGCAGTTGTGTTAATAGAAAACGAGATATTCTATTTGATTTCTATTTGTTGTTTAGATATTCCTCTTTAAAATAAAAAGTTATCAGCTGTATGCAAAGTGACCCACATTTGGTTTTCAACCACAACCATTTTCTCATGGCGCCACATTAAGATCTTCATATCTCTGGGATTTAACTATATAGGGCCTTTAAAATGAAGATACCAAAATACATGTTTGTTAAAAACCAAAATATAAAAGGATATTAAGATATCTTTAATACTTTTTGAGTTACAGTCATGCGACTTTGGGGCAAAAAGTGCTTTTCCCCTATTTTTGAGCAGTCACCGTTGGCATATAATGCAACAAAGATTGCTACAGTCAACAGATTTTACTAATAGACCTACCAATCTCTGTGTAAAAATAAAATAATAGTGATGACATCTTTCTAAAGTCATTTTTACCCACCTGTAATTTGGGTCCAAATCTGAAAATCGTCATCTTGACCCTTCCTCTACAAAATAGTGGATTACTCAGTCAATATACATTCATGACATTTAATATTTTGGCTTTCTTCTTCATTTGTGTATTTCTTTCACCAAATCAAAATCAAAATCGAATTCTTAGCCGAGGACCTCTGGTTGAGAATGACCCAATAAGCATTTTCATTGTCACCATTTATGCAGACAAAGTTGGCTTGTTTTTAAATGGGTCTTCTTCATTTCTTGTCTGTTGTTTCTCTCAGCTTTTATACCAGTGGACCTGAGTGACCTGAAGAAGAGGAACACACAAGACTCCAAGAAGTCTTAGACCATTCCCTCTCTTTCTGATCCAGCAGTTTTTTTTTTTTGTCCTCCCTTTTACATTCGGGACCTTTTTACTCGATCAGTCTTCTGTCAGCCAACAAAGAACCACGAGCCGGGATATTTGGCCATCCTAGTCCAGAAAGCTTCTCTCTTCTCTGCCTCATGGACCCGTGGTCTGGACTTACAAGCTGACGTCTATTTATGAGTTACAGTTTCAAGAGCCGTTTGAGTGGCCATTCCCTGTTATTCATGCTCATCCGGGCTCTCTGATATTGCTTTTTTTTTTTTTTTTGCAATTGGGAAAATAACAGACCTGTTTCAGGATTTTTCTTTCTCCATTGGTTTTGGGTTTTAGATTCTCCTTCATGTGCATTTTTTTGACGTTCAGATGACAAACGGGAAAGGCACAGAACAGTTAAACTGTTGGACCGACTCTACACGAACTTTCTCTAAATGGGATGCAGTCCAGGATTTTGCTCCTTTCTCAAACCACCCGCAGAGGAGCAACTGACTGACTGTTGAGTTAGTAGATTCATAGGTCAATCGATTGATTGAATAGAAGAATTAGAAAGCTTTGTCTGATAGGTCAGGCAAGTTTGGCTCGGCAAATATTTTTAGTAGAGGTACCTCCATTTTTAACTAAATTGATTCCTTCAAGAATTTTAAGTAGACTTTTCCACATCTTTCGTTCCCAGACTTTAAAATAAAATGAAAATAAAGGTTACTTTTATGTTATCTCATCCTCTCTGCATTGTATTTATATCATGGAGTTTTTCTGTTGATTGCGTGGTTGTCTGTATGCTTTTCTGTAATGTTTAGCAGATGTGTTTGAAATATGCCGTCCTTTTCTGGAAATGATTTGAAAATCCTTAAAGTCTAAAATGAACTTTTATTGACAAGCGTTTCAGTTGCCCAATTCAAAAATCCATCTGCATTTAAAGTCCCCCTGTAGTCAATAATTTTATCCCTTAACTCATCTTTGATCACCAAAATGACATATTTAAAAAATTATCTTCAAGCCTTAAAGGCACAAGATGTTTGGATTAAAATATCCAAAAACCACTAGAACAGTGTTAGATATGTTGTTGTCTTGTGTACTTGCATTATCCCAGATCTTTCCAAGAATGTTTAAATCCAGAGAAATAAGCCGTTTTAACCATGTCCGTGCGTTGTCTAGCAATAACATCATACCCGCGTTACCCTTGATTTCTGGTTTTATTTTGTAGAAACCATGGAAACACCGTAAACACTTTAATATATGGTGTTTTATTAGGTGAGCGACTGTTTGGACACATTCATCGACAGAAAACTAATGATCTGTAGCTCGACACAGTCTTATTGTTTAAATCTGGTTTTCTTGATTTACCGCGAGTACCATGTTTTACCACGCCTGATATTGATCTAGCTCACTGCAGAGTGAACAAGCGTCTCATAGTAGCCGCCGAGTGAACGCACAGAGTAGCATTATAACATAACCTTCAACACACTCAAATGTGTGTAATATGATAAAACAGCGCTGCGTTACTTCACATACACAAGAAGCGGAAGCGTCGTCTGTGTCATAATAAAAGCTCCACAAAATCAAAACGTCATTAAGCTACGCCTTTGTTTTTAATAAGCGACATCTAGCGTCAAAAAGTTACATATTGTGCCTTTAAAATAGCTTGAATGTGACTCTACACCCCTTGCCTCATTTAGTATATGCAGATCTATGAATATGCAAATGAGGCCCGTTTTCGACGGGCCTAGTTTTTGACGAGGTAGTTTTTGATGAAAACACCAGCGATTTCAAACCTTTTTAAGGGGAAAATGTTCCACAATGGTGTTGACTGATGAATTTGCACATGGTTTGTCTTAGAGCATATTAAAAACACCACATAGACGTATACACAACATTAAAAGCTTGATTTTTCACCACAGATGAAGACTCGTTTTAGGAAGGGTTAGGTTTTGTTAAGCCATAATGTTTGGTGATTATATTATCTTCTTTTTTTGGAGAGTACTGTGAAAGTGATTGTGATTCTCTCTGCTCTGCAGATAACATGATTTATATGAACATAAATCTTTCACAGAAGGCCTGGTTGAACACAAGTCCCTTGTGTTTATGTTTTTCATAAATGTATGCATTTTGCAGGCACATATTCATTGTCAGTATTTGTTTATTACTTAATGTGCTGGCATTTTTAATGTATTAAATTAGTTTCACACATGAATCATGATGAGGATAAATAACTTCAGGAAAGTTAATAGAAATGTTTCACTAATTTTATGGCTTTTGTCAACAACAACAACAACAAAAAAAGTCTAGATAGTGTGGAATTAACTACATCAATGCATTATAATATATATTAATTTGTAATATATTATAATTTGTCCTTGTCTAGAATGGAATGTACTATTTAAAAACTTTAGAGCAAATATCAATGGTCTTGATTGCAATTGCATCTATATATAAATATAGATGTATATCTCATTCATGAAAACTAATTTTGGCGAGGCTCACAATTAGTATGTTTATATTCCTGAGTTTGGAGAGGTCGTAACACTTATATGAAGTTCTAATATTCGTGTTGCTGTTAAATCATGATAAATAAACGCCGCGAGGAATTTAAACCGGAAGCGCTCGTCTCGCAGATGTACGTCATCAGCGTTCTCGCAATAAAAGCGTTTCCCGGCGGAGGGACGGCTATTCTTTCCTCTTTTGTGAGTGAACGGTAGCGCAGGGGCAGTGTAGTACTTCAAACGTGTTGTTTTTTTGTTTTAGTTGACTACAGTGTTTAGCGTTAACAAAGGCCAGGCGATGGCAGACAAGATGGATATGTCCTTAGATGATATCATCAAGCAAAACAGGCAGCGCGGGGGTGGTGGTGGGCGCGGCGGGAGAGGAGGCCGTGGTGGCCGCGGAGGCACAGGCGGCCGAGGAGGCGGTGCCGGCGGACGGCTCGGAAACACAGGCGGAGGCTTTGGAGGCCGCGGCGGGGGATCGGGCCCCATGAGGAACCGCCAGAACCTGAGCCGCGGAAGAAGCAGACCTACGCCGTACAGCAGGGTAGGAGAAAGCGGAGAAAATCACGGGCGCATCCACATCCCTGGGTGAAGCCCCGTTTTTATCTTTCTAGGCTGCCCGCCAGCAAACATGGCGGCGAGCTCGTGCCCCTGGAGCTTCTCTGGGAGTGTATTTCGGGGAAGCTCGTTAGATATATATTGTGCATAATGTGTTCTCTCCCTAAGCCCGTTGTCTTGCCATCCGTGTGAGAATCGAACCCCGTGGGTCGCGAAGAAGCGGCGTATCCGAAGAGGCTCGCGCGTCTCTCCAATCCATCCCGCGGACGTCGACGCCATTTTGAGGACGACGGATCCCTTCCATTCAGCCTAACCTTTCTTTGTTTTCGACGACGTCCAGCGCAACGTCCATCTTCACGCGGCCTGCCTTCAGATGTTGATGTTTTTGTGCATTTTAAAGCCCAACTGTAAAAGATGGCCTTTGCTCCCCGGTGGAATTCGGCTTTTGTTTTTGGGAGGGGTTTCATGGGCCAATATCCTTTTAAAAGCAGAAAGATAGTTGTGTAGAGTTGGCGCCGCACGGACTTTGACCATCTTTGTCCAACAATTGATGGAGGTTCCCCTCTTCAAATTATTAGTGTGAGCTTTAGCGAGGGCTGTGTATGTAAGCACGTCAAAATGGCGTGGCCTCAAAATGGACGCTCCAACATGGACACTTTTTTTGTGCGCCTTGTTTTCGCCGTCTTTTTTGGACTTAACTGTGCTGCTCCTCACCGGAGACCAGTGGATCATCCTCATCCACCTAACGGAGGCCGGCTGGGATTCGTTTGTATGAACGGCAAGAGACTCTTGGGGTTTGCTGGTGGCTAGCTTTGCTGCCCAGGGGGTGGGAAGTTACTGACGGGATATTGGTGTTTGCAACAATGGGCTACAATGGGTTCATCTGTTGTTGGCCTACTCTTGTAACCGGTATTTTATAATGCATGTACAGTTTTATTTGTCTTAACCCTCTGGTTTTACTTTTGATGCTTTGTGGTTAAAACAGGCTGAAAACCATGCATAACCTTTTTTCTTTTTTTTTTTTTTTGATGAAATGTACACATTTAAAAAAAAAGCTGTGGTTTCGTGATGCTACACCATTCACCTCCGTTATGAACCATTTTATTTTTTTCCCTTATTGGAAAACCTTGGTTTTGCTACATTTAACCATGGTATTTGTAGTGTAACTGGTTATCTACAAATGATCAATCTGTGAAATGTTTTCTCCACTCACTTAAATGGTTAATATTTGTGAGGGATACGAAATGCTAATATTAGAAAACAAGTGTTTAAAGAAGTGCAAGAAGTATATGGCTCTATTTCCTAGTTGCTTTTTAGACCCTTTGTTTTTACGCACTGCATTTTGGATTTTATAGACCTTGTCAGACTACATTGTAGCCGATTTGTTGGGTTTTCACTCCGTCAAATTGCTGTTTTTTTTCCCATTTGACAATCACAAGCTTTTTTTATCTCCCTGTATACCAAGGGCTTTAATTTCTTAGCACTACACAAATTAAACAATTGTTTTGGGTCTAAAACAGCCAAAGACCACCAGAGGGTTAAGCTTGCCTCCACTGAAATCTAGTGAATTTTTCGAACATGCTTCGAACCAACTCTGTTCAGGAGCTGGCATGGTTTACTTGTTTGTAGTGATGGGGTGGGCAGGGATTGCTGGAAATCACAGTAAGCGCACTGGGTGCCCCTGGCCTTGTTGAAGCGGAGCCCCCTGCTTGCCCCAACACCCAGCCGAGTGGACTGTCAGTGACAGACTGGGGACCCGAAGTCAGCAGGTGCGTTCTCTCTCATCTGTTGCAGCCCAAGCAGCTCCCAGACAAGTGGCAGCATGACCTGTTTGACAACGGCTACAGTGCGAACGCTGGAGGCGGAGGCGGCGGCGCTGGTGGCGGAGCCGGCGTGGAGACGGGAGGGAAACTCCTCGTGTCCAATCTTGACTTCGGCGTCTCTGATGCGGACATTCAGGTGGGTGTCTATTTATAAGCTGCACAAAGTCTGAGAAATTGGGTTTTATGTTTTGCTAATATGTGGTTTGTTTTACTTCAGGAGCTCTTTGCAGAATTTGGCACGCTAAAGAAAGCAGCAGTGCATTATGATCGGTCGGGACGCAGCCTTGGCACTGCAGATGTGCACTTTGAGAGGAAAGCAGACGCCCTGAAAGCCATGAAGCAGTACAACGGTGTTCCCCTTGACGGTACGTTGTGCATCCTACAAGCTCCCACAGTACCTTTTTTAAGGCCCCTCACGGTGAAGAATGCAAATCATCATCGCTTTGGGGGTACATTTAGACTTATGCATTTGGCAGACGCTTTTATCCAAAGCGACTTGCGTTGCATTCAAGGTACACATTCTTACATTTTTGTCAGTTGAACCCATGACCTTGGCCTTGCTAGCGCCGCGCTCTTATTGTTTGAGCTACAGGAAATGCCTTTGCAGTGCTGTACTGTTAGCGAACATCCCGACTCCAACGCTGCTGAGTGACGTTTAGATGAAGGTCTCGTGTAGCCAGACCATCAGACTGACGGCAGCAGGTCTGGACTCTATCGCAGCTTTCATTGGTCGAGGACCGCCCAAGAGGACATTTAAGTCATAAAGATATTTCATACAAATTTATAATAACTTTACAAAACTTTGAAGCTCATTTATTAGTTACTTGATTGACAATTTTTGCCTTTTACGGTAAACTGCCAAGTGTCTGCTTTCAAATGAGACCATACTTGTGCTTTTAGTGCGGCGGATTCATGAACCGTATCGGTTTTAGTCTGACCATTTCTTAGGATTTTTTTTTTAAGCGAGGGTGCAGGCTAACAGGTTACAGCGTTAGTTCACCCAAAAATTAATTTATCCCATGATTTACTCGCCCTCACACCATCCTAGGTGTATGAGACCCTACTTTCAGACGAACGGCTGGCTCCTCCAAGCTTTACAATGGCAGCATAGAAGTGCATCCATCCATTATAAAAGTGCTCCACACAGCTCTGAGGGGTTAATAAAGGCCTTCTGAAGTGACGTGTTTGTGTAAGAAATCCATATTTAAAACTTTACCATTACTGCAAGCCAGCGATTAGTTTAAACAAAATTAATTTGGCTTGATTTTGTTCAAATTGACATCTCCCTAGTTTGTCGTTCGGTTTTGCTCCCTATATTGGAGCCGTTAGAATGACTTTCCTATCCAATCGTGCGTCATGGGAAAGCCTGTTGGTGGTTTGAGTTTGGCAGCAGTTTTCACGCGTGTATACTTTCTCTCTCTTAGGTCGGCCAATGAACATTCAGCTCGTTACATCACAGATTGATGCACAGAGGCGGACCCCGATGCAGGGGTAAGGTTTAAAAAAAGGTTTAGTCTGTTCCCTTTGTGTTTTCTAATGTTTGGTGTGACTGAATTTTGTTCTTTCCTTCCTTGCAGTCTAAACCGTGGAGGAGGTGGTGGCATGAACAGAAACCGAATCGGAAGCTTTGGCGCACAGAAAGGTCGTGGTGGCCGCGGTGGAGGAGGAGCCAGGGGTCGGGGTCGGGGCGGTCGTGGCGGCAGCAGCAAACAGCAGCTCTCCGCTGAAGAGCTGGACGCCCAGCTAGATGCCTACAATGCCAGGGTGTGTTAACGCATCCAGAGGCTTTTAAAATGTGCCCCCTTTACGTCACGATCTTGTCCTAATCTCCCTTTGCCTTTGTTCTTCAAACAGATGGATACCAGCTAAACCCCAACACGTCAAGCTGCATTCCCCGCTGTTCCAACATGGGAAGAGTGGTCTTCGTTGTAATGGCTTTGAACATGCCGGATGTTTTACACTCACGCGTCTTCAGAAGTGATTTGAATTTGTCTAACAAACGTTCTCCTTTTAAATGCTCGTGTTTTTTACCTACTTTGTTTTTATTTTTGTTTTGTTTTTTCTGAGAAAACCTGGTTGGACTGTAGGATTTTAAGGGATGTGCTTATCTTTAACCATCCTTGTGTAGATCATTGAAATAAAACCTGCAGTATTTAGTAACCACATGGTGTCTCTGCTTTCTCATACACACACTGAGTGCACTACTCGTGCCAGCCACTAGATGTCTGCATCGCTATCTCTTGCCTCTTTATTGATTTAATGGGTAAGTTGAGTCTAAATGTTGATGGGTGTAACCCCTTAAATGGGCCTGCAAGTCAAAATCTCAGTTGCTACACCTTACACATGTAAGGGATGGTATTTGCTCATGCTCAAGTTGTTCCAAACCTGTATGTCTTCTGCTGAGTGACTTTTTGGTTACCCGTATTTAAAATATAATCTTGTTTGGCAGAAATGACTTCATATGTGTTTGGAATGATTTTAATTGTGGGTGTGCTGTCGCTTTAAGACGCTTTCAGAACAGTCTTTAACAAATGTATTACCAGGTTGGCATTGTAAGTTTGCTGTTTCTGAAGCGTTCAGAGGGTTTTGTTTCATATGACGCTTAATAGGGTTTCTGCAGGTTTAATGAAGGTACATTTTAAGACCAATTTAAGGAATAAACTGAAGGGAACAGAATGTGAATGTCTAGGGAGAAACGACGAGTTGTATTGGCAACACTTCAGCATTTCAACATCCATTACTTTACCATTAATATGAAGTGACAAGTGAGCTTATTCTGCTTAAACCTAGAAGAAATGTCTGCCGATGGGCTCAGAAAAATCAACTTAATTCAGTTTTTTTTTTTCAAAACTTATTGACTATTTATTGTTTTAAGATCCAAAAATAGAGGAAGATATTTGACTTTATGAATTTAAGGCCTTCATTTGTGTAAGAGTGAATTAAGACCTGCAGAAACCCTCATTAAGGACAATTTTTTACAACTATAAAGGTATTAATATATATGCGTTTGGAAAGATTTGAATGATTTTTTTGGGTGTGCTATCGCTTTAAGAGGCTTTCAGAGCGGTCTTTAACAAATGTGCATAGGAATAAACTGAAGGGAACACAGAGTGACTGTCTAGGGAGAAACAATGAGTTGTATTGGCAACACTTCAGCGTTTCAACAGATATCCACTACTTTTTAATTCATTTCACAAAAATTATTAAATCAAGACATTTACTTGATTTACATAAAATATGTAATCAAGTATTACCCCCACCCCCTTCCTATTTCAATTTACATTTGCATCTCAAGTAAAGTCCTGATTTAAGGAGGTTTAGATCCAAAAATACAGAGGAAGATATTTATTTTTTTTGCCATGCCCTAACTTTATGAATTAAGGCTTTCTGCTCTGATTTAAGGCCTTAATTTGTGTAAGAGTGAATTAAGACCTCGTTAAGGACAAAAAAACAAAACAAAAAAACACACATTTACAACTATAAAACATGAAACAAAAAAGATAACTAAAAGGATTGGGTTTACAATATATAAAAGGTCTATATTATATACATTGAAACAAGTAGAGAATGAACAAATAAATCAGTAATGTTAAAGAAATGCCACTTTTCAAGTAACTTCGACTAATTTTTATTAAACATTTTACTCGCAGAATACAAAAGTGGAAAGCCGGAAGAGAGACAGACATTACACACTGAATTATTGATCAACAATCACAATCAAATTGAATTATCACATTGAATTCAGAGAAAGAAAAATTAATACAAACGAAAATTAAACTAAATAAATAAATGAGGAAGTATCAATTAAAAACAATCCTCCCCACAAAACATCAAATAATAATAATGATAAAAATAAAATTGTACAAAAAAAAAAATCCGTTAACTGAAATCACGTGACTTGACGCGCGGTTCGAAACAAACGATTCGCAACGGTCTCGAAGCTTCAAGCGATGATGTTAACGTAATCTTTAAATAATAGCGCTCAATTCGGTAGATGTATGACACGACAAACATTCAAATATACAAACTACAACGTGAAACCGAGAAAACAGGCTGCTATAATATTGACCTCCACTACTGTTCCGTTTGAGCTCGAAAAGAGCCGTTCTTGCGCATGCGCAGAAAGCGTCAGGCGCGTGACGCGCTCGCTCGGCGCTATTCCCGGAAGTGTGTCGCTCTGGCTGGCATCGCCGCCGCTCCCTCATCGCGCCATTGAGAAGTCAGGGAAGCTTTCTCTAACCTATTAACTCGCAGTACCCGCAGGTCCACGGTAAGTTCTCACAACAGACACACCGCGAAGATCTCACATAGCACTCACGGAGAGAAAACACAGCAGCGTTTTCGCTTTGCGTTGACGGTTTTTTCCCCCCGGTAGTTTTGCATCTTTCGTAGCTCGGTAGCAACGGCAGGTTGACACAAGACAGCAAGTTGATACATGCATTTCCTCCCTGCTCCATTAACTGCATGTACAGCCCTTTATCAAAGACGGTCGTGCGTGTATTTGATGTTACGGAGGGTTTCGTGTCTCCGGTTTCATTTTGATCACCCAGTTTGGTCTGAATTACTCATCAGGCGTTGTCCGAAAGCCCGTGGCGGAACATCAAAGTTAACGATCATCTCCAAGTCCGAGATTTTTGTCTTTCCCCCCCTACAAAATAGAGTCGTTAAACTCTGGGATTGGGTTTCCTAAGAGTGCACATTTCTAACCGCATGTTTTCTGTGCTCGTGCACGAGAAAAGTTGCAATTTAGTCTATTGAAATCATCTCTATAATGCCCAATGGGAGGATGTAAACGCGCACAAACTGACATTAGGTGTTGACCTGAGAATAAAGGGCCGAGGGGGGAGCAGTTCTCACAGCTTGATCACACGATTGTTTTATCGCGTGAATGTGATTTCTGAATATTAGAAGTCTTTAACTTCTTTATTTTAACTTCCTGTCGTTGGAAATGTTGGTCGATTAGTAGCATTAGGAGGAACTTCCTGGAACGAAGTTGGGTTTGGCACACATACTGTTTTTTGCTCATTTGTGTTCTCTATATTCCGTTGGGCATAACTAAATATGTTCCGTTGGTTGTAAAACAAAAACTAATGGTGGTTGAAGAAGACCCATCATCGTGATTGTGTTGTTTCCTTTGTAAATCTCGGTTAATTGAATCGCGCCTGGCAGCGGGTGTTACATCTTTACCTGAATCTGAGAGCGAGATTAGCGCAATCTTTGCCCGAGCACAGATTAAATGTTAGGAGGTGTTTTTACACAACCCTTTCTTGTGTTCTCAAAGAGACTCCTTATTAACAAAAGAAGCCCAATGTCGAAACCCCCCGAATATAATCAAAGGCTAATTTCCTTCCTGTCTAGTGTGTGAACGGCGCGGTGTGTGTTCTAGTTCCTTCTTTTTTCTGACGCGATTCCTACTATGGTGAAGAATCGTCTTGTGAATATTAAGCACGCAAGGTGACGTTCGGCTGGCTGATTGGCTGAAAGGCAGAGACGGCCGACGAATGAGCGAGTTCTACCGTAATGCAGGCTTGGGCCGTTACATATTAATGAGGTCACGTGACTGAACCCATCCGTACGTTTCACAGATACGTCGGCAGGACAAATTAATATTCATGAGCTCAACCGTCGCAATAGTATCCGTAATTTTGGCTGTCGCGAGTTTGGCAGGGCGGTGTCTCAGTGTTTAAACTTTGTCCTTAAGTGTGTCGAGCAGCCATTTGGGTTAATATACAGTATTTGTCTGCCTTCGTAAATGTGTAGTTTCTTCAAAGCTTGCTTCACATACAATCTTTTTTAAAAAAAACGAAAGTACTGTTTTAAAATATTATTTGATAGCAGTGCACTTGATGTCTCTCTTTTTCGTGCATTTCAGACAGTGTAAAGTTAAAGGCACAGCATGTAAGATTTTTGGATTAAAATGTGTTAGATATGTTGTTGTCTTGTGTACTTTGCATTGTCCCAAATGTTTCCAAGAATGTTTGAATCCGGAGAAATAAGCCGTTTTAACCAGGACAGACCGTGGTCCTGTGTCGTTGCCCTCAATGTTTTATTTTGTAGCAACCATGGAAACACCAAAGACGCTTTAATATATTATGCTTTATTAGGTGAGCGACTGTTTGGAGACATTCATCGGCAGAAAACTAATGATTGTTCTGTAGCTCAACACAGTCTTCTTGTTTAAATCTGGTTTTCTTGATTTACCGCGAGTACCATGTTTTACCTGATATCAATCTAGCTCACTGCAGTGTGAACAAGCGTCTCCTAGTAGCCGCCGAGCGAACGCACAGTAGCATTATAACATAACTTTCAACACACTTGAATGGGTCTAATATGATAAAACGTATGAAATCCAGGCGTCATCAAGCAATGCCTTTGTTTTGACTAAGCGACCTCTAGCAGCAAAAAATTACATATTGTGCCTTTAAGGTTAAATGACAGATTAAAGACACAGATTGGACAGATCCTGTGCATTTTGGGCTTTTATTGTCATAAAAATAAGTGGAGAGTGAAATATTGCAGTGAAATGAGGTTGTCACTGTCCTATATATACATGACCACAATTCAATATGTCAGCTCTGTTAGGGGGAACTGAAGGGAAAGTAGGTTGCAAATTAACTGTTTGATAACTCCTGTGCATTTTCCTTCTTCATGGTATATGTCCGAAATGTGTCTACTATTAGCCCTCTGTGTTCTGAATGACCCCAAAGTGCACAGGAAAATGTAAAGTAACAAACAAACATGATCTCTTAGTGTGTTTTGTTAATGTCATTGTCTGATTTTGTATAGTTCCGCCGATTAAATGAATAATAGATTTATGTTTCTTTTATGAAGCCTCTTTCAGGCTGATAGAGCAGCAGTGAGACAGACATCAGAGAGATGTGTGAAGCCACATAAAGGTCAGGCCTGATGGGCCATCGCTGATATGACCACCTCTAAGGGCTCCCGTGGGCACTACTGCCGTTTATTGACCCCGCTCGAGCTAGATGCTACGGCTGGGCAATAAAAAGTTATAGCTGGATTTTTTTTTTTGTGTGGCTATTTTCAGTGTAGATACAGGGTTGGACAATGAAACTGAAACATCTGGTTTTACACCACAATTTATTAGTATGGTGTAGGGCCTCCTTTTGTGGATAATACGGTATCGATTTGTCTCGGCCAGAGGGATTTTAAGTCGGGACAGTCGGAGCAGAATCAGTGTTTTAATGTTTTTGTTCATGCGTTCCTTCTGTAACATTTATCATTCTGAAAACGTTTTGATTAGAAAAAAATAGCGGTTAATAACGTTAAATTCTTTTGCCTATACTTTATACCAGAGCTTGAATTTGAAGGGATAGTTCATCCAAAAATGAAAATTCGGTCATTTACTCAGCCTCGTGTTTTCCCTTACCTCTATGAGTTTCTTTGTTCTGTTGAGCACAAAGGAAGGTGTTATGAAGAATATGGGGAACTAAACAGTTAATGGACTGTCATATGAATACTAAATGTAAAATAATACTATGCAACCCTCTACAATGCGAGTATATTTCACTCTGGGCGACTAAACATCTGTCATTAGCCATTGGCTGATAAATGCTGAGATTTGACTCGCCAGTGTGTGTGTTAGAGGCTAAGAATAAGTTTAGCATAGATATATTTTCACTCGCTGAACACACTCAGACTGAGCACTTGAGAGTTTCGCTCTCGTCAAGCGCTCTAACTTATACGATTGCAAATCAGCTCATCTGACGCACCGTAACACTAACGCTACATGTAAACCGTGTTCTTGGTTGTGTTTTCCTGTCAAAGTACCAGAGTTCATTTAGAATTATTCAGCTTTTAGAACAAAGAAGATATGCAGCTCATCTAATGCACAAACGGCACTCTCATTGGCTGGCGCTCATATTTTCCGTAACACTTTGAGCGAATGCTGTCAACGTGATTAATATTCATGAAAGCAGCCCATCAATCCTTCAGTGTTAGTAGTAGAATTGGTTGTAGTATTTTTGTCAAAAACACTACATCTTAAGCACCAGTCCAGAGTTCATTTAAATGACAAATATGCATTCAATTTTTAGTTCTCAGTTATAGATAGTTTGATTATCATAGATCATAACATAGTCTAATGCTTGATTGACTGATGTTAAGAGAGTGTACGATATTTAAAAAGCTGTGCCATTTTACAAAAAAAAAAAATGTATATAATATAATATCAGACTGGCGACTAAACAAAAAAAATGTACTAGCCAATGGCGACTCTATTGCTAAGGTGTGCGTAGAGGGTTGCTATGGAAGTCAATGGGCTCCCTCAACTCTTTGGTTACCAACATACTTCATAATATCTCCTCCTTTTGTGTTCAGCAGAAGAAAGAAACACGTGCAGGTTTGGAACAACTTGAGGGTGAGCAAATGATGACAGAATTACATTTTTTGGGGGTGAACTATCCCTTTAACTTTATACTAAGAGCTTGTGAATGAACCTCACAACTTGAGTGGATCCTCAAACTGTCGGCAAAACCTCATACAGAAGCGCCACCCACCTCAATCGTGAATAACGTCCTGCACGCATTTTGGAGACCGTCTCTGAATGTTTGCAGTGCATAAGTACTGCATTTTCTTTATTCAAAATGATGTAAAGGCTAATGTTTTATGTATTTGTGGTGCGGAGAAGAGTGTCTTAGTCTGGTATTTTCAGTCTAGTCATAGCCAATACAAAATTGTCGTTTTATAACACAAGTTTTTTGCCAAATATATTAAACGACAGCGCCCACATAGCTACAATAACCTTTGTAACCTGTAAGTTGATGGTAACTAAGTTTTTATTCGTTAATGTTCGAAAAAAATCTTGTATAATACTAATTGCTATTAATATATGTAACGCTTGTATAAAATTCATTTATTGACATGACATTAAATAAAACTCTACTGATCAAAATGAAGTTGATATGATGCGATGCACTTACTGTCTCGGATGCGACCGTTCTAATGACGAACAAAACACAAATCTCTGACATTTGCTGGTGGTGAACCTCCATTTGACCTTGATTTTTGGAAAAATGTTAATAATATAACGACACACGCAAGTGTCTGACCATACATAAAGCAAAAACTTTGACAACAAGGTGTTTAATCATTTAAAAAAATGTCCTGAATGTTAGTTTTTCTACACTAACCTGCACTTTTCACTGATTTCAAACACACCACGCTGGGTGTAACCTGTCATGGTGACACGTCCTCGGATAAACTCCTGCGATCCAACAGCTAATGCCAGCACATTTCCTTGAGACTTACATAGGATGACCTGACAGCTGATGATCACAGGCATTTCACTCACGTTTGCACAGGCCGTACTATTTGAATTCATGATCGGTTGACCGCCAAATGAAAATCTTAAACGGAACGATGAAATAATGTTATTAACCGATTAATGGTAATTTCAAATAAGCGTTTCTGTTCAGAACGTTTAAACTTGATTTAGTTTTTGTTTATGTTCCTGTTTCTGATTTTGGATACACAGCCCCACGTTCAACGTAGGGCTGGGCGATATGGCTGAAAACTGTATCACGATATAAGTGTTTCATATCGGTCGATATCGATAATTATTGATATTTTTTTTATGACCTATTTAAAATGACCAGGAGGAAAAATATATTACATTTTAAACTTATTATTATTTTTTTAAATTAACCTTCCTCTGATAATAGTCTAATCCCCTCAGTTATAAAGGCAGCCATGGAAAAGACTCAAATAATTAAAAAATCTAAAATCAAGTCTAAAATCACAATCAACACTTAACAATTATCTCTTAACATTAAGGTGCAGTCCCTCCATTATTTCTTTGTACCTGTTACCATTTAGATGCTTTGTCATAAGGCACTGATGAAGAGTGACGTTACCCCTCCGTGTCGTTTCAAAGAATAGTACAAAGGCGAGCGCGTCAAGTATAAACACCTCCCCAATCGGACGAGGCGCGCGCACAGTCAGACGAAAGTATAAACAAGGTGGTAATATAAATAAGGTGGTAAAACTAGTTTGTGGTATTACCAGTCTTGGTGGGGACGACGGTCTAGCATAATTTGCAGGCGACATTGGTCTGACTACGGTCAGATTTATAAAATCCAAAAAACTGCCATACTGGCAAGCTGACTCATTTTCCTGTTTCCTGCCATGCTTGCTCGCTGCGGCACTCATTTTCAGGCTGATCCCCAAACTTGATACTGTTGTGATTGGCTGTTAGCGTGTCCCTCCCTACATGGCTAGGTTACCAGAGAGTGAGTGCCTTTGTTCATGCAACCAAACTTGCTTCGCAACCTCTGGTTTCTTCCAACAAAGAAAAATAAAATAAAAAATCAAACAAATTTTGTATTGGTCTCGATTACATGTCTATCATGATACATATCATTATCGTTTTATTGCCCAGCCCTAGTTCATGGTACAATGTTTGAACCATTAAGTGCACAGGGTCCTCCAGAATAGTTCGGTAGACCTTTCGCAGTGATGTACCCAATCGAGCGCAGTAGGGAATGCCATGATATTGCAGCCCAAACCATCACTGATCCACCAACATGCTTCACTCAGCAACAGTCTGGGTGTTAAGCCGAGCTCTTTGGGGCTTCTCCACTCCGCAACTCCCGACAGTGAAGCTGGACTCATCAGAGAACAATACATGTTCCACATTGTCCACAGCCCAAAATTTGCACTGCTGGCTCCAATGAAACTGACATTTGGCGTTGGCACAAGTGACCAAGGGTTTGGCTATAGCAGACCTCCCATGAATAATGACACTGTCGAGCTCCTGACGAACCGCTTTGGTGGAAACCGGAGAGTCGAGGTGCGCATTTAATTCTGCAGTGAGTTGGGCAGCTGTGCTTTTATGTTTTTTGGATACAATCCGGGTTAGTATCCAGACATCCCTTTCAGACAGCTTCCTCTTGCATCCACAGTTACTCCTGTTGGATGTGGTTCATCCTACGTGGTGGTATGCCGACATTACCCTGGCTCTCCATACACCACAAATACTTGCTGTCCTGGTCACAGATGAGCCAGTGAGATGCACACCAACCTGAACTCTGATAATGTGTCCTGCAATAGTTGTGCAGCTGTGCTACCGCTCTGCTGATTCGACCTTCACACGCTACTCTTACTGATGGAATGTGAAATCAGCGAAGATTGACTACCCTATTTTTTTGGGACAATGAAACTGCGCAATGCGGCTTGCACATATATGCGTGAAACCTCCACCACTGTTTCGGTTTCATTGTCCAACCCCTGGACATAGACCTAAATATTAGAGCTGCCCATTTCCGGAGAATCAAGTTTTTTTTTTTATTTGTTTTTTTCAAATAGAGATCACGATTATCCTGTGTTTCTGAACAGACTTCTAAACTAAATGATGTAATTTACTAGAGATTCTGACCATTTTAATTTGCTGCGGTTTATTTAAAATATTTAATTTGAACGAATTATGTAAAAAATAAAAAATAGGGTTGGGTGAATGATTCAATGACTCTCTCATTAAGACTTCACTTGTTTCATGACTGGATAAATCTCTTGAATGAATGATTCAATGATAGACACATTTATTTTTTTATGGGCACTTGTCGCCATCTACTGGTCTACTATGTCATTGATACACTCATTATTTAAAGCTGCAAGGTGCTTGATTTCACAGTGTACGAGTGAAATTCATAATGCAAACGGATGGGTTGCACTTGCAGCTTTGCTGTAAGAAGGCTTCATATTGTGGGCATTACAGTAAATGCTCTTCTACAGTCAGTTTGCAGTTTGAAGAAAATCTTGAAAAGCAAGTTGTACAAAAACGTTAGGCATGTGGAAGGGGACAGCTCTTCTGCAATGTTCATCTGTCGTTCACATCCATGTTTGTATGCTTGTGCATGTCTGTATGCATGCTAGGGTGGGCAATATAGTGCTTTAAATGGAAAATAAACGAGTTTTAATATAATGTTCTTACTGGTTTGTAAATGAGATTGTCGTAAAATTCAGTCTGCAGTTGCAAAACAAAGACATTTAGGCTATATTTGTTGTTGCGCTGCCAGAGAATGAAACTACAACGTGAAATACGTTTCCTAACAAAGTCTAACAAGCACAAAATGTGTTAAATAGAATTTGATGTGGAGGTAAAAAGGTTATGCAAATATAGTATTTAAAAGTGGAAAAGGAAGAAACGTTTATAATCCCCTGCGAAAATGGGTGAGATGTGAGTGAAGATTCGGGAAAAGAAGATGGAAGAGATTCCAAAATCAGGTGACCAGAATGCAAAACAGTATACAAAGCCATCAAATGTCTTAAATGTATGGGCTCATGTAGCCTACCTCTCTTATTCCTCACAAATCCAAATGTTTCCATGGTTGCGACATAACATTTAATAGCTAATGTTATTTCTTCACCCGTGGCGTAATATTCACATAAAAAAATTGGCGTGTCGGAATTGTGAAATTTCTTTGGTATCTAAAATGTTGGTATTGTAACAACCTTATTTCCAGCCCAACGTAGTTACATCATGATATATACTGTAAAATAAAATGACTGGTCTATCTTTCATAGCCTCATTTTCATTTACAAAAGCGAAGTTAAATGTGAGCGTGGTTCAGCCGGTGACATGTTAGCATCCGCGAGGAAACCCAATGCATGTACAATAAAATATCTCTGAAATGCTATTTCTTTGTTTTAATTTTGTTTAAAGATAATGAGTGCAAACCCAAGTTATTTGGGAGAGGTCTACACAGGAAGTTGAAGAAACTTGGCGTAGTTCATATGTTGTGGCAGTTATTATAGTTTTGTATATTGAGCAGGGTTTCCACCACTACAGTGTGACCTAGCATGTTTATGACAAGAGCCAAAGCCGGGAGGGGCGTGTTGAAGTGTGATCTATTCCTGTCTCCTCTGTCCTCGTCTCTTTCTGTCTTCAAGGACGTTGGTCATTTCTCAAGCTTTTTCCAGTTTTAGGTCAACGGACACAAATACAGCCCAATCGCACTGCTTTCCCCTGACACTTCTGACCTTCACCTGAACAAAAGATGCCCCTTGGGGATCTCAGCTTTCACCATCCCCATCATACACTTTAATGTCTGTCTCTCACTCAATGTTTGTTTTCAGTAGAGCCAATCCCAATCCCAACAGCACTGCTGACCCGCCTCTGCTGTAGGCGATTGTTATTGATTGTGAAGTATGAGGCTCATGGCTGTTGCTAGGGAAGTCTCATCACAGGCTGGCCAAACCTTAACCTAACCCTTTGCTCATGTCTACTGCTAGCCGACACTATGCTTCTCACTGCATCCCTTTAATAGTTTTATTTTAGTTTTACATGATTTGCATTGTCAGCATATGAAACCTTTGTTTTAAAGTCGGCATGAAACGGAAGTTTTGATTAGTTTTTTCTTCACTATTGAGATGTGTATTTGAGTGAAACGGCTTCTTGAAGGAGAGAAAAATCATAGGGAGAGACTTGTCAATTGGGAATTGATTAGGTTGTTGGTTTGTTGGTAATTGCTGTGATCATTTCATGTGGGTGACTGGTTGATGGAGGGGAGGGACTGAAACTTGTTTGTCCACAATGGGCAAATGTATTGTCCCACCCCTTATTGTCCCCAAATAAAGCCGCAACAGAACTGTTGCTCGTCTCTGAGCAACAAAGTATTTGGTCCTGAGTTAATCAGCATTTTTTATTTAAACGAATACCTGATTCAATGAATCCATTCATAAAGATAGTCACTTGCTTTGTTCTTGAATTAATCAGCCATTTTAATGGATCAGTTGAGAGAATGATCCAATGACTCACTCATTAAAACCATATCTTGCCAGTATTAATGGCAGTTTTAGTTTCATATTTAAAGTATAATTTCATTAGCCTGACAAGCCAGACCCAACATCAACATCTGCACGCAATAGGATAGCGCTACAACCAACCAGAGCAACAAGTCTTTCAGAGACTTTTCAAAGCTGATTCGAAAGACCGCTGTTCGCCAGCTTGTTTGTTTACAAGTCGCACACAGAACCTCGGCAACTCTGCCGTCATTGTTAAGCCCGCCCACCGACTCTATACACTATGTGATTGGCCTGACCAGAGTTAGTTTTTGCTAGACTACCCTGGCTGCAAATTAGATTTGCTGCTGCTAGTGTGCGTCTAGATTTCATTTAATTTCATAAATAAAAAAAATAAAATAAATATATATAATTTTTTACACGCATACATACACACTAGGGGTGGGGTCAAAATATCGTTGTCCTCCGTGTGATATGAGAATCGATGTGCTGGTGCCAAATATCGATATTTAAATGAATAAAATAAGGCGCTCTAAACAGATTTCCCTGCGCCCAGTGTCACTACTTCATGGCTCCTCAAGGTGGCGCTCAACACATGAATGAGGGAAACGTGAACATAAGTTAACTAGCCTAAGAAAAGGAGGTTTTTAACGGGAATGGTGGACAGCAGTGTGAGTAAAATGGTAGATGCCCCAGCCACATTTAAGCCCACAGTCTGGAAAACCTGCATTGTGTTTTCATATTTAGACAAATATCATGACATATACTATATATTATAGGATTGTCTAGCAATATATTGATTATCACAGAATTGCTGTATCGGGATATTATCGGTATAGTGAGCCTTGTATCGTATTGTATCATCACATACCCTGTGTACCCTGTGATTCCAACCTGATCTCACGACAGTTCGTACGTATTTCACGAGGTGGCTAATTTGTACAGATTTTTATGACCTCACACGTAAAAATGTGTAAAATTTTAGCTAATTTGCACATATTTTACAAGTTGCCCAATTTGTATGAATTTGTACGAATGACCTCCACCTAACCCCGCCCCAAACCTACCCGTCGCTGGATTTTAGACAAATCGTACAAAAGCATACCTAATTGGTCGTGAGATAGCGTTGGTGATTCCCACCCCTAATGTTCACTGTTCTAAATACTATTTTTAAAACATTAATCTCATAATCTTTATTAATTCAATTGTAATTGCAGTGTAAATGCATCCAAATGCTGCTTCAGATGCAGCTTCTGTGCCACTTACACAGTGCAAAAATGGTCTTACTATTGAAATAGTTGAAAATGGTGTAAGAATTTGGCAAAACATGATCCTTACATCCATTAAGGTTAGAAAAAAATGCCCTTATAAAGGTAAAAATCTATTTAAGGTGCCAAATATCACTCTTTAATGTAAAGGTTCATTTCTATCCCTGCTGTGAACTAACCACATCACAGTATATGAAGAATGACAAAAGCTTTGGGAGTCAGGCCTAAACCACTCAAAATCCCAGAAAACACTGAGAATTTTTTTGTCAATAGACTGCAACAACCACAACGCTAGACTGCAACATTAAAACATTTGCCCCCCTGGTTTCACAGACAAGGCTTAAGCCTAGTCCTAAACTACAATGCATGTTTGAGCTGTTTTAACTGAAAGTTAAGTTTTGAAAAATATGTCAGTGTCATTGTTTTGGCTCAAGATGCACACCAGTAATGGTTTTTTTTTATTTATTTATTTTTAATTTTTTTTTACAAGGCACGTTTCTAAAAGCTACTTAAGTGTCATAATTGAACCAAGGCATAATCCTGGTTTAATCTAGGCCCTGTACTTGAAACCGGGCTTAAGACTTGTCCATTTTGATTTCATGGTGACTTTAAGTGAGATATTGTTTTAGGTCACTTATGAGGGTCCATTTCAGTTAGAAAGGCCGCCTTCTAAGGCAGCTATGTAGGAACAGAGAGCAAAGGCCAACTGGAAAAGAATGGAATGTTTATAGAAGTATTCCCTGAGTTCCAGGGTGAGGCAAGGATATGAACAAAGTTCCTCTTGTTTACATTGGAATTTTCCAGGCTTTCCTCAAAATGCTTTCAGTGCTTCTTAAGTGAGTAATAAATAAAACCTTTAGCAGATCGCCACATTTAAAATTAAGCCGGCTTTCTCTTCTGGGATAGAGATGATATTGATGACTCATGTTGCACAAATGGGCGTATCCGTATCAAATCAAATGCTCCCTATAATGAGAATGTGAGAGTAATTCCACTCGACACTGACTAGCAGTAACAAGGTTCGGTGCTGTAACGAGACTACTGGCTACCAGCTTCCTGCTTCCTGTTTCAATAGGAAGTACATCAGCGTAGGAAAGCAAATTGCATTTGTGTAGAGCCTTTTCAGTCGGTTTTATTTACGGGTTGATTGGTTTTGTGCAGCTTTACTCACCCTGCTGTCATTTTATTATTAAATTTAGTTGTTTTTTTATGTGATGGTCAAATAGTTTCATCTGCCCAGGGACGTTGTCATTCACCCCACTCTGAGGCCTGCGGTGTGTGTTCAGAGCGTTTCTTTACTGACTCATCCACTCTAATTAAGTTTAGTCGTCTTGGGTTTGGGCCAAGTACTTGTAGTGCTCTGTTACCCACAGTCCCTCCGTTGTGCTGAGCTACACATGACTTGACGGTGGGGGTAATTGTTGTTCTTGCACACTGTGGCTGTTTGGGCTCAATTCATCTTCCTTTAAGACTGATGGTGTAAAACGGCTGTTTCCTTTTTACTTTACCCCACTTTGCTTTGTGCTTGTCCCACATTTTCTTCCAATATTCATCTGTCCATCTGACCATGCTGCACAGATTTTACTTCACTTTTTTCCTGTTAAGTCTTTCACAGTGTTGCGGCGACCACAGGATGTTGTAACGTTTGGGGTTAAGTAGAACAGGAACTAATTTTTCTGTTGTGCACATGCACCACAATAGTGCCCATGCTCTACAATACGTGCTGTTGGACCTTTCCAGCCAGCAAGACCTTTCTACAGATCAAATGTGTTCAGCTACTGAATGTTGAAAGACGTCTTTAGCACTAGAAACTAGCTAGCAACTAACGCTTATCAAAATAATCGATTACTCTGATGACTGTTGTTCCGATTAATCGGATGAAAAATAAAACAATTTTACATTCAGTTCTTTTTAATCCATTATTTTAAACCATGTTATTCCACATCCTGACCAAACAATGTGTGATATAAAGCCTATGAAAACAAATATAGTGAATGTGTCTATGTAGGCAGTGCTGTACATTTATAAGGGAGGAAAAAGGGTTAAAATGAGTGTTGTCAAAAGTACAGACTTCACTGTCAAGTCGGTTCTGAAATTAAAAAAATTACGATACCAGCATTTCCCCTCTAGCGTTGAACAGATTCATAAACCCTTCTGACTGGCCATTGTGTTCACACGTTCAACATATAGGTCAGTGATTGGCTACAATCATAGTATAAAGCATTGTCATGTTTCGGACAGCGTGACTCGTGTACATTTCCCAGAGCCGCTCACTCTGTGTCCGCTGCTATTTTCTATATCTGTTTGGCCATAGAAATTGGTTATTCACTACTGTAAAGTGACATGACTGGCTGATTGTTTCAGACACGACTAATCGATAATCTCCCCATTTCACTGCTCGCGTTCCGTGTGAACAAGCCCCTAGTGCCCATGAAGGAACGCAGCAATGCGGAAAATCTTTTTCATATATATATATATATATATATATATATATATATATATATAATACACACACACTCACCTAAAGGATTATTAGGAACACCATACTAATACTGTGTTTGACCCCTTTCGCCTTCAGAACTGCCTTAATTCTACGTGGCATTGATTCAACAAGGTGCTGAAAGCATTCTTTAGAAATGTTGGCCCATATTGATAGGATAGCATCTTGCAGTTGATGGAGATTTGTGGGATGCACATCCAGGGCACGAAGCTCCCGTTCCACCACATCCCAAAGATGCTCTATTGAGTTGAGATCTGGTGACTGTGGGGGCCATTTTAGTACAGTGAACTCATTGTCATGTTCAAGAAACCAATTTGAAATGATTCGAGCTTTGTGACATGGTGCATTATCGTGCTGGAAGTAGCCATCAGAGAATGGGTACATGGTGGTCATAAAGGGATGGACATGGTCAGAAACAATGCTCAGGTAGGCCGTGGGATTTAAACGATGCCCAATTGGCACTAAGGGACCTAAAGTGTGCCAAGAAAACATCCCCCACACCATTACACCACCACCACCAGCCTGCACAGTGGTAACAAGACATGATGGATGTTCTCATTCGGTTTACGCCAAATTCTGACTCTACCATCTGAATGTCTCAACAGAAATCGAGACTCATCAGACCAGGCAACATTTTTCCAGTCTTCAACTGTCCAATTTTGGTGAGCTCGTGCAAATTGTAGCCTCTTTTTCCTATTTGTAGTGGAGATGAGTGGTACCCGGTGGGGTCTTCTGCTGTTGTAGCCCATCCGCCTCAAGGTTGTGTGTGTTGTGGCTTCACAAATGCTTTGCTGCATACCTCGGTTGTAACGAGTGGTTATTTCAGTCAAAGTTGCTCTTCTATCAGCTTGAATCAGTCGGCCCATTCTCCTCTGACCTCTAGCATCAACAAGGCATTTTCGCCCACAGGACTGCCGCATACTGGATGTTTTTCCCTTTTCACACCATTCTCTGTAAACCCTAGAAATGGTTGTGCATGAAAATCCCAGTAACTGAGCAGATTGTGAAATACTCAGACCGGCCCGTCTGGCACCAACAACCATGCCACGCTCAAAATTGCATAAATCACCTTTCTTTCCCATTCTGACATTCAGTTTGGAGTTCAGGAGATTGTCTTGACCAGGACCACACCCCTAAATGCATTGAAGCAACTGCCATGTGATTGGTTGATTAGATAATTGCATTGAGAAATTGAACAGGTGTTCCTAATAATCCTTTAGGTGAGTGAGTGTATGTGTGTGTGTGTGTGTGTGTGTGTGTGTGTGTGTATATATATATATATATATATATATATATATATATATATATATATATATATATATATATATATATATATATATATATATATATATATATATATATATATATATATATATATATATATATATAATATATTTCATAAAACCTTGATGTTAGTTAGTTAGTTAATTATTTATTTAATTGTGAGTTTGTGGTTTGAATCAGACTCGGTCAGTGAATCATTCAAATCTAGGTTTGGATGAGAACCAGTTCTTGGTTCTGGATAAGAATTGACTCTAAGAATACAAAAAAAACTAAAACAATTTGGCTCCTATCCAATGCCACCTTTTCACCATTTCCAACAGTTTTAATTAGAATACATCACTTCCGGTCAGGCTTAAGCTGCAGAAGTTTAAATATTTGAATGCATTCGTTCATGTGCATATCTCCCCATTGGAAATTAATAACCTCCAGCCTGTCATTTGTTGGAGAAATTTTTCAAATGCAGAGCCATAGTCTTTTTCTTTTTTTTTTTTGGTCTGGGGCCCTCTCAACGGAGTGAAAAATAGTTATTTCTGGAAAACAAAGTAGCATCTAGTGAGAGTCTCACTTTCCCTTTCCCAGCGGATTAGACCTACTGTTTAATTAACACGAGTGCTCTCCATAGCTACAGTCTCCTGGCTGTGAGATCACCTTGCGTAACAATATTATTATCCAGAGCTAGAGGCTTCTGTTTTAGCTTTACAATAGTTTACTTTGACAGTTCAATTGTAAGGGTGAAGTTACCACCACAATACTTTTATCATGCGTGTTAAAAGATGTAGATTTACTTTTGAAATGGTTTACACTTAGAAATTGCTAGTAAATTAGTAAGTTGCAAAGAAACAGCAGTTAATACATTTGAATTAAGTGTGCTCCAATCATTTTTATTTATAACTTAGATTCTTTCTTATACAGTCTATGTCTGATATTTTGTAGGGTGTATCTACACCTGAAAAAAAAACTGGCTGTATGATCAACAACCTGTGTTTCTAAGTTGAAAAATGTAATAAACACTGTAACAGATTTTGCCATACTAGTGTCATTGCAGTATCACTGCGGTACTGTATAGTGTTAATAACTTAAGTCAAATTAAATTGAAATCAAAATTTGTTATTTTTTTAAAAATGTCTGTCTAGTTTTTATACATTTATTTCAGTTTTCGTTTAGTACATCAGGTTAATTAAACTAAATAACAGGTTAATTTCAACTAAATTTATTTTCCTTTTTTTATGTTTTGTTTTGTCAGTTAACATTCATTTATTTAAAGTAAAGAGTTTTTTCTTTCTTTTTTAATGGTTTTAGTTTTTGTTAACTATAATAACACTGATACTAGTAAAATCTGTATATTTAATATACGTCAAATAATGTTCTTAGTCTTTCCTTTCTTTGACGGGCATCCCAGACAGAAGCTACAATAGTTTACTTTAAATTAAATAGAAATTAAATTACATAGTTTGTGTAACCAAATAATAACCGGGTGTAAATTGTACACACTTGTTTAATAAACCAGCCTGAAATACACCAGGACTCTTATTTTGAAATGTCTGTGCTTTATTATTGCAGGATGCTCATTCAAATTCATACCAGGAGATAAAATATGCATTCTTACAACCGTATACAACATATGGCAATATAAACACCGTAAAGTAAGCATTGTCATAATTCATCAGCATTGGTTCATAAGCATTCGTTTGGCATAAATGCGCACTATTTATCGTTTGCGATCTGACCTCAAGCAGTCTGAACTAGGGCTGCACGATTTGGGGAAAATATCTAATTGCGATTTATTCTGGTAAAATTGCAATTTTTAAAATTCTATTTTTATTTTTACTAATGAAAAGTGTTTGTATAACATTTTGTTTATATATTAATGGCTAATAATAATAATAATAATTATTATTATTATTATTATTATTAACTAAATAAAATATTTAACACAATTAGAAATATTTAACATTTTTATTATTAAAAATAGAGTATTTAAGAATAAATATAACAATATAATAATAATAATAATAATAATAAAAATATTTATATTTTACAAAAAAACTGCTGGGTTACCTGCTAATATGCAGACAGCTTATGACTAAAAATCATTAGAAAGGTCTAAGGATTTATTGTAAAATAAATTAAACAAATTAAATAAAAATTCAGCTTTTTATCTGTGATGTCAATTTCTTAAAGTCTATGTCTTTAATATGAAATATGAGCCTCTTATGCATCCACTGTGTCGGAAAAACATATGGATTGTCATATCAATTCTTTTAGAGAGAAGTATTATTTTTCTTCTTTTTTTTTTTAACCCAAAAGTTTAATTCATACTGGAAGCCAGAGGGCGCCCTCGAGCAGAAACGCCACATTTGCCTCAGAGAAGTAATCGTTTTCAGGAAATCCCTAATGTGAAGCTCGCGCGGTGTAGCTGCATAAACAGAAGATAGAAACTCTTTGACTGATTAAACGTGAAGAATAAACACGACTGCATCAAGATATGGTGTATTTGAGTTCTTCCAGCCTTCTCGGGTATTTGCATAATAAAGTAAGCAGTGCTGATTGACAGAGACTATAAAATAATGCATTGTCTGCCTCATTCTGTGATTTAAGAAGCCACATCAGCTCACAAACACTCGACTGACGACATGAAGTGAGTTAAAACGTGTTTTGTTACAACGCTTTGCATTACTAGTTTAAGATGTTTGACGCGTGTTGCTTTTTTAAACTCGCGTTATAAGCGGCTCAAACACGCAGTGCTTTCAGACGGAGCAGCGTTTACTCCTGATCACAGAGCCGCTCTTCACTGACACACCGGGCATATATTGAATTAAAATCGCAGCCTTTGCGCTTTCATAATCGCGCACAAACCAAATCGCGATTGCGGCTCGACTTCGAATAATCGTGCAGCCCTAGTCTGAACCTGTAGAACGCACAACAGCGCCACGTGCAGGATTTATTTAATGAAATCATAATCTTTTGAAGTTTAATAATCACATTAGGCAGTATCGTGATTTATGTTTTCCCACAATATAAGGTGCCTTAAAATGATCATTAAGACGCTTGTTATATCATTTAAAGTATTGAAGACTTTTTATGATCTTGCATTTAAGAAAAAATCCCTGCGGATCAGTTTTATTCGCACATATGCACCAAAAATACATTTTACAGTTCGCACACATCTGTTTTTAGACGCAAATGTGAGTAAAATGGTCGCACTGTCAACTCTATTTTTTGCCCTACTTGCTGGACGTCACATGCCAGCCGAGCTACTGCACTTGAGAAGAATGGGAACGTTTCCAGCGGCTATTGTAGCCCTAGTATCGCACAGCCTCGTTTTCTTCCCCATCAAGCTGTTTATACTATCCGTTTCGAGTAGCTGTATCAATGCAGAATTCATAGCCTACGTTCAGAGAGAGTCGCTTCACACGTCTTTGCTGTGTAAACCTAAGGACAACGGAGACTCTTGAGGACACATTGGGTTTGTCAGGTAAATCCTCTTTACCTGACGCCGTTTGAAATCCCTCCGCTCTTACCGACACTTCCGCCCTTTGATTAGTGCTACTAATCTTGACTTCATAATCTTGTTAAGTTTAATGGTTGCTCAGTAACGAGCCTAATCTCGGGCTTTATCCCCTAGACTAACATGTTAGTCTTGCTCAGGCTTCCCTGGTGGTGATAGTTCTGGATAATCCCTAATTAGAGTGAATTAAACTCAGCTGGACAGAAGGGAATGGAGTCGTGGGTGGTGCCAGTGTCAAATCCAAGCCGTTCTCCACTGTGAAGTGCGTGAACTGGCCGTGACAGGTCACTCAGCCTTGTTTTCATCGACCAAACGCTTTATAAAATAACCTGCTGTTGTTTCCCTAGGTTATGTACCTGCTGTCCATGTTTAGGAGAGAACTGTTACAGCCTTGTTAAACGGCTGCGCCATCATTCTCAGCTGTGTTAAATTACCCTGCGCTCTCTTCTGGGCATATTAACGTTGAGGCGACTGCCAAATGGCTAGCGGTGTTTGTACCGGTTTACGCTGGCAGCTCAAGTGATGTCATCTGGGCATGAATGCTTTCAGCTGAACTGTGTTTGCTGCAGGACCTTGTTTTTCGTGTTTTGCTGATTCTTCAGCAGGAACAGATTGTATTTCATCAGTCTTAATTAACTTTTACCAGCTCCAGGCGGGACGTGAGCTGCCTTTTATTATGCACGGGTGTTTTTCTGTCCTACTTCCCTCAGCCAGTTTAGCTTCTCGACTAGGGAGGTCAGTTTTCATTAAAACACCATCACTGAATCCTATAAATTCTGGCTAATACCAATAGCGATATAATTATAAATCTTAATCCAAATTTGTATATAATTTTTGAGAGCCTCATTACAGCCTATTTGACTTTCAAATCAAAAATCAAATCACCTTTATTTATATAGCGCTTTTAACAAGTCCAATTGTTTCAAAGCAGCTTCACAGTGTTAACAGGAAAATAATGCAACAGAATTTGTACAGCCGTTCTGGTGAAACGGTGATGTTATCCAGCTAATTTCAAGTATCATATAGCATCGATGCGGGCAGATCGGTAATATAGAAGAAATTTAGGTGTCCCCAACTGAGCAAGCCAAAAGCCAGAGGCAACGGTGGCAAGGAACCAAAACCTTCAGGGTCAGAATGGAGAAAAAACCTTGGGAGAAACCAGGCTCAGTCGGGGTGCCAGTTCTCCTCTGGCCGACGAACAAACAGTGTATGATTATAATTCTGGCAACATAGCAGGTCTTAATTCATATTAGGCAAATAGATATTTGTTAGATTATTCGAGAGATTGAGTCGCCACACCAAGACGGGTTTAATGAGGATGTCGTGTCGATGCAGCATTTACGGGGGGAGTTTATTTGACATGTTCTCTGCAGACACTTCAGGGATGCGTTGGTCATGTCCAGGCGCTGGTCCACCATCTGATCTGGATACGGCCTGGATCTGGCTGACTGCAGTAAACCTCGGTATAAACAGAGAGACTAACATTAGCGTAGATGCCATTCTTCTTATGATGTAACGAGTACATCAGGTGTTATGGGAAGTGTTCCCGGTACACTTTGACACGTTGCACTTCACTGTATTTGCCATATTTTTTTGAAGGGATTCCAATCATATTTCAAGCAATTGAAAGCCATCATGGAGAACAGTGCGCATCTCAGCTGAAGGAAATAATCCATTATTTATCAGCTTTAATACATCGGCCAAATGTTCTTATCGGGCTGCTAATGATAACATTAAAAATGAACATCTATCGGCCGATACTGACGGGGAAAATGGTCTGTGTGCCAGGCGCACGGTCCAAAAGGATTGTATTTAGTCTCTTGAGTCATGGGTGTGTTTCGGGCGTAACGTGCAATAAAGCAATTAGAGTCTCATCTCCCATTCCCTTTAAAAGCCAGTTGCCGTGGTGGATTCACCATTTTCATAACAGAATTTGTGATCGGAAAGACTCCAGAGAGGAATCCTTTTATTTTTAATATTTAAAAATGTTTGTGTGATGCTGCATCCCTGTGTATAAGCAGAGTGTATGTGCGTTGTGCACCCGCCTATAGGTACATGTTACTAACACACCCTTTAAATAACACTTAAAATACTGCAGACCAGATTTTGTTGGTAAATAGTGCAGTCGTTTTCAGTTCCTCAAAATATCAACGCGCCAACAATGCGCCTGAACACACCTGGTTTTCAGACCAGCACGCCCATGGGCGAACAGATGGGTGCGAGTGCATTTGCTATTTAAACAACGTGGAGCTGGACATGAAAATGAGAACTGCGTCAGGCTGAAAGCAAAACACTTGCGTCGTGCCTGGTGTCACATTGTGCCTGGTGTATGATAGGGCCCACAATGCCATGTTAACCAGATGGAGTTCAACAGAAAAAATGCACAGAAATGTTAAGAGTTAACTATGACATTAACTATATTTGCATCCACACCAACACACGATAACATTGTTTATTAGGCTATATTCTTGTCATTTTCATCTGCCGCTTTAAATGTTCAAGCTCTTTAAAGTCAGGATGGATTTTGCAGCCAATACCATTTTCTTTACCATTGTAAAGATTTCCTGTGATTTCAGATGACATACTTAAAAAGTAATACCAAAACAAGGTATCTTCAAAGTACATGGTCTCATTCGATAGAAAACCTTTCAAATTTGGAAGAAAAATTTGATCATGTTTGGAAGTTTTGGTATGTTACATCACTGCTGAGGAAAAAGTGATGACATGTATTTATTCTGTTACTTATGCTTGATGTGACAAGTTTTTGGCTTGTTCACAATCACGTCAACTGTATCTGGGACAAATTTTGTGTTGATATCTCAAAGCAATCAAAAGTTATTACATTCTGAACCATGGTTGCCTTTTTATCAAAGTTTTACTGAACATAAGAACTACTTACTTGTGTAAAAGCATAAAAATATTTATAATTACACAGAATAAGTAACATGTAATAAAGTCCTGGTGGTTATGATCTTCCAGAGCTGTTTCAGCTGTGCTGCTAGGGCTGGAACTAACGATTATTTTTTCTATAAATTTTTCTGCTTATTCCACCACCAAAATGGCCGCTATTTAAAACCGTTTCACCCCTGCATCAAACTCGTCTATTCCCAGAAATCAAGGAAAGCAGGTTTTCTATATGCCCACTTTTTAGAGCTTCATACACACCTGAAGCAGATAATCAAGCTCTTCAGGATCACTAGACATGTCTAGCTGAACTCTGCGTGATGATGGCCCTCTGGGAGCGGGATTGGGACACACCTGGTTTAGTGCCAATGGGAACGTGACAACACATCATGTGTGTCTCGCTTCTGATCCTCAACTTGAAAACCTAGCCGCCGGATCAGTGTGCCAGAGCCTGCTGGTGGAGAACGGCCTCTTTCGCTGTCAGGGGAGTGAAGAGGCCCAGAATGGAAAAAGTCGTGCAGTGTTATCTGAATTCCTGTCTGACCGTAGCCAAAACCATCCGCTGCCAAAACTAAGACTCTTTTCACAAGGCAAAAATGACTTTGAAGATTCTGCTAGAATCTTGCGCTCTTTTATTGATTACATTGTTTTTATATTTTATTTTATAGTCCGTTTCTAGTTATCATTCCATATTAATGAGCAGAAACTAGTTTTGTTGGTTTTCATGGCTTGGGTGCAGCAGTAATGCAGAGCGTTTGTCAGTTTGGGGAATCTCCTGAAGTGTTACGCAAACAACATCTGTCTTCAATATGCAGGACCTACAACACTGTACTAGTACACCATATGCTGAGAAGAGGATGTTTTTTCTCTGTTCCCTGGCTCTCTCGGTTCGTATCTCGCACGTTTGTTCATATGTGGTCCTCGTTACAACTGTTTGTCAGCTAAGCTGGCAGATCTTTGCACTTTGTTTGAATGAAGTTGTCGGATTTATAGACACCGTTGCGCTGTTGGTGGCCAAGTGGAATTTCTCCTCTTGATGACTTGAAGGGCCCTTTCAGGGTGACACATGTACACTCGCCTAAAGGATTATTAGGAACACCTGTTCAATTTCTCATTAATGCAATTATCTAATCAACCAATCACATGGCAGTTGCTTCAATGCATGTAGGGGTGTGGTCCTGGTCAAGACAATCTCCTGAACTCCAAACTGAATGTCAGAATGGGAAAGAAAGGTGATTTAAGCAATTTTGAGCGTGGCATGGTTGTTGGTGCCAGACGGGCCGGTCTGAGTATTTCACAATCTGCTCAGTTACTGGGATTTTCACGCACAACCATTTCTAGGGTTTACAAAGAATGGTGTGAAAAGGGAAAAACATCCAGTATGCGGCAGTCCTGTGGGTGAAAATGCCTTGTTGATGCTAGAGGTCAGAGGAGAATGGGCCGACTGATTCAAGCTGATAGAAGAGCAACTTTGACTGAAATAACCACTCGTTACAACCGAGGTATGCAGCAAAGCATTTGTGAAGCCACAACACACACAACCTTGAGGCGGATGGGCTACAACAGCAGAAGACCCCACCGGGTACCACTCATCTCCACTACAAATAGGAAAAAGAGGCTACAATTAGCATGAGCTCCCCAAAAGTGGACAGTTGAAGACTGGAAAAATGTTGCCTGGTCTGATGAGTCTCGATTTCTGTTGAGACATTCAGATGGTAGAGTCAGAATTTGGTGTAAACAGAATGAGAACATGGATCCATCATGCCTTGTTACCACTGTGCAGGCTGGTGGTGGTGGTGTAATGGTGTGGGGGATGTTTTCTTGGCACACTTTAGGCCTTGTTGAATCAATGCCACGTAGAATTAAGGCAGTTCTGAAGGCGAAAGGGCGTCAAACACAGTATTAGTATGGTGTTCCTAATAATCCTTTAGGTGAGTGTAAATGTACACTGTAAAAAATTCATGATTCATCACAACTTTTTTTAATCTTTTGTCAAATGAACTTCGATAATTAATATGGTTCAGATAACATATGTTAAGTTTCTATTTATTAAACCAATCTCCATTGTATTAACTCTAGTGCTGTCAAAGCGATTAATTGCAACCAGAATAAAAGTTTGTGTTTACATAGTGTGTCTACTGTGTATAATATAAATGCACTCATGCATGTATATTTAAGAGGAATGTTATATTTATATAGAAAATATATATTATGCAAATATTTCTTAAATATATACATGCATGAGTGTATTTATATGTATGATTATACACAGTACACACACATTATGTAAACAAACTTTTATTTTGTATGTGATTTGATTGCGATTTAATCGATTTGGCAGCACTAATTAACACAATTTTTATTTCAATGAACTCACGATTTTAAGGCAACCAGGTAACTTGCATAATTTTAGTAATTCCTGCAGGTTTCACGCTCACACCAAAAGTGCGCAGCATTGATCTATACAAGCGGAGCTCTCATAAAGCCTCCTCAAACGGCTCGCAAGTACCAAATTGAGCTCTCTTTTGTGGCGTATTGCACTTAAGTGGTCAAAATGCCTGTCTTGGCGAGTATTCAGGTCAATACTGTCAGTTCTGGAACGTAAACAGTTGAGAGAAAACACATGTTGTGTATCAGTGTATTGGATCCGTGCATAAGCTCTTAAAGTGACAGCAGCCTAATAAACCAGCTGCCGTCTGTCATGTTCATCAAAGAACAAAAGACTCTGCTCTTGACTCAACCTCTGTAACTTTAGTTATAAATTAACAATTTTTGTTGTAAACTTAGTTCAGTGATTCAAATAAAGCCTTCCTGTGCCGTGTGTAAGCTATTGCAACCAAATTACCAAAATTATCAAAAAATTATGAGATGCTAAAGTATCTGAACGGCAATGTACATGGCAGTTTTCCTTGTGGTATCGAATATCGATACTTTTCAAGGTATCGTATCGAATTTGGGAATTCCAGTATTGTGCTAACACTAAACAAAGTTATTAAGCAGCACCACTATTTTCAACATTGATAATAATCATAAATGTTTCTTGAGCATCAAATCCTCATATTAGATTGATTTCTGAAGGATCATGTGACACTGAAGATTGGAGTAATGATGCTGAAAATTAATTGCATTTTAAAATATATTATTATTTTAAAAAGTAATCGTTTTCACAATATTACAGGTTTTACTGTAATGAAATTAAAATTCTTAATGTTTTAATAACATCATGAACTACTTGAGTATGTGTAGTTGACAAAACCACGCCATAGATTTTTTTTTTAAACAGACACTTGTTCATCTCACCATTTATTTCGGTTTTCAGCTCTACTTTTGATTTATTCATCCAAATAATTCCATGAAATTCCGCCTTGTACATAAATTCCCTTTTTTTTATGGTTTCGGTGGTTGTTCACGTTTGGCATCATGGAAATGGCTTTACAAAACGTGTAGGCCCTGTATTTGTCAGTAACGTGCCAAAATCACAAGTGCAAAAGATCACAGCGAATCGCGATTGCTCTTTTGCAGATGCATCTTCCATGTGCCAAAGCAAGTTGAAAGTGATTCAGTTCTGTTATGAGTGTGATTTTGTGTGTTTAGCACGCCAATACCATGTAAGGAAAGGAAACGCCACAGTGAGGTGCCTCTATAAGCGAAGCGTGCCGCAGCTCTGCAGAACAGGAAACTACAGAAGCTGCTGTGAAGGTGAAGCAGTCGTATTCTGACTTTAGTGCGCTAGGACGGAGAGAACACAAGCACTTTCTGTTCCAAGCCTACTGCATTGCAGCACGAGAGTTTCCCAGACATCCCCTCTGCATTCACTGCTGTATTTAGCGTACATCTTTGAAAGGCCTCACTGGGTGAAGACATAAGGATGTGTCTTATGACCTGTGCATGTAAACATCCAGTCAGTGAGCCAATCAGAGGCTAATTCAGGAACTGAAAGTCAGAGTAATTTGTCATGAGTCATTAGTTTGTGAATCGGTTTGCGAATGTTTTTTTTTATTTATTTTTTTATTTTATATATATATATATATTACACACATACACATACACACAGATCAGGCATAACGTTATGACCACTGACAGGTGAAGTGAATAACACTGATGATCTCTTCATCACGGCTCCTGTTAGTGGGTGGGATATATTAGGCAGTGAACATTTTGTCCTCAAAGTTGATGTGTTAGAAGCAGGAAAAATGGGCAAGCGTAAGGATTTGAGCGAGTTTGACAACTGTATTCCCGGTCTGCAGTGGTCATTGTCTATCAAAAGTGCTCCAAGAAGGAACAGTGGTGAAACGGAGACAGGGTCATGGACCAAGGCTCACTGATGCACGTGGGGAGCGAAGGCTGGCCCGTGTGGTCCGATCAAAGAAGTTAATGCTGGTTCTGATAGAAAGGTGTCAGAATACACAGTGCATCGCAGTTTGTTGCGTATGGGGCGGCATAGCTGCAGACCAGTCAGGGTGTCCATGCTGACCCCTGTCCACCACTGAAAGCACCAACAGTGGGCACGTGAGTATCAGAACTGGACCACGGAGCAATGGAAGAAGGTGGCCTGGTCTCATGAATCATGTTTTCTTTTACATCACGTGGATGGCCGGGATTAAATTCAATTTTAAAATATATTACAATTTTAAAATATATTACAATTAAAAAAAAAAAAAAAAAAAAAAAACTTGTATTGCTGTTTTTACTGTACTTTACATGAAATAAATGCAGCCTTGGTGAGCATGAATGAACTTAAAAAAATGGTAGTATATATTAAGTAATCTTTATCTATATCTTGTATACATTTGAAATAAATTGGGGATTTGTATTAATTTTGAATCAACCTAAAATTATGCTGCACACACAGCGCTGTGTAGTGTGTTTGAGTCACTGCAGTAATTGGCTTTGACCACTAATGCAATAGTGCTGTATACAGATGCCCACATTAGGCCGCTTCCATTGCTGTGTGTGTGGTGAATTCATTTCAAATCCAGTAATATTATTAAAAATTAACACGCTGGAGGAACTGATCGCATGACATTATGTGGGTCAGATCTCCATTGCTACCGATTTTCGTGGCACATTTGTTTCTTCTCCCCTAACCTCGTTGATGTTTCCCTCTAGCTGTCAATCATGGCCGAGCAGGAGCCCACACCAGAGCAGCTGGCTGCTATCGCAGCGGAGAACGAACAGAGCGAGGCTGTCAACTACAAGCCACCAGCACAGAAGAGCCTTCAAGAGATCCAGGAACTCGACAAAGATGACGAAAGCCTTCGCAAGTACAAGGAGGCGCTGCTGGGCAACTGCAGTGTTGCTGCAGGTGTGTGTCGCTTTCTTGTACACACCCGCTCTCTCTCTCTCTCTCTGCTATGGCCTAGTTTGATAAATGTTTCTATGCACGCACGCACACACACACACATACACACACATATTAGGTTGTAGTGCAGCAGTCCCTTTCCCAGAATTCATCCCATGGACCTGTTCTTCTTTCAGCACACTTTGATTTTTAGCTTATTTGACTAGTATGTCTTGGCATGCACTAAAGCCGTGTGTGTGTGTGGGTGTGGGGGTATGGTCTCGGACTCATTGGCACATCACATGATGCTGCTTTTATTTTTTATTGTATTAATGTATTCAAAAATACTAGGGATGCACCGATATGGAAATTTTGGCCGATACCGATAACCAATATAACCAGTATGTTGACAGATAAATCTAAATAGATAAAAGTCTCACCATTAAAGCCATGTCCAAGCACACAATTATAATGATGTTCTTGTTATAATTTTATGTAGCGTATATATGACAGACTTGTGCTTCATGTTGCACTTCACTGTATTTTCATTTTTGAAGGGATTTCAATCATATTTCAAGCAATTCGAAGCCATCATGGCGAACAGTGCACATCTGAAGTGTCTCAGCTGAAGGAAATAATCCATTATTTATCGGCTTTAATATATCGGCCAAATGTTCTTATCCGATAACGATAACATTACAAATGAACATATATCGGCCATGTGGTGGCCGATATATTGTGCACCCCTAAAGAATACATTACAGTTGCATTTCATGCATGCAGTGACTTAAATACACCTCTGTTATGAGGAGCATTTTTTAAATATATTTTTGGGGCATGCATTTAAAATGTCAGGTGAAGCAGCTGTCTGGGTATAGCATGAAAAAAACACATTCAATTAATACAATTCTTATTCAAGTCATATGGTGCATCATAACATGCAGGCAAAAAAACTAAAATGGAGTTTGGTAAATACAAACCTTTCTATTTCAAATCAAATCACCTTTATTTATATAGCGCTTTTTACAAGTCCAGTTGTTTCAAAGCAGCTTCACATTGTTAACAGGAAAATAATGACTGCTTAATGTAATTATTCATAACATTTGTTTTAAGATTTTAATCATGTGACACTTCAGCTTTGCATCACAGGAGTAAATTGCATTTTAAAATGTATTAAAAAATATTGAAATAAAATATTCATTTGAACTGTAGTGTGTATACGTTTTTATTCAATGTCAGGAAAATGTTATTACCGTTGCTTTGACGATTACACAACATGACATTTTAAGAGCCACTGAATTGAAATAGTTTTATTTGTTTTGAAAGTGGTATAAAAGTTTTTCAAAATCAAATGAAGCCAACATGATTACATAAAGTACATTTTCTAAGCACAAGTGTTTTAAACTAGGTTTTTAAAGGTTTGTTCTCCTCTCCCTGAAGTTTTAATCGCGATCCAGTTCTGATATTGTTGCACTGTGACGTATTGAAGTGTAGCTTCTATCCCGCTCGAGTTCAATATTCAGCATGTGTTTTCATCCAGATACGCGTGTTGTTCCAGGACCATCAGATAATGTTGAGCCAGGAATGTGTCCTCTTTGGATAAATCATGTTGTTCTGGGCTGGAGCTGTAGACTCGCGGTTAACGGCTCACGCCTCCGGCTGCTTTCCTTGTACCAGCACCTTCCAAAAACGAGGTCACGTCTCTCGAGTTCCTGCTCCTTTTTTGCTTTCATCAGCAGTCCGCCATTACAATGTGTCATAGCTCATCCCATCACCTGAAGAGCTTTTTGAACGGGTGTCAAGAGGCGGGTGTTTAATCATCTCATTACTTACTGTAGAGTGAGTAAAGCATCATGATGGATGGCCAGCCATAAACGTCAGCTGTGTATTTCTGTAGTTCCTGCGTTTAACCATCAGTTGTGGGACTATTGCTCATACTATAAACAAAATTGTGAAATTGCTTATAGAACAAGCGGCAGCAAACATATTTGCAAAAGTTTGTTTTCCCAATTACACGCGCTCCTCGTCCTTAATGGGTCAACAAAACCCTGATCTCACTGCATTAGCGGAGCCAGAGGTTGAGCTGCTCAAGCAAACAAAAGTGTTTTCTGGAAGTCATCGCCGTCAGACATTCCTCAGGAAGTCAAGCTGTCAGTGTCTCACTATAATTGTCTCTGTAAACTGGAATAGGATTTATTTTAACATTTCAAGTGAGGTTTTATTCCAAATAAGACTTCGTTCTGGTGAAGGTCAAGAGAAAATGCTGTTTATGTAACATTTTAGTTGGTGTTGTTAATCACATGCATCAAGTGACTAACATTCCAGTGAATTTTTGAGTGGTTGCTGGAGAGTGTTGGGTAGGTTGTTTACTGAAAAACAACCCCACCCCATAATCCACCCTCCACCAAACTTTACACTTGGCACAATGCAGTCAGGCAAGTACCGTTCTCCTGGCAACCGCCAAACCCAGACTCGTCCATCAGATTACCAGACAGAGAAGTGTGATTGGTCACTCCAGAGAACACGTCTCCACTGCTCTAGAGTCCAGTGGTGGTGTGTTTTAAACCACTGCATCCGACGCTTTGGATTGCACTTGGTGATGTAAGGCTTGGATGAGCTGCTCGGCCATGGAAACCCATTCCATGAAGCTCTCTACGCACTGTTCTTGAGCTAATCTGAAGGCCACATGAAGTTTGGAGGTCTGCAGCTATTGACTCTGCAGAAAGTTGGTGACTTCTGCACACTGCTCCTCAGCATGCGCTGACCCCGCTCTGTGATTTCACGTGGCCTACCACTTCATGGCTGAGTTGCAGCTGTTCCCAATTGCTTCCACTTTGTTATAATAATAACAGTTGACCGTCGAATATTTTAGTAGTGAGGAAATTTCACGAATGGACTTATTGCACAGGTCCTATCACGGTACCACGCTTGAGTTCACTGAGCTCCTGAGAGCGACCCATTCTTTCACAAATGTTTGTAGAAGCGTCTGCATGCCTAGTGCTTGATTTTATACACCTGTGCCCATGGAAGTGATTGGAAAACCTGAATTCAATGATTTGGAGGGGTGTCCCAATACTTTTGGCAATATAGTGTATGTTGAGTGAGTTAATTAATTAGGGTGTGTTGATGTTTGTTCACTCTTGGCAGGTTTGGTTGGATTTAAACGAACTCTGGTGAGCACCAAACAAGTGTACCCAAACTTTTTACTTCCAAATAAAGTCTGGTGCGGTTTGACTGAAATTTAAATGCTACTCAGACCAAAGATATCTTAACAAACCAAAAATAGGAAGTGGTGTTAAGATGTCAAGCATATGTGTTTTTTTTTTTTTTTTTTTTTTTTTTTCATCATAGTCGCAATGTTGACAGACATCTAAAATCTGCTTGCAGCATATCTTTGTGTGTGCAAATGTGGTACTGTTTTGACTCCTTCACACATTTAATAAGCTCTTCACGAGTTCTCAGCTGTTCAAAAAACCATCATATGTAGCTACGCACATACAGCGAGCGCATTTAGCCCAGAACACAGCTTTGTTTTAGATGGTTGGTAAGTTCCAGCGCAAAATATACATCATAAAATCTGTCCAGTCAAGTTTACCATATCCTTGCTCCTTATGTTTAGTATCTTTTAGGTTTGATGTTCAAAATGACACTGAACGCTAAGTGAACCAGGACTTGGGGTGTGTTCACACTTGTAGTTCAGTTGGTCTGGACCAAAAAATCTAAACATTTAGTCCTGGTCCACTTAGCATTCACATTGGCATTTTAACGCTGAACCTAAAGATACCGAACCTAAAGGCATAGGGATGTGTTCACAACCTGATTGGTCGGCTTTTATGATGTATATTTTGCGCTGGAACTTACCGAACATCCAAAATAATGCTGTGTTCTGGGCTAAATGTGCTCGCTGTATGTGCGTAGCTTCATATGATGATATTCTGAGCAGCTGAGAACTCGTGAAGAGCTTATTAAATGTGTAAATGAGTCAAATGACGCGATTCTGACGCCTGTACCGAACTGATGGGCAACATCACGACTATGATGAGAAAAAACAGGTGTGTGTGAGCATTCTGTCCTTTTTTAGGCTCATATCTTCCTGTTTTTGGTTCGTTTACATGTCTTCATTTTTCAGCGGTCTCGGTCCTCTTGTTTGGTGTACACCAGGGTTCAGACGGCAGTGTTCACACTTATTCAAATGAACCGCACTAACAGAGCACTCGCACCAGAGTTTGATTTACTTGAAGCAAACAGCCCTGAGAAGCTAACATGCCTACGTCAATTACCGGCTGTACCTCAGGACAAGGGGTGAACATTTTTAAATCTGATTTTAAATAAGACGCGTTATGAATGAAACTTCAGTGATAACAGAATAGCCTTAAATAATGTACTGTTGCTGGCTGAGACCAGAGTTCATCAACATCTCAAAATTACACAGTCAGCACAGATGGCCTAGATAATATTCTTAACATTCTTCTTAATTGTGTAAAATATTAATACAATGAACCAAACGGTGTGAATAAATCTAGCCACATTTAAAAGTCAGAATGAGCGCTTGATTGCCAAAAAGAGTGAGAATCTGCCTGGCCTGTTGGTTGAGGTTTGGAGAACAACACAAAATGTAATCTGACTGCACTATTTTTCCAGTTTCATTGTCATTCCTGGTAAAAAAAAAAAAAAAAAAAAAAAAAAACGGATTCAAAGTTTGAAATCAAACCCTCTTGTGCTGTGTGTAGGCTTTTGCACAATGAAAAAGACCAATTAGGAACATCTTGCACTCAGGTGTGTGCTTAATTCTGTAAGAATCTTCCTAACCATTGAAATATGATTCGGTACGTAATTGTATCAATAATAAAAAGGAACATAATGTGTGGTGTCGTGTATTGGGGTGTTTGAAAGATGCCCTTCTCTGTAAAACTGCTTAAAATATGTGTTGTGAAAACACATGAGCAAGCATTTAGGTAAAAATAATTACCTTTTTAACAACGTCTAAAATATTACCCCACATAGCCCCCTCAGATGAATAAAGGGGGAAGGTTATTGAAACCTAAATGAAATTCAGGCCCTGGATGTACAAATGTCAATCTACAGCTTTTCTTATGTACTTTTTCTTGTGTGTTTTGTTCATTCTGCAGATCCCACCGCTCCCAACGTTCAGGTGACACGGCTAACTCTCATGTGTGAGACGGCTCCCGCCCCACTGACTCTGGACCTGCAGGGTGAGTAGCGATAGCTTGTGTTCTTAAAGGGACAGTTCACCCAAAAATGAAAATTTCTCTCATGTCGTTCCAAACCCACAAGACTTTCGCTCATCCTCAGAACACAAATGAAGATCTGTGCATATTCTTGATCTTGCCTAATAATTTTTGTCCATCCGTGGAAAGGCAATAAACATTTTCAAGCTTCCAGGTTTATGAAGACATCTTCATAGTAATCCATATGAATCGAGCTGTTTGTCTTCTAAAGTCGCACATTTTATTCATGTGTAAACATTAAAGGCACAATACGCAAGATTTTTAGATTATAATATCCAAAAACCACTAGAACAGTGTTATATATTTTGTTGACTTGTGTACTTCCCAAATGATTGTTTAAATCTCGTCAGGATTTACCGCGAGTACCATGTTTTACCATGTCTAATATCGATCTAGCTCACTGCAGTGTGAACAAGCATCTCAAAGCAGCCGCCGAGCGAACGCATAGAGTAGCATGATAACCTTCAGCACACTCAAAAATGTGTAAAATGATAAAACAGCGCTGCGTTACACACACACACACACACACACACACACACACACACACACACACACGAGCGGAAGAAGCGGAAGTGTTGTCTGTGGCGGCATAAAAGAAATCCATGCCACACACATCAAATTACACCTTTTTGAATAAGCGTCCTCTAGCGATGAAAAATTACATATTGTGCCTTTAATTGGCGCACATACATAGAGCACGTCAAATATGGTAAGCGGAAGCTCAAACGCCTCACTGTTTGGGCTTTTATTTAGTAATGAACATTACAGATTGTTTTGAAAATAAGACTTAGCATGAAACCTGTAATTTCGACACGGTTCATAGTATGCATATTCAAATACCCCTTTTATATAATCACACCACAACAATGCATATGCTATGATGTATTGGTCTGAGGTCTTTCTCTTGGATATATTCATACTATTATTAGTGAGTGTTATTTATGCTATGACTAAGCCAAACCAAACCTGTGGTGCAACGTAATCTTACAGTCACATGACCCATAAAGCACGGCACCCTGGGAGAGAGAGAGCTGAAGATGAGCAGACGCAGAGTGTGTGTGTCCTGCAGCCATCTGCTGGAAACATGATTCAACTGCAGTCTGTCGTTCAACACCACCGTTCACAATCAGCCTCACACCACACCTGACAATGGCAGCTCAACCTTCAAAACTCTCTTATATTTTTTCCTTATGCAGGTCATTATTAGTGGTCAGTTTTTATATTATTTTATTATTTTTTTTATGGCCAATGCTGATATAACAGGATGGCTGATATAAATGGTTGTCCTAGACAACCTCTGTTGTCCCATTTAGACACTTATCAACCTATTTTTCAAGTGAAAATTTTAAAGAAATGTTATGTCAGAGAATAAAAACTAACCAAAACACTGCTGATTTCAGAACAACGGAAGTGTTAAAATGCTAGCTCGTTTCCTGCTTTTGGCCTACAAACCTCAAAATAATAGCCCTGCTCACGACACTTACCAGCCAAAGAGAAAAAAAAGTATTCGCTGATGCTGATAATTAAAAAAAAAAAACTGTCTATTTACATCAGTAGCTCCGCCCAACAATGCCTGGTTGGGCCACACAAGATTAAAAAAGACGCCCGTCTTCAGTGGTGCAGTCAGTAGAGCGTAAGGCTCAAGAATCTTGGTTTTGACGTGATCGACCCGGGTTCAAATCCGCCTTTTGCCCAGCTCGCTCTTCTCTCTTTCCCCATCACATCAGAAAGGCATTTACTTTCAATAAAGATGATGAAAATGTTCTAAAGTGGAGATAAAGTGCCTAACGAAATGTTTATTAATAATAAAAGCATTTATTGGGTCGGGTTAGGGGCAGGTGTAGGGAGGGCTTTTATTGTCCCATTAAGGGGGAATGCATTTAATAATTTAAATAATCATTTACACTGTTATTATTGCTTCCTGTTAATGTACAACAATACTGAGGTGCAAATAGTATGTATCTGCCAAAATAAAGTATAACATATTGCAAAGAACTGCTACTTTTACATGGTGTAAACAGAATATATAATTAGAATATATAATAGCCGCTGCCATTTAAAAGAATGGCGAATTTGGTTGACCACTATCCATATACTATACAAGATGTGACGGTGATCCTGTTTCTCATATTTAGTTTTCGGCCTACTGTGAGGAATGTTAACGTTCATCTCGCTGTATTAACTCCACAGTGTGTTTGTTCCTCTCTCAGGTGATCTGGAGTCCTATAAGAAGCAGTCGTTTGTGCTGAAGGAGGGAGTGGAGTACAGGATAAAGATCAGCTTCAAGGTTAGATGATCACAACACGCAGTAATTGCTAGGGATAAACGGTCAACTTTCATCACGCTGTAACAATTTCCATGGCACATTAACTGAATCCAGTAAAAACGACTAAAGTTTATATTTCATAACCATGTGCATGTTATTGGATAATCATCTTATTTGAAGGTTGGATGCCCTGTATTTCCTCATTACTCAGCGTCTCTTCACGCCGTAGCTGCTGTGGTACCGACTGCATGTGCAAACGCTGCACTGAGCCTCTTCCTGTTTATGAGCTAAATAATGTGACGTCACTGGTCCATGTGTGTTTATATCTGTTTACAGGTAAACAAAGATATCGTCTCGGGGTTGAAGTACGTACAGCAGACCTTTAGGAAAGGGGTGAAGAGTAAGTGTACTTCAAAATGACAATCACATCCATGTTCGTGGCACATTTCACCTTCGCTTTGTTTTAGTTTTTTTTGCCCTCACAGTTCACTGACAAGGTTTGTACTGTAAATATGCTTGATATTTCTTTTGAAATAAATTAGCTACTGCGAGCTACTGTCTGTATGAGTGTTCCTGTCACAGTGCATCAGCGCAGTAGCTCAATATGATGATACACATCCGATGGTCTAAAATCGCTTTAATGTCCAAACTGGCAAGCCTTAAAACGCATACAATTGACAGTTTAGTGAAGACGCAAGTGAAAGTGCACCCAATGGAAACGCGTCAATTAAACAAAAACTCCCATATATCGCAAACAAGTTTTTACGCTCACGTGAGGTGGTTAGTCTAACCTCTTCACCTGTTTCTTGTGTTCAGTTGACAAGTCTGACTACATGGTGGGCAGCTATGGGCCCCGACCGGATGAATACGAGTTCCTGACGCCCTTAGAGGAGGCCCCCAAAGGCATGCTGGCCCGCGGCACTTACAACATTAAATCCAAGTTCACTGACGACGACAAGCACGACCACCTGTCCTGGGAATGGAACCTCAACATCAAGAAGGACTGGAAAGATTGAGTTGTTTCAAAACCCCTGTTTCCCTCCTTCCCTACTTCCCCCTTTTTTCCTCTCCAACCTCCTCCAGTTCCCTCCACCACCACCATCATCATCATCAATCATCAACATCATAGTCCTGGATTAACTGATTTAGAGGAAAAGGATCTTTCTCACTCCGTCCACTTTCCCATCTTCCATCCCTCCCTCCGTATTCCTACCCCTTTCCCTCCCTCACCCCCCTCCCAATGAGTATTGAGGCTTTTCATGAAATATATATGTGAAAACAAACAAAAACGTGCACAATCCATATTTTGTGTTTTGGTTTGTTTGTATATAAAAGTAAAAACAGAGGAAAAAAAATATTCGAAAAAACCTCATGGATACTTTTGACATGGTGGTTATGAGTAATCTTCACTGCCCCCGTCTTCCTCTTGTGTCCTGAACCCTTCCCGTTTACCCCACGTCATTCCTTTCTTTAACATTCCTTGTTTTCTTTTTAACCATGATCTGCCTTTATGAGTGTATTGGGAGAAGGTGCCACTTGCTGATATTTCGCCACTGGCATTCCCTCACAACTCAAGTTTGCCTTTGCCCAGAGGGAACGTGTCCGATGCCTTTGAGATGAGCCTAGGGTTAGTGTAGCAGGGGTAACTGTAGAAATGTTAGCGATTATAGCGGAGCGGGTCTTTACTTGTCTCTCGGTATGAATGTGTGCGTGTCCGGATATGGTTTTAGCTACGTAGGGTTCGCAGGATGTTAAGATTTTGTCCACTAGGGGAGCCGTACTAAAAATCAGCCTTGCCCTGCTCTAACGGCGTAGGGTTTTTGTTTAACCATTTCATCGCCATGAGGCCTTAAAAATGATTCCTGTAGCAAGACATTGAGGAGCTGCCTTTTAGCATCTGGGTTTAAATCAACTCAAGTCTTTTGTCCTTAAGAGGCCAAGGTGCTTTTCCGACTCTTGCCCCCTCAAGGGACTGGCGGTCACATCTTCTGCCTCGTTCGATTGGCTCAATTCAGGATGGACCAACCTTGAAGGCCAGTAGAAGTTAGTGAACCTTGATGCTGAGCAAACATCCCCAATTCAGTTATCACAGACCTTCCAAAGACGACTGGTGCTTCATTTGCAGAATGTGCCGTTTGCTTGTGGTTTTATGTGAGTTGCCGGTTAGGACGTTTAAAAAAAACAAACAAAAAAACAGATCTCAAGTATTGAACGACTCTACAGAAAAAAGTACCAACACCATAGATTGTGCCTCCAGTATTGACGCCCACGAGCTGCTCTCGGTGCGTAAACCTAAGGGAAAGAAAGTCAGGACTCTAAAGGAGGTGCATTTGTAGTGGGACAGATCTGGAGTGAACCTAAATCTCAGCTCTCAGTTCCAGTCCAGGTGTAGTCTGACCTCAATGTTCAAACAAGAGAGGATGTGCTCATGCATCACTGTACTGTTTTATACACCCTTGTTTTGTTTTTCTTTGGTGACATTGCCTGCAAAGTAGTAGCTTGTTGTGCTGGTCCAGAATGCTGCTTCTGTCTTCACCTGTTTGTACTTATCTGGAGATTACTGTCCACCTGTGTCAACATTAAAGTGTTCAGAACAGACAGTTTCTTTTGTCTTCCATTCACCGACATGAATGCTGTACCATTGTTTTTTTTTTTTTGTTGTTTTGTTTTTTACTTCACCAGGGTGATGTCTAGATGGTAAGCCTCGTTCTGCAAAACGTTAAGACTATTTCGAACTTAGTAGTTGGGTAGTCTTGAAAAGCCGGCATTAATGGGATAGTTCACCCAAAAATGAAAATGACCCCATGATTTACTCCCGCCTTAAGTCATCCTAGGTGTACATGACATTGATCTGAAAGAAGAATCAGAGTTATATTCAAAATGTCCTGGCTCTTCCAAGCTTTATAATGGCAGCCCAAAATTTGAAGCCCAAATAAGTGCATCCATCCATTAAAAAATTAATAAGGCTCCAGGGAATTAATAAAGGCCTTCCGAAGCGAATCAATGAATTTGAGTAAGAAAAATATCCATATTTAACACGTTATAGTCAAATATCTAGCATATGGCAGACCGCCTTATGTGTTAAACTTACGGAAAAGGCGTAACTGGCGCGACGATGACACTGGATGTAGCGCAAGTGTTTTGAACTGCGAGAGGCGTTACATTTTCTTCTGAAAGAAGAACGTCATATACACGTAGGATGGCCTGAGGGTGAGTAAATCAAAAATGAGTTCAGAATTTACCCTATAAGTCTTGTCTACATTACAGGATGTGTCCTATTCCATTGACAGTAGCTACATTTACACGGACACCTTTTGTTTATATTGGAATGAATTCTGATTGATAAAATGGCCCTTCCTGTGTCTGTGGATGAGAGTCCGAAACAAGGACTGATGTGGCGTTGTCTGACTCCACAGACGATGAGTGGAAGGAGAATTTGATAATGACACAACAGCCATTTATGACACTATTCAACAACACCACCTCATGCCACGCGTCATGTGATCAAGTGTCCTATCAATTATTTAAATAAAGGTTTAAACCACCACTTGCAATCTGAATGAAATTGTATTGAGATTTGGCCAATTCATTCCGACTGACATTAATCGGATTATTAGGGTCCATGTGAATACATCTAGTGAGCATGGCTGGATGCATTTGGCACACGCAAACGGTCTAGTGGACCTGTTGTCCGCACAGACTGCGCGTTCAAATTGGACCGTCAAAGCAGAATGCAGACAAGGGAAGTATACTTGACTATTCTAAAGAGACTGATGTGTTCTTTTTGATCTGACACTATCTTGAGGGATGGGGTTAATCAAAATGGTTGATTAACACCAGAAATTGGCCAACGTAGAAAATAATGGGTGGAGGCTTTACTAAGTGCCTCAAAAACACTGAACATCATCTATATAAGACTTCACGGAACTAACCAGTGACTAATGCTTCCTCGTCGTAGCAATCTAGTACCTTGTGAGCATCTTAGTTCCTGGTGGACGGGTTCACCCAAACTCCCAGATGGAAGATTAGAACTTGATTTTCTGCAATGCCAGGTTTGTGTGAATGTGCGTCAGATGCTCAGTCTGTGGGCGGCACATGGGCCGAGACTGATTTTTCACAGAACAAGCGTTTCCATCTAGACACAACCCTACAGCAGAGTCATCCTGATCACTCACTCATTCGTTCATCCATATGCTCAAGGTAATAAATGTATCAAACACCCTTCTAAAGCAAAGTGTGATTTAATATTGAACAAAAGTGGTTACACAACGCTGTGGTTATTCATAACATAATACATGCGAGAAAGGAAATAATCAGCAATGATCATCTTCAGGGTGAATATGGTTACAGTTTAACCAATAGTGAGTAACATGGTCTACACTAAAAGGCCAACCCGGCAAAAGCACACTAGACGGCAAACGTCCTGTTAACAGAAAACCATCATTTGTCTCTTGAGATGTGGCACCAAATGATTCAGGGACGGGTTGTGCTAAATAACAGCCATCTCTAAACATCTTTCTGACTGTAGTTTCAAAAAAATAATAAGACGTTACATGAACGACTGAGGAAACTAAATCAGTGGCACGAATATTAAGAGCAAAATTGGCTATTATTTTCCACTTTTCCTCCCTTTGGTGGAGTTTGTGTCACTTTTCCTCCCTTTGGTGGAGTTTATGTCGCTCTTGGTCCTCTGCAAGCGGGAAAAGATCTCCTTGAAGAGGGCTTTGTACTCTGGAGTGTTTTGGCTCAGCCGCTTGTCCACAGCCTCCACTTGTCGGCTGATGCCCTCCAGGGCCTCCGGAGTCGAGGGCGTCTGCGGAGGAGTGGGCGGCTGCTGGGGTTCTGCGACCCGGCATTCCTTCATGGACGGGTCCCTGGACACGGGCCGGGAGGTCTGCACCTCAGCGTGGCATAGACTCTCCTCGTGGCGCCGGCACTTCCCTAGCAGCTCCTCGTACTTCTCCAGCAGGGCGTGATACTGCTCATCCACCTCCCGTAGGATGGACATGCCCCTCTTCCGGACGCCATTAGCGTGAAGTGCGTAGCTGCCTTTGCGTCTGCCTGAGGCGTCGAGCGCAGAGATGGCGTCTAGAGCGGTGTCGCTGCAGCTCTTCCGGACGGGTGCCCCACCATCATTTGCATCACCGTTCTGAGTTCCAGACATAACGGCGTCATCCGGCGTGTCCGTCTCGGGGGCGCAGTTGAGCAGCGTCTGCTCAAGGCCCTCCTCTCCGCTCAGCAGGCAGGCTCGGGACTTGCGGAGCTGCTGCATCTCCTGGAGCTCCGCCTCCAGCTCGTGCACGCGCCGCTGGCAACTCTCCGCCCCCATGAGACGCTGTTCCAAGCGCTCAAACTCTTGTAGCACCGCTCCACATTCCCGCTCAGCGGCCTCGCGCCGACTGCGTTCGGCTGCCACAGCGGCGCGCAAAGATGACACCATCACGCGCAGATGTTCGTTCTCTTCGTCAGTGGGCTGACATTCCTCTAGGTCGCCGCTGCCCGGGTAAGACACCATGAAGCTATCCTCGTACCTGCAAAAGACACAAAAACAATAGGCACAGAGAACACACATTTTCTTGCATATTATGACGTACATCCGGGAGTGTAATGTACTATGGAGAAAAGAGAAAAAGTAGGGCATGATAGGTTGATGTTGAGGCCTTCAAAAGTGGAGGCAGATGAACACAAACTTGGAATGGCGTGGACTAACGCTGCGTCCTAAATCACATACTGTATCTTAGGTACTAAATTTGGTTTGAAACTTGCTTCACGACAATTAAAAAAGTATGTACGGTATAGTATGAATGAAGTTCGGGTGTACAGCATCCATGTAGGGCTGTCGCGATAACCACAATATTGTAATACCGTGATACTGACAAGCCAACTGCAGAGGAATGCAAGCAACCGCGATATTCACGTTTTCTTTTCTTCATAAGGCTATGCCCTCCAGACTAACATTTGAGAGCAGCACCACACAGTTCTACAGGTGCTGGACGAAAATGTATCATAAAAAGTTAATTTAATAATAAAATTACTATTATTAATAAGTGCAGTTACTAATAATATATTACGTTTATTGTAAATTTAACAGTGAAGCACTGAGATTTAATTGATATTCAGATAAAATTAACTTTTACTAACAAGTCAAAAAACTAATTTTTATTCAGGATCCATGATTGACTTCCTACTTTTTCCATATAAAACCAGTCATAAGGGTCAATTATTTGAAACTGAGATTTATACATAATCTGAAAGCTTTCCATTGACGTATGGTTTGTTAGGACTGAGATACAACTATTAGAAAATCTGGAATCAGAGGGTGCAAAACAAAAAAAAAATCTAAATATTGAGAAAATCGCCTTTAGATTTGTCCAGATTAAGTCCTTAGCAATGCATATTACTCCTAATAATACATTTTTGATATATTTACGGTAGGAAACTTACAAAATATCTTCACGGAACATGATCTTTACTTAAAGTTGCTGTCCGTAAATGTACGATATTTGTAGAACAGAATGTACAACATGAATCCATTTTCCAAACCATGTTTTTGTCTTACCCTGAATCATAATAAGTGTTTATATTGGGACCATTTCAGAGCGGTCTGGTAGGAACCGCTGCGGAGGAGCACAGTTCCTGCGTGACTCGCCATAGACATAAACAGAGAGAAGTAGATCCGGCGGCAATGTTCTTCCGCAAGACGCATGCAGCTCTGTTTAATAACCGCTAGAGTGCAAAAAGTTACAGACTGCAGCTTTAATATCCTAATGATTTTGGCATTAAAGAAAAATCTATAATTTTGTCTCATACAATGAATTGTTGGTTATTGCCACAAATATACCCGTGCGACTTATGACTGGTTTGGTGCTCCAGGGTCACATATTAGGAAAGGGGAGTGGATATGGCTAATAAGTCAAATAAGTGCTGCCAACTACTGGTGATAGTGGTAATTCCACGTCTTATTTTTTTCAAGTAAAAGTGCTTGTTTACAATAAAGTTAGTTTTCCCAACACCTTTAAACTTTTAGCTTGACAAATCATCACACTAAAAATAAATTACATTAAAACTGGATCATATTTAGAGTGCTGGGAAAAGTGTGAAGCCCTTGAAAAGTGCTTGAATTTCACTCTCAAAAGGTTGTACAAACCCTGAGATGAATAATTCAGCTATTTGACACATGTGGGCTGAAACCCCTGAACTTGGCTCGGTCATGGCTCAATGTTTCTCCTGGTTTCCACGTCAGCGCTGTTTGATCTGATATCTGTGGTTTATAACGGAGAATTCTGCGCCGAACGCTTCCACTAGATCTCACAGTAGCGATGTTATTAATTCTGCGGTGAATTCAAGCACTTTCTCACTGGCTCTCCCAGCTCTGTGTAGGAACGGTGATCGAGGTCGGCCCATGTATGAGGTCGCTGTCTATGATTGCTCCGAGCTGAGAAACAGTCCAGTTCACACGAGTAGCGCGCTCCACTTTCGTTTGCCGTTCGATGTTTCTCATATGTAACAGAAATGGCAGCTCTTATCAGCTGGACACCGTGATGGTGGCACCAGTGCGACCTCTGACAAAATTTAGTCGCACCAGCAGGAAAAAAAAGTTTGCTAAATGCGACCATTTGGTCGCAGTCTGGAGCCCTGCATGTGTACTGAATGTTAAATAAGTTAACAATGATAAGACTCTGTTCACCATGGTGATTTGTACAGAGGCTCCGTGTATTTGTGCATAACATAGACAGTGAATGAGAAAGATCAACTGAGCACGTGCGATTACCTACGTCTGTCTTTCAAGTCATGCATTTGTGAAAAGGTTGCCGTGTCCAAGGAAAGTAAAATCTTTGTCGTATCATCCTTTTAATGTTTTAAGTAGGGATGCACCGATAGGATGTTTTGGGCCGATACTGATACCGATTCCGATATTTGTCACTTGTCCTCTTATTTTAGATTTTGTCATTCAAATAGTGTTTTGATCATGTTTTAAATCGGCAAAGTAAAAAAACAAAAAACACACGTTAACTTATAGCCTGCTAGCTAGTTTATTGCTGCATTATCAAATCATTTCTAATGAACATCGACTGGATCCGTTTAACATTCAGCAGGCCAACATAAATACAACAGAACAACATACATATGAAACAAACAGTGCTTTTTAAGTAGGTTTAATGTTAAATAACACTGCATATTATTAACTGTATAAATTAATATTATTATTATTATTAGATTGAGACGTAGCTAAATTCTTCTGTAGGCTACAACATTAATCCTGTCACAGTTACTTTGTTAAACTGAACTTTTATTTTGACGGGTTGCCGTGAAGACCTTCGAGTTCCTGTGTGTGTGTTTATGATACGACGATAGATTTTGTCGAATGAAGTGACTGGAGATGCATTCATGTCCTCATATTGAGGCGGCAGAGGCTGAAAAACACTGCGCGTTTCAGTGTGTGTGTGTGTGTGTGTGTGTGTGTGTGTGTGTGTGTGTGTGTGTGTGTGTGTGTGTGTGTGTGGGGTAAATGAAACCGGTCCGCACGCCTGCACCATTCACACAGACACACAGAAACATGCAGGATTCATATATAAACTATATAGTCTTTCTGCTTAAAGGAGAACTCCGGAGAATTTTCAAGTTAATCTTGATCGTTATACCTTTGTGAGTACTGTCTATAGAAGAAAAAAAAACGAACCGGATTGGTGCTTGCAACACGGAGCTGTTACAGTTAATGCCCAGAGCTCCCACTCAGCTAAAACGGCAGTTATGGGGGCATATACATAAAGAGTGTCTTTGTGCCTCTTAACAGACACAAAATGCAATCAAAATGTCTGTCCAAAATGTCTGCCCTTACATGACAACGAGTTGCGTTTAGCCACTTAGCCATGGTTTAAATTCAGCTAAATAGTGTTTTAGACGGCTAGCTGTAGTCTAAGTCCAGTGGGAACTCAGTTGTAGCCGGAAAAAGGTAAATAGTCCAGGTGGGAGGAGTCATGTGTGTGAAAAGTGAGTGAGTTTTGTGCATTTTGTCTCTGTTAAGAGGCACAAAGACACTCTTTATGTATATGCCCCCATAACTGCCGTTTTAGCTGAGTGGGAGCTCTGGGCATTAACTGTAACAGCTCCGTGTTGCAAGCACCAATCCGGTTCGTTTTTTTTTCTTCTATAGACAGTACTCACAAAGGTATAACGATCAAGATTAACTTGAAAATTCTCCGGAGTTCTCCTTTAATATTCACAGACACTAGTATATATCGCTATTGGATGTAAGTGTACCGACCTAAGTTTATTCATTCATCAAAACTTATTCCGTGGCATTCCACTGTGCAGTAAATTACGTTTTTATGACTGGATTCCGTCTGCGTTGTCCGCATCGCGGAAATGAATCCTTATGAAAGTTACAAAAGTTAATTTAGTCAAGAGTAGTGAGCAAATCATTGTTTTGGTCTTTTGTTGTTTGATGAACATTAAACCGCAGACAGCAGCGCAGCAGGAATATTACATTATGCAGCTCAGTGCCTTCACGCAGTTCATTAATAAACCATCGGTGGTTGTAAATTGATCAAAAATCGGCCGATAAATATTGGTGGCCGATACATCGGTGCATCCCTAGTTTTAACGTCTGGGAGGCGGATGCTGATAAAGAAGCCATAGACCTTAGTAAGGATAGATGCCATATTAGCCCCTTTCACACATACAGTCAAACTGGTAAATTACCAGCAACAGATCATGCGTGAACAGGGCCTTTTCAAAAATACCGGTAAATTGGTTACAGCAATTTACCAGTAATGGAAGCTGTAGCATTACCAGTAAATTACCGGTAATGTGCTCTGTGTGAACGTATATTCACATGTGAAGTCAGAACACGCTGACGTAAGAAGTCTGCTTTGGGCCAATCATAAGTCCTTATGGCGATGACGTGATTACTCCGCGCTGTTTACAGTAAACTTTTTAATAGTTTTTCTATTTAAATGTGGGCTAAATGTTCATCTTTGACTGTTGCGACACGTCCCGCAGCTTTTTCAACGCGTGGCGCTCGAGACCCAGCCTTCTTTTCAGTTCATCGGCGCGGCGGCTCTGCAGTTGATGCTATTACGAGTGTCGTGTTTTTAAGAGCAAACACGTGTTCGGTCATCCGTTATGCCTTTCACTCAGACGTCAAAATATGCTGTTTAGTGAACAGACAATGAAACTACAGCGCTTCTCCTCATGCAGAGAAGACACCGGTGCAGTGTTTAAAGATCATTCCTGATGACTGACATCACAGAATTGACCTGTATGTCGGATGTGTCTCTTACCGGTGAGAAGCCGGAACCCTGTCGCCGTAGCACATTTGTGTGTTTACCAGTAAAGTCATTCTGGTTATTTTACGGTAATTTACCGGGATTGCTGTGTGAAAGGGGCTATTGAATTTACGCGTATGAAAATGAGGCAGTGAGAGATAGACTTGCAGTCTTTACAATGACTGCATAAAGGTCCTAGATCATGTTGTTTGAGTTTGTTTCTACTTTGGAAAGATCCCGATCCACTGAACGCACTGTACTTCTGTCCCTCACAGCCTCGTTTCATCATTCCTGTCACAAAGTGACTATGCCGCTACCCTGACTAAGGTCTATTTCGTTCTGCTCTTTTCTATCTTGGAAATTACTGTTCATAGTGAAATATTGTTTTCCCCGTGCACACATTTTTTTTTTAATGGCACGACTCGACTCCACTGCAGATGTAATAAATCGGGACGTACCTGGGAGCGGTGCAGAGTTCTTTGAGGCAGGGGAAAGAGTGCACGGTCTTTCTCCTCTCTTTCTTTTCTCTGCGAACCCTGAGCTCTTCCAAAGTGCGCAACTCCTCCACGCGTGCCGTTAGCGTGTCGACCTGCCCCTGCAGCATCTCCATAGTACTTGTCAATCTGTATGAATACATGTTTGCATATGATCACTCAGTGCATGAGCTTCAGTCGGCCACCATAATCCATATCAGAAATGTAATGCTGTCTGGTATTGTCCATTGGATTGTCAGATAATACAGAAATGTACCATCAACTTTTAAATAATGTAAATGCCCTTATTTAATTCCAGTAAAGGAATACAAAAGGGAAAAGTGCTGAGACCGGAGCTGCCTGGATCAGGTCAATAAAGTAATCCTGATTTGATGGAAGGCAAACAATGGTAAGCTGGAACTATTCAGATAATGAATCTGATGGTTAAACTCATGAATATTAATAGATTGAGGCTCCAGGAAGGTTACAATGCAATATCAGCATGACCAAATTAATATTTATGAGCTGAGCCTTTGCCAGAGTAGAGGCCTGTTCACACCAAGGGCGATGACAGTAAAAATATAGTTTTAAAAGAATAGTGAAGTCCACCACAACGGTAATGACACATGGTTGGAATCATTTTGATTCCAATCAGAATCCATCCTGCTTTAAAGAGCCCTTTAAAGGGTTAGTTCACCCAAAAATGAAAATTGGCCCATAATTTACTCACCCTCAAGCCAATTCTTCTTTCAGTTATATAATAAAACACCCTGGCTCTTCAATCAATGGGTTTGTGTAAGAAAAATATCCATATTTAAACACGTTATAAAGTCAAATATCTAGCTTCCGGAGGACCGCCTTCTGTATTCAGCTTAGGCAGAAAGTGTAACGCCTCTCGCAGTTCAAAATGCTTGCGCTACATCCGATGTCATCGTCGCACCAGTTACACCTTTTCCGTAAGTTGAATACAGAAGGCGGTCCACCAGAAGCTAGATATTTGACTTTATAACGTGTTAAATATGGATATTTTTCTTACACAAACCCATTGATTCGCTTCATTTATTAACCCCCGGAGCACTTTTATAATGGATGGATGCACTTTTTTTGGGCTTCAAATTTTGGGCCACCATTATAAAGCTTGGAAGAGCCAGGACATTTGTTAATATAACTCTGATTGTGTTCGGCTGAAAGAAGAAAGTCATATACACCTAGGGTGGCTTGAGGGTGAGTAAACCATGGGGTCATTTTCATTTTTGGGTGAACTGTCCCTTTAAAGATGATAAAACTGCAGCACGTGTTTATGATAAACAGAACAATATTGTGCGCTAGTGTGGGCGCTAATGAAGTTATCGTTCTTTATGTGTGAACAGGGCCTTTAGACTCGTAATTTCAGGAATATAGCAGTTTTAGAGAGGGACGATGGAATAACTGGTATCTTAGCAAATTTGAAGTAGCTGTACTTGTGTCACCCCCGGGGTGTAGTGCATTTCCCCCGTGATGCTCCGATCATGTGTGGCTCACCTGTCAATCTTCTGCTGAGAAGCTTTGCTTTCCAGCACCAGTTTCTCATTGGTTATCTCCAGCTCTCGGGCCGTCACATCCAACTGCTCGTAGACTTTAGCGTGCTGCTCGTTCATCTCGCGTAACATCTCCATCTGCTTGGTCAAGTACTGACACAGAGAGACACATGCAGACGAGTGATTCTATAATTGGAGAAGCATTTTGCATTTCAAAAAGTTAAGGAAAAAAGCTTATTAAAAACATTCAATTGTAATAATCCAGTGCTTGCCAAACACTAAAGTTACCTTTTTTTTTTTTTTTTTACTTTTAACAAAATGTTGACAGTATGCGACAGACAGTACTATAAATACTGTTACACTACACTGGCAACAGAGCTTGACGGTAACAGAGTTGACAATTTGAAACTTTTTAGCCCAAACCTCCACTTGCTAGCATAAATGCGAAGAGCACATGGCACTAATGAAATCACGACTAAAAGACTTTTGAACAACACACTGTGTGATCAGTGATAGATTCTGTTATCCTTTGGATATCGTGGTAACAATTTTGACGTTTTACAAAATAGCTCTTGGTGGACAAACTTTTTGTATTAAATATTTTCTCAGAGAGAAATTTCAGTGCTTCAGATCTTATCAGTGAGGGAAAGTGACATCATTTCCTGTATCTTGCATAGTTGTGGGAGATAATGCCACCAATTTAAAAGGCAAGGTATGGTACGGTAACAGAGTTGACGCAAGATTTAGGGACACATTTTTATAAATAGATAAAAGCTATTTTTAAACGATTTACTGTTGTAGAATTAGGAAAAATTACTATTTTAGGGCTTTTATAAATCAAATTAATTAAAGATTACCAAAAGGAAAAAAGTCAAATAAAATATTTTGATTACACAATGATACATGACAACAAAATAACCCCCACTACAACAGGAAATCCTGAAATTCAGCTATGCAAGACACTTTTTTACAGAAAATATTATATTGTTATGGCCTGCAACATCTTGTGATCCATGAGATCGAGTAACAAATCATTAAAGTAATTAAAAATATAACCGTTTGAAAAAAGCAGAACAAACATTTAGACACCAAATGTTCCTGCAATTATAGAATCACCCATAGGCCTGTTGCAGAATATACGATAGCTATGTAAACAGTGCTATTAGTGAATATGCTTTCTATTTATACTTTTGTGATTGTTCTTATGATTTACAGTACGAGACTATTACTTTTTAAAAACCTTTAGGCACGAGTTTCATTTAATGAATGAGATTCAATATGCTGACATCATCTGAACCTAATTAGTTCACGAAGGTAATGTGAAAGTGAAGGAACATCACAGTATCTTGTGTTTTTCTCCTTCATATGTTCACAACTACAATAAAAATGAGACCCGTGTATTACAAAGTGGCATATTCTTGAGGTAATCTCTTGTGAAATGTGTTTTTGTGTTAAATATTACACTGAACTTTCCTTCACTAAGCTTAAGACCATAAACCCCTTACATTTCTTCTCTTTTTTTCCCTGTGCTTGAATTCATACGGCTGCAGCCAAAACATAACAGTCTCAGCATTACTGGTCTGAGATATCTAAATGTTGTGCAATCCATACAGAATGAGGCCAGTCTCCAAATCTATCGAAGAAACAGCAGCTCATTGTTCTCAGATATGTAACAGTCTTTGTTCGGTGGATCTGGCACACAGACAGGCGACGTGCGCCTCCCACCGCATGTGCTTGCATCTACAAACACGCTTCATGCGCTCCATTACATGATGTGTAATTGGTTCAACGACAGGAAATCTAGAAAAATTATTCTTCGCTAGGACATGCGGGTCAGAGGTCAGGACAGGGCTGTGCGCCATTCAGAATGTAATCCTTTTAAATTCAATTAATTTCCTTAATTTCGCACACAGCAGAATTCTAGTTTAAGGAAGCAGAATTCAAATAACATGAAATCAATATGAGCACAACATATGGGATATTCACACAAACCTTAGATGATATTAATGTTTGAAATGCCAACTATATTATTTTAGATACTTTATCAAGTTTTGGGAAAACAAAATGACTGTTTACATGTGCGATTATAATGAGATTTAGGCAATATTTCGATTACCTCATGTAAACACAATACTTCAGTCAAATTGATGTGATAGAGCTCATAAATCATAGTAATATTCACCGATCAGGCATAACATTATGACAGGTGAAGTTAATAACACTGATGATCTCTTCATCACGGCTCCTGTTAGTGGGCGGGATATATTAGGCAGCAAGTGAACATTTTGTCCTCAAAGTTGATGTGTTAGAAGCAGGAAAAATGGGCAAGCGTAAGGATTTGAGCGAGTTTGACAAGGGCCAAATTGTGATGGCTAGACGACTGGGTCAGAGCATCTCCAAAACTGCAGCTCTTGTGGGGTGTTCCCGGTCTGCAGTGGTCAGTGTCTATCAAAAGTGCTCCAAGAAGGAACAGTGGTGAACCGGTGACAGGGTCATGGGCTGCACGTGGGGAGCGAAGGCTAGCCCGTGTGGTCCGATCAAACAGACGAGCTACTGAAGCTCAAATTGCTCAAGAAGTTAATGCTGGTTCTGATAGAAAGGTGTCAGAATACACAGTTCATCACAGTTTTTTATGTATGGGACGGCATAGCCGCAGGCCAGTCAGGGTGCCCATGCTGACCCCTGTCCACCACTGAAAGCACCAACAGTGGCATGTGAGCATCAGAACTGGACCACGGAGCAATGGAAGAAGGTGGCCTGGTCTGATGAATCATGTTTTCTTTTACATCATGTGGATGCGGTGTGTGTGTGTGTATTACCTGGGGAACACATGGCACCAGGATGCACTATGGGAAGAAGGCAAGCCGGCGGAGGCAGTGTGATGCTTTGGGCAATGTTCTGCTGGGAAACCTTGAGTCCTGCCATCCATGTGGATGTTACTTTGACACGTACCACCTACCTAAGCATTGTTGCTGACCATGTACACCCTTTCATGGAAACGGTATTCCCTGGTGGCTGTGGTCTCCTTCAACAGGATAATGCTCCTGCCACAAAGCACAAATGGTTCAGGAATGGTTTGAGGAGCACAACACTGAGTTTGAGGTGTTGACTTGGCCTCCAAATTCCCCAGATCTCAATCCAATCGAGCATCTGTGGGATGTGCTGAACAAACAAGTGCGATCCATGGAGGCTCCACCTCCCAACTTACAGGACTTAAAGGATCTGCTGCTAACATCTTGGTGCCAGATACCACAGCACACCTTCAGGGGTCTAGCTGAGTCCATGCCTCGACGGGTCAGGGCTGTTTTGACAGCAAAAGGGGGACCAACACAATATTAGGAAGGTCACAATGTTATGCCTGCTCAGTGTATGTCTAATCTGGTTTACTGGCTAATAATTCTTTAACAGTCATGTTGTTTTACAGTATATGTCTACGTAGAAATATGTGGTATTGTCATGCATAAATAAGCCCAATTATGTGAACGTCAGTTCTGGATCATAAGAGAATGTATTCACAAGCCCTTTTTGAGCAGATGTCGGGCTGGTCTGTACCTCGATTTCCTGCACCTGCTCTTCATTGTTGATGTACATCTGCTGCAGCGAGTCCTCCAGCTCCTTGTTGCGCTCCAGGAGGGTTTTACCCAGCTCCGCTGCCAAGTGCAGATCTGAGACAAAAACACAACACAGTATCAGGGAATCTGCAAGGAACTGATTGGTTTCTTTTTTTCTCCATTAAGCAGCACATTGTGTACTGCAGGTGTTTTAGTCTGGTGGGACTGTTTTTCCCCACACTAGTATACGATGTTCTGCTTACTGTATGTATCTGAACTGAAGCAAAATCCATTAATAATCAGTGATTTTGTAACACATAAAAATACAAAATTACACTGATACTATAGCACCAGAGGAAAAACACCTGACAAACTTGAAATGATTGAGTTTCTGCTGTACTTTAAGTCTGTAAATGTGGTAAGTGTGATGCAAATGTGAGATTCCACACGCATCTCTTTCATCTTCTCACTGAATTGTGCAGTTCTTTGAACATAGCATGGCCTCTCATGCCTTACTGCTTGAATAAAACATTGTCTATGTGTAGAGATGGTTCACGCTGCTCTCTTGTTATTTTCAAGCAGCTCTATCTCAATAAAGCAGAGCGTGTTTCTCTGCTGTAGGAATTAGTGGCTTCAGTGCGTGAAAACCTGAGAAAGGAGCGAAACGAGGGCAGAGAAAATCCTGCGGTTTAATTCCGCCTAAAGGAGGTGATTTTATTTAATCCTTCGTGTTTTCTGATGAACGTGAGCCAGAGTGACAGCAGCCAAGATATGACTGAAGAAATCAGGAGATGAGGAGAAAGAGCGGCAGGATCTGTGTAATAGTCAGTACAGTCAAATGGCTTATGAGTCACTTTTTTTCTTTTTTTTAAACAGTAGAAAGATAAGAATAGGACAGAGAATAAGAAAGGTCACAAGCGGTATTTAAACTACATTTAAAGATCCTGTCTACTTGAATGGATAAAGACCAGAATCTCCAATGGTTTACTTAGAGTTGCACGTTTAACTGGGAAGAAACTTTTTTAAATCAATGACATGCTACACGTTTGCGAAACCTTGACAGCATTAGCGGTTTCCATCCACCTATTTTTATGCAAATTTTGGGTTAATCGCATAAAAAAAAAAAACTCTGGTCGGAAATGGCAGGATGCTTATCAATTTAAAAAAATGCATTAAAAAAAAAAAATGGTGCCACCTGGTGATAAACTGTAAAAAATTACACATTTTACCTCTTCTCAACAGGGAAAACCACCAACAATCAGGAATGCATGATTATATGGTGTCATGGCTTTGCAATCCAAAAATGTGGTTATATGGAAGTCAATGAGGAAGAAAAAATGTAAATCTGATGCTGCACAAAAACTAACAATGCACTAAAGCCAGTGTTGTTTCTAATCTTTCACATGTCCAAGGCTGTGATAAAAGGTAAAAAAAAAAAAAGATAAAAATATTAATTAAAAAAAATATTTATCCAATACATATTTACAGCAGTTTAATTTAATGGGTGTTTTCATCCACGAAGATAACGAAAGGGAAGTGAATTTGCCCAAAGTGTATCGTTGAGTTTGTTAATTTTCAAAACATTTTCCCAAAATGTGTAAAAATAAGATTTGTCACCAAAAATCATTCCATTTGCTGAAACACAGAGAAAGCTGTGGCCAAATTAAGACTAAAAAGCACCCCATAGTGAACGAAAACTAATAACTTGCGGTGCTGTTTCTGGTTGTATGGGGTCCTATCATACACCCGCCACAATGCTACACCAGGCGTGATGCAAGTTATCATTTTCACATTCAGCGCCACAATGTTTAAATGGCAAATGCACTCGTGCCCATCTGTTCGCCCATGGCTGGTCTGAAAACCAGGTGTGTTCAGGCGCATTGTTGGCGCGTTGCTATTTTGAGGAACTGAAATCGACTGAAGTGACCAACTAAAACCTGCTCTAAAGTCAATAGCGCAGTATTTTTTGTGTTATTTAAAGGGTGTGTTAGTAATATTAAACCCATCTCCGGCGTGACAACCCCAATCTTTAGAATAATCTTCGAATATCTGCTGATCTAATATGACTTCTGACCTGTAATGTTGCCAGAATCATACACAGTTTGTTCATCGGTCAGAGGAGAACTGGCACCCCGACTGAGCCTGGTTTCTCCCAAGGTTTTTTCCTCCATTCTGGCCCTGAAGGAGTTTTAGTTCCTTGCCACTATTGCCTTTTGGCTTGCTCAGTTGGGGACACCTAAATTTCATCTATATTACCGATCTGCCCGCATTGACACTATAAGATAACTGAAATTAGCTGGATAACATCACCGTTTCACCAGAGCGGCTGTACAGCCGAATCAAATTCTGTTGCATACTACACTGTGAAGTTGCTTTGAAACAATCGGCATTGTATTCGCTATATAAATAACGGTGACTTGAGTAATATGCGCCCATAGGCGGGTGCACAACGCACATACACTCTGCTTATTACACACACAGGGACGCGCAGCAGCACACAAACATTTTTAAATATTATAAATAAAAGGATTCCTCTTTGGAGAAGCATTCAGTCTTTTCACTCACAAATTCCTCCATGTAAATAGTGATGCCATGGTGCAAACACAACTGGCTTTTAAAGGGAATGGGAGATGAGACTCTGATTGGTTTATTGCACGTTACGCCCAAAACACACCCATGACTTGAGAGACTAGGTACAACCCTTTTGGACCATGTGCTGGGCACGCAGACTGTTTTTTTCCATCTTTAAACTAACAAAAGTGTATTTGAATTGTATCAGATTGTTAAAATAGGGCCCATTAAGGCTGCTGTCCTTCTTATTCTTTTATGATATGATATTTGTTTCGGTCTCCCATTCCTTGTTTTTCCTCCACAACCGTATCTCCATAGAGAGCGCAGTGTGATTTGACACCAAACCCCCTATTCAGAGACACAAACACAGTCCTCCAGTCTCCTCAGATGGTGTTTTAATACCCAGCAGACACAGGGAACATGCTAACGGAGACAGTGTCACACACAGTGAGGAAGTGACATCGTGGGAGGTGCTGAAGTATTAAGAGCAGAATCGTTGACCTCCATTACACTGATATGAATGCAGAGATTTATCATGAGATGAGACCATGCCGGCGACAAGGCAAACATGCTATAGAGAGGAAGCACAGAGCACCACACGCATAAATCATACAAGAGCTTTCCTCTTGTGTCTGTGTGTGGAAACACATCCCATGAGAGTTAAGGGGAGAAACACGGATAATGTACAAAACACACATACTATAAGTGGGTATGAAAACAATATTACCTTGACAGTCAGGTCAAGTTTACATATTTATATAGCACTTTATACAATAGCAGCTTTACAGTATTAAACAGGAAAAACAGTGTCAGTGTGGCTGTCTTCCGTTTCTACTATGAAGCAGAGCCCCAGTGTGTTCATGTTTTTACTTGCGGATGTCCAACCGAGTCAAACTGAACAAGAAATGAACTGGAGAATATTTCCACACCAAAGAAGGCAGAGCCTCAGAGCCACACCCACCTATTATGTCATCATCACGATGACTAATGGTAGTTTCCAGAATGTTTGCTTTGACAAGCGGTTTCAAACCTTGCATTCTTAATTTTGGCCTGATTTTGTTCAAAATGGCGTCATGGTTCGTTCTTCGATATTGCTTGAAGCATTTTACCTTTTAACATAAGAGAGCCATTTGTAACTTGAATGTGTGAGGCTTCCTGTGTCATTTACTTCCAGTTCAACAAAAGAAAGAACTCCTGATATTATGCTTAACATGGTTATATTGTGCAGCCCTACTGCATTACTGTAATGTTAATACTGCTCTCACTGTGAATTCTTGGCACTCGTAACAACAGCAGAATATGATATTCTGTACAGTCAGACATTTTTAGTAACAGTCTTGAAACAAGGTCAGCGGTGATCTCGGAGGACCCACATCCTAATTAAGGGTTTTTCTTAATTAACTTTCCCAGTGAGGATGTGCTCCTCTGAAGAGCATTTCCAAGCTAACATGCACGTTACAGACACACTCACTCGCCCGAGGCCATGAGGACAAATACAGGCCTCATCATGTGCACTGATGATTTCTGCACGTGTGGTTTTATATCAACAGCAAACCAAGATCAGACACAAATACTGCTCAAACTGAATCATTACATCCTCTACCAGCACAAATCAGAGGTTTAACCAGATTTACTACTGATGAGTAAAGCTTGCCACCAAAATGCCATAATCCAGTCATAAAAATGTAATTTACCATCTATAATTTACTGAATGTCATTGAATTTGGCAAAATATGGAAAGATAAATCAAAAGTAGGGTTGTACACTTAACCAGATCGTGAAACGGACTAGAGTAAAGTGCAAAAAGACTGCTATTGAAGTATGAAGTCTGCAGGTTCTGTGTGAATTAGTAGTGCAGGTTCAAACACGCACAAACTTCACTAGCATTTCATTTACACTAAAACTATCGTCCAATAGAAACAGAAACTCAAAAGGTCTTCACTACAACCCGCCAAAATAAAAGTTTGGTTTAGGGTTGTCAAAAGTACCGGTATTCGGCTTTCTGCAGTACTGGTAGTAACGGGTACCAGGTCAATCTGATATCTGCTTATAGGCTTCTGTGTTTATGTTTAAGCGCTCTGTGAAGAGCATCAAACGTTTCCATTTGCAAGGTGTTTTTGCAGAGCTAATCTTTGTATGTTTGTTAAAAGTGTGAATGCAATGGCCAATAAGAGGTAATAACACTAAAGTTTTGGGATGCATGCCTTTACATGCACATGAACTTTAATGACATCCCATTCTTAATCTGTAGGGTTTAATATGGAGTTGGCCCACATTAAGAGTTCCTTTCACTGGAACTAAGGGGCCAAGCCCAACCCCTGAAAAACAACCCCACACCATAATCCCCCTCCACTAAACTTTACACTTGGCACAATGCAGTCAGGCAAGTACCGTTCTCCTGGCAACTGCTAAACCCAGACACGTCCATCGGATTGCCAGACAGAGAAGTGTGATTGGTCACTCCAGAGAACACGTCTCCACTGCTCTAGAGTCCAGTGGTGGTGTGTTTTAAACCACTGCATCCGACGCTTTGCATTGCACTTGGTGATGTAAGGCTTGGATGAGCTGCTCGGCCATGGAAACCCATTCCATGAAGCCTCTATGCACTGTTCTTGAGCTAATCTGAAGGCCACATGAAGTTTGGAGGTCTGCAGCTATTGACTCTGCAGAAAGTTGGTGACTTCTGCACACTGCTCCTCAGCATGCTCTGACTCCACTCTGTGATTTTTACATGGCCTACCACTTCATGTCGGAGTTGCTGTTGTTCCCAATTGCTTCCACTTTGTTATAATAATAACAGCTGACCGTGGAATATTTAGTAGTGAGGAAATTTCATGAATGGACTTATTGCACAGGTCCTATCACGGTACTACGCTTGAATTCACTGAGCTCCTGAGAGCGACCCATTCTTTCACAAATGTTTGTAGAAGCGTCTCCATGCCTAGTGCTTGATTTTATACACCTGTGCCCATGGAAGTGATTGGAACACCTGAATTAAATTATTTGAAGGGGTGTCCCAATACTTTTGGCAATGTAGTGTATGATAGTCAGAATCTGCTCAGTAGAGCACTGCAGAGAGTAGGTGTAGTGTTTTGATGTTCAGGTATGAGCCAATCACATGTCTGAATCGATGTCTATGCCTCATTCGTATTGGTTATAAAATCTGTCAATCCAGCTACATGCAAATGTAGGTCTACTCTATACAATTCGACTGCGTGTCTGTTACTGGGGAGTTAGCTCTCACGTTACGTGCCTGAGAAATGAAAATGACAGCTTCCTGTTAATGTGAATTATGCGTGTATCCTGAGCCTCTATCTACACCACATTACCACAGCATAAACACAACAGTAGGCCAACCCAAAAGTTAAGCATCACCCTGGTTCCCTCGACAAAAAACCCAACAGGATTGTTCCATTGGCTTCTGGATTACTGCAGAAAATAAGGTCTGTGACTAACAAAAGCTTATGATTCTTACACTTTTTGTTCATCGTGATAATCTTCACGAATGAACGACTTTTATGCATTTTAAAGCGTAAATACAATCAGCAAAAGCCAAAGGCTATATGGACTCCTATATCATTTGGTTATTTGATGTCTTTTTGGAATATCCAAGTCTCCCTTTTTTTGAAAAGACACCTACATTTACCAGAGAATACAGTTTTGTGAAAAATCATCCTTCAATCTGATAATTTTCTCTGCTGCATATAACAAATGATGACAAAATAAACACGTTAACGATGCATGCTTAATTCCACAATAGGCATGCACACCATTTTGTGCGATTAATCATGATTAAAATATGTAATTATTGACAGCCCTAGTCAATATTGATCTGTGCATGAAGTCTTGGTAAGTGACCTGCCACTTGATCTGTTACCTGTAATGCGTTTCTTTCTTTGATTTTTGATTTTATTAGCAACTTTTCATTTGTTCTTTTTAATCCAATGCTTACTTAAATGTAACAATATGAGTTATTTACTCATAATCATTACGATCATTACTAATTAAGTAATTGCATTTATTTAATATATTTATTTTCAAATAGTAAAATAAAATAAAAACTAGTAAAAAAATTACTATAGCTTTTGCTATGATGCCAAACCGTGGATTTTTACTGGTATTGGAGCCCAACTACTGAAATTTTACCCCTAGTTCGGTTTAACTTGAACAAATTATGACAGAAACATATTGCACTTTGTCCAAAAGAATGTACTTCTCAAAAGTAATAATAATAATTAGGGATGCACTGCTGTATTGCCCAAGATTTGGTAAAAACAAACACTTAAAAACAGCGATGACCAGGCTGATCGTATCCTGTCAATCAAAAGGGGCCAAAATATGCATTGGAAATCGTGCTGTGTGTGAAGAAAATGTCTTTTGTGTGGAATTACTTTCCATTGGCTGATGATGACAACAGACTTACAATTTGTAAGCTCTGCACTGCTAGAAAGATAAAGTGGATGTTTAGTTACTTTAGTCCAAGTACAATTAATTTTTACTGGTACAGTTTTAGTGGTATTTTTACTGGTACAGTTTTAGTGGTATTTTTACTGGTACACATGAATATTTACGCACTCACAGCAGAATTACTGAATGTTATATTTCTATTAATTAAATATTACTAAAAGTATTAAAACAGAGAAACTAGAAGAAGAAGAAGAAAAGAAAAAAAAAGAGACAAATTTATGAAAGATTTCAGACATTACATACGCCACTATTATTGTTAAAATTGGATTAAATTATCAATTGGTTAATGTTTCATGAATTCAATTGATTATACATCTTTTTTGATTATTGAAAAATAAAACCATTAGCACATTTGCAGCGACAAATGTGCAGGATGAGTTATGAGCCAAATTTGAATGGTTATGACTAGAGGTCTGTTCACAAAATCCCTTAAGAATGAGCGATAACAGTGTTTGCCTTCGCAAACATCACTGTTTGAATATCCAGCTCATCACGTAATTATGTGTCATGCAACCAAATGTGAGTAAATAATAGACTACAACATCACACAATGCATGATAAAATGAAAATGTGCTGAGATAAAAGTCATATTGTAGACATTTGATCGGTCATAAAAGCTGATTATCTCCATGTACTGTGTGCTTAGTACTGTGTCTCTTGGCTAAGTGATGTCATCTTTCACCCTCATTCTGCCCAGCTGTATCGTCCCCTTCAAAAGAGACAGTGGTGTCTGGAGTCCTAATCAGATCATCCCAGCCTTAATGCCGCTCACTCACTCTGAAATCTGCCATCCACCGATGCAGCATGAATCCACACTAAAGTCGTGTGCTTTTGGGTCAGCAGGAGAAAGCACTCTTTAGGGTGAAGTGGCCCTGAAACCACAAACTACTCCAGACTTCAAAACCAATGTGCCACCATGTTATTTATCAAAACGCCACTAACTGAGCATGGGTGATATTTCACCCTTTTCAGATCTGAGAGGCCACTTCCTAAAATGCCATTTCCTCTCGTGATGGATTGCTTTTCAGATCCTGAAAGGGATCAATATGGAGTCTCTGCAAGAGATTGTGTGTTAGGCCTCCATTAGCACAAAGTGCATGAATATTACTTAGCTAATTTGATTGTGGAAAAAATATGCTTCTAAACATGGCATCATTAGAGGTCTTCCTGTCGCTGACGGTGCATTTATGAAGCATGTATTACATGCAAACCAAGCTCATTGCGATAATGGTGCAAGTGAGCCAATGCAGTTGATAAGACGACATCCAATTATCCTTCTGGATAAACTGAGAATCACAATTTTTTGTTGTTGTTTCAAACAGAGATCACGATTCTCCCATGTGAAATGACATGTGATTTACTAGAGGTTCTGACAAAATATTAAATGCTGTGGTATATTTAAAAAAAAAAAAAAAAAAAAATATATATATATATATATATATATATATATATATATATATATATATATATATATATATATATATATATATATATATATATATATATATATATATATATATATATATATTAATTCATTTGATTATTTAAAAACAATAGGGTTGAGTGAATGATTCAATGACTCACTCATAAAGACTTCACTTGTTTCGTGACTGGATGAATCAGCGTTTCTGACCGAATCTCTTGAGTGAATGATTCAATGACTCACTCATAAAGACTTCACTTGTTTCGTGACTGGATGAATCAGCGTTTCTGATCGAATCTCTTGAGTGAATGATTCAATGACTCACTCATAAAGACTTCACTTGTTTCGTGACTGGATGAATCAGCGTTTCTGATCGAATCTCTTGAGTGAATGATTCAATGACAAATAGATTTTTTGCAGTCACTTGTCGCCACCTATCTTTCAAACTTTTACTTTCAAAGGGTGATTTACTCTATTTTGATCACAGCCGTAGACATCAATGTTTATATCCAAACTATAAACTTTTAACCTTTTAACAACTAATCACGCAGCTCTACATCCAATACTACCTAAAGGCCCGTTCACACCAAGGATGATAACAATAAAGATATAGTTCTAAAATCGTTCTCAATATTAAATAATAGCAGAGTTCACACCACAGCTATAACAATAATGGCACAGAAATGATATCGTCGGAATTGAATGATTTTATCCAGCTGATGAACGATAAAAACACTGTCAGCCAATCAGAATCCATCCTGCTGAAATGAGCATGAGCATTTAAAGTGACAGACATGCACGCACTTAGAATAAACAAACGATAGCGTTCGCTGGTGTGGACGCTAATACAGTTATTGTTGTTGGTGTGAACACCAATTTAAGGCTATGTCTACACTAATCCAGAGAGATTACACACTAGTCCACACTAGCGTTTTCCAAAAGTTTCTCGTCCACACTGAAACGCCATAAAAAGCGCAAAATTCACCTCACTGCGTATGCGTAAACCCTCATAAAAACTCACTTGATACAGACAGAACAAGACATGATAAAGTTATCGCAATTCTTCAGGCAGGATCATTTTATTTAGCAAAATATCTCACTCACCATTATATGTTTGGTCTAAAACACAACTGCTCAACCGCTGTAAATTTTCTGTAATCTTTGCAGGACTGTGATAAAAGTAACATATTTTAGCAACTGTGTGAAAGTGAATAGCAAATAACAGGCACAATAGCAGTATAAACATGAATATACTTTGACTGTGAAGAGCATTTTCAAAAAGCTTTCGTTAATAAAAACGCCATCTCAGTGTGGATGGAAGACCAAAACAGAGAAGAAGAAAATGTGTTTTCAAATGAAAACCAATTAGTGTGGACAAGGCCTAAGCTTAAAAATGCCTCTGCACAGTCATCCTCAGCCAAAGGATCATTGTTCCCGATTCCATTTCACCAAATTCCTCAAATAGTCCGAATTCTCCATTCGCCTTCCTTCCTTCCCCTTCCCACTGCACAGCTATAAAGACATGTGCCTCAGATCTAATTTAAGCATTCAGTTACTGGCTCATCATCAGTTCTAGAGCACAGCATAAAGTGTCCTGAAATTCATGAAGATCGGTCACAGGCTGTTCTACAGCTCAGCGTTTTCAGCGTGATTCAATCCAGAGGGCAGAGAGAGGGCAATGGCATCATCCTAAACCAAGAGCGACAGGAAGAGAGAGGTGCTCCTCTCATTCAAACGCAGTGTGATGATATTGAAATAACTGGACTTTGAATATAAAAGTCAGATGATCCGAGCGGAAAACTCAACTCAAGATTGGAAAATAATCCAATCTGACATGTGAAACAGCTGTTGCATCGTTCAGTCCAGAAATCAAATGGCTCCCAAGTTGAGTTCCCATTACTTTTCCAGTTTTTCCCGCTGACTGGATAGGAAAGAGCTTAAGAAATGATTTGACTGAGAACTCATAACAACTATTTTCTATTAGCTTACGAAAACAAATCATTAAATCACCTTCATAATTTTTATCCAAGGCGACTTACAAACGAGGAATGTAAGCGATTTATAAATGCAATGCCCTATTCACAATGTGTTGAGGTAATTTCCACTGAAACAGGAAGACAGGGCGGGACGTATCGAACAGCTCCTCCCCCTTTTTAAAATAGCCAATAGCGTTTAGTTTATATCACAGCTCTGCTGTTGAGCTTGATAAAGCTGCAGTTTCCTCCTAACCTCCTCCGTATGGCTTTAAAATACAGCATTCTGAGCAGAATTCAAATGGGTCCGATATGTTTTGTAGTCTGCGCCGACCCGCTCATAAGAAACGCTCTGTGCTATCGTGTCTCTGGACCGGAGCAGACTATGTGACTTAATTCGCCCCAATGGAAAGCATATTCACACTGTCAGAATCGTTCCCTATCCCCTATATAGTGCACTATGTGCCATTCACCATGAAGAAAATAGAAAATGTGTGAACAAGTGACCGACCCACAGCTTCAGTGTGTAGGGGCCGGGGCTTCAGATTCTACAGAGCATTTGATTAGATATAGGCTGGGTAAACCCAGCCCGATCTGCCAGCAATTTGATTGCGCCCTGCAGCTCAGTCTGGAAACCTGTACATTAATTTCTACTGCTTCTGTTACACTTTTGCGGTAACCAATCACAGACTGGGTTATACACCTGGAGCGCTATTGGCAGGTTTAACACGACGACGATAGAGAAGCGGTGGGTCGTTGCCCGTTGATTATGCCTCTTGTGGTCTGACTGGTTGAAGGACTACTCAATTGCGTACAGAGTCATTTGAACTATGCCCGTTGATCACGCCTCTTGTGCAGTAGAAAATACAGAGCAGACTCCCCAGACCAATGTTCAATCTTAAATTGAGCTTGGCCTGGTGATAGAAAATCTGCTTATATCTTCTAAATGCACTTTTTTTTTTTTTGGAGCACACTATCTTATAGATAACAGTAAGGCTAACATATTCATACTAAAAGCCCCCCCAAAAAATATAATTTTGATTTCATGGGGACTTTAAGAAAAGCAAACATCAACTGATTTATCTGTCCGGCTGGCTGATGCATCTCCACAGTGAAAACAACACATTAATGCTTTGACTCTGCAGACACGGTTAGATTAAACCATACTAAGCTAATGTTGAGCATCTGGACTGACACACATCCAGAGGAAGACGTCATCCATTTACAGTGATCACAGATGGGCTCTAACCTTCCACCTCAACTCTTATTTCTCAATGCATTTACAAATATGACACGATCAAGACCCTATAAGACAGAGGAAACCATTGTTTCTATACACAATGAGCACTTTCTTTGTCCACGGGTTGTCATTCGACCACACACACACACACACACACACACACACACACACATCAGCCTTTGTTGTCAAACTGATGCGGTTTGTGGCGTTTATTCTCACCTTGCTCCAGGTCTCTCTGGTCGTACCACGGCTCATCCTCTTCCGTCACAAACTCGTCCATTCTGCCGGCTCGGAGCATCAGTGTGTCGCGGTAAACCGGAGCTCAAAGATGCGGCGATCTATCAAAGCGATAAAAAAATACACGAGCTTGCAACATCTGACTTGTCAAGACGTGCATGCAGAACACTTACAAATACCAACAAAAAAACAAAACACACAGGTGTCCAGAAAAGCGCGTTTAAAAAAACTTTAACCAGCTATTTTACGCTAAATAAATATGTGTGTGTGTGTGTGTGTGTGTGTGTGTGTGTGTGTGTGTGTGTGTGTGTGTGTGTGTGTGTGTGTGTGTGTGTGTGTGTTTTTCGTGGCAGCATCCGCGGTGGAGCAGCTCAACGCAACAATTACAGCGCGCGCTACTTACCGCACACTAACTCACGCGGACGGAGCGTCAAAGGTGTCCGGCATCCCAGGAGAAATTTCCTACGAAATAAAGAAAATGTCACGCTGCTGCCATTTAGTCCTGTCACATTCAACCCCTCCCACTGCCGTGCTACACGCAGATATCTCTCCTCATCCGAGTTCCCAACAACATCCCGTTGGTTTCGCCCGAGAGATGAAGTACCCGAAATCCTACTATTGGGAAGGCCAGACTCTTAATATTCATAAGCAAGACTTCGCCATTGGACGGCTGCAGCGCCACGTCAACATTCCTCGTTATTATTCAGCAGCGCGTGAGTCCTGTCAAAAAACAATGCTAGTTTTGTTTCACTCCAAAAACTAACATTTTACATTTTATTTTTCAACTTTTTATGTCAAAATGGAATATGACTTGTGGCCGGTTGGATAAACTTCTGGTTGTAATTTTCTTTTTCTTTTTTATTTTTAAGTCAGATAAATATTTCTATTTTCTAGATGTCTAACTTGGACAAACTAGTTCTCAAACAGACAAAAAAGATTAATCCAACCTTTAGACAAACATGAAAACATCTTCACCTTCTATGTATTAAACGAGCACATGAATCCTTGCAACTGAAAAACTGCCACTGACACGTCACCAGTTTATTAATATTCATGAGTCAATTTACCGCACACATCCTTCGTCTAGTAGGAATCGTAATTTCTCCTCTTGCACTGAGAGAACCTGGCAAACACAATAATCCGTTTGTCCGGGAATCCGAGGCTGTTTTCCCTCTGAAGAGGGATAATTAGGGGGTCTCCATTCAGCAGTGACTGTGGGCTCAGTGAAGTGTTAAACTCGTTTATTTCGAGCAGGTTTCCCGCAGTGAGGAAGACAATGGCATGATTAAGGTGTAATTGTAGAAGGGCCTAATAATAGCACGAAGCCAGATTTAATGAAAAGGGACTAGTTTTCTTATTTGCAGCAATAAAACTGAAGACAAATGATGAGAGATCTAGGCGCCCCATAATGCAGCGAAAATCAGCTAGAGGGTTCCTAACTCCCAGTAAAAAATCCCATTCATTTTCTCCATGAAGAAATTGATTTTCAATTACACACACACTTCAAGATAGACCTCTGAGGTTAAGCAATGATATATCATTCTGTAGAAGTCAGTGTGAGCTTCACATTCACAAGTGATTAACAGTTAAAAAAAAAACCAAGTGAAAGAACTACACTACCCATAATCCTGAAGAGAGATCCACCAATCAGAGAACTCACCATTACACTCCAGTGCATTAGTGCCCACCCACTTTCTCAGCGGCGTTGATTTCATATTTCAGTATTATTATTTGTTAGTGTTATAAGCAGGATTGGGGAGAAACGGAACACATTACTTTCGTATTGTGGTACTAGGATTATGTTACTGAATACTTTTTTTAGGAAGTAATTTGTAACTGTAACGGAATACATTACCCCTCCCAGTATACAGTACAGTAATACAGTAACCCTCCCAACCCTATTTGAAATTCAGACAAAACACTTTGTCCTTGTTCAAAAAGGTACAAGGCTACGTAATTAATGGATTTTAATGAAGGAAAAGAGCTAGAATCACAAAGCATTGTGAATGACAATCGAAGTTATGAAAAATATCAAACAAATTATTTTAATCTATAAAAACAATAGATTTTAAGTTTATTGCAAACTATACTAAACATTTAAGTATTTTGACAGCGTAGGAGCGCATTCCAGGCTCTTCTGGTATGATTGGCTCACTGCAACGTTGACTGGTGGAATTTTCTGTACAGCATCATGGGTAATGTAGTTTTTCACCATTACAGGGTTAGTACATCCAAAAATTGCATCATCATTTAATCACCCTCGTGTTATTCTGAAGCCATTAGATTTTCGTTCATCTTCGGGACACAAATTAAGATCTTTCCGTCGCCTCCATTGACAGTCCACGCAACTACCACTTCGACATTTTAAAAAAGTTCATAAAGGGTTCATAAATCTAATCCATATGAATAGAGAGGTTTAGTCCAAATTTTCTGAAGAGACCATCACTTTATTTGATGAACAGATTAAATTTAGGCTTTTATTCACATATGAACATTGATCAGCAAACATAAACAAACCTGTGAGAACAAACCTCTAGCAGACGCTCAAACGTGCTGCGTAACGCGATAATGAACCTCATTGGTTCTCGCTGAAGCTCAGACGTGCTGCGTAACATGAGAATGAACCTCATTGGTTCTTGCTGAAGCTCAGACGTGCTGCGTAACATGAGAATGAACCTCATTGGTTCTTGCTGAAGCTCAGACGTGCTGCGTAACATGAGAATGAACCTCATTGGTTCTTGCTGAAGCTCAAACGTGCTGCATAACACGAGAATGAACCTCATTGGTTCTCGCTGAAGCTCAGACGTGCTGCGTAACATGAGAATGAACCTCATTGGTTCTCGCTGAAGCTCAGACGTGCTGCGTAACACGAGAATGAACCTCATTGGTTCTCGCTGAAGCTCAAACGTGCTGCGTAACACGAGAATGAACCTCATTGGTTCTCGCTGAAGCTCAAACGTGCTGCGTAACACGAGAATGAACCTCATTGGTTCTCGCTGAAGCTCAAACGTGCTGCGTAACACGAGAATGAACCTCATTGGTTCTCGCTGAAGCTCAAACGTGCTGCGTAACGTGAGAATGAACCTCATTGGTTTTTGCTGAAGCTCAGACGAGCTGCGTAACACGAGAATGAACCTCATTGGATCTTGAGGAAGCTCAGACGTGCTGCGTAACGTGAGAATGAACCTCATTGGTTTTTGCTGAAGCTCAGACGTGCTGCGTAACACGAGAATGAACCTCATTGGTTCTTGAGGAAGCTCAAACGTGCTGCGTAACACGAGAATGAACCTCATTGGTTCTTGCTGAAGCTCAAACGTGCTGCGTAACACGAGAATGAACCTCATTGGTTCTCGCTGAAGCTCAAACGTGCTGCGTAACACGAGAATGAACCTCATTGGTTCTTGCGGACGCTCAAACTTGCCTCGTAACAAGAATTGGACGAGTTTTATGATCTCTTTATGAACTTTTTGAAGCATGAAAGTGGAAGTTGTGTAGACAGTCAATGGAGGGATAGAAAGCTCTCAGATTTCATCAAAACGATCTTCACTTGTGTTTTGAAGATGAACAAAAGTCTTATGTGTTTGTAACGTAATGAATGACAGAAATTTTACTTTTGGGTGAACTATCCCTTTAATTCAACCTTACAGTATGGCTGTCTTTAAAGTTTTTAAGTTGGCGTTAAACATTGAGTAGTTCCTACTCTCATAAAAGATGCTGAAAGTTTACAGTAGTTGTGTCCCTATACACTATGCACTTATAAATACACACTTCTCTTTGGAATTAATCTGGGAACTGGTTGGTTTGGTTCATGGCCTTAAAAAAAAAGAAGAAAAAAAAAGTAGGAATCTTTTGAAATCCCTGTGGAGAAAATTAATGAGAAAAATACATGCACAACCGAGGCGGCTGAAAAACTGGACGCTTCTATTCAAGACAAACAAACTGTCCAATTATGCCATAAATTATTCAGCATGCTCCATTTTCCATTTGTGCACTTTTGTCCTTTAATGTAGTTTTCAATACAGTTCACACTACTTTGAGTGCATTATAAGCTACATAACAGTTATTGCGGTCTGTTGCTTGTTCAGATTTCAAACATAAAACATCTCTTTTCAGCAGTTCATATTAATGTGCAATGTATGCTTAGGCCTTCACGTACACCTGAGATATACAGCAGCATGCTGCCAAACATACGGCATCTCTGACAATAACGGGATTGGTGGAGGTCTGGATGAAGGGACATAAAGACGGATATCGCTATCTGTCCTCGACTTTCAGGTGTCTCCAATCTGCTTCGCTCTCACAGCGCTGAATCTTGCTGAAGAAGCCCTTGATGATGCTCTTTGCTTCCGTCTTCACTGGAGAAAAATGAGAAATCATAAAATGCTAATTCAGCACTTGAAAAATGTATGTTGTTGCTGGATTTTTATGAGGTTAAGGATAGTCTCACCTTGGCCTCGTTTTGCAGTTTTTCCCTCAGTGAGAAGATGGGAGAGGAAACGGGCAAAGGATTTGAACAAATCCTGAGGGAAAAGGTTTAAAAATGAAACTTCCATTCTAATTAAAGTCTACCTTCCTTTGTTTTTTTACATTGAATGTAAATTATCACCTTTGTTGCAAATTTGCCCTTTTTGTAGAATGGATCCAGGCATCGGACCACGATATCAGCGGCCTCCTTAAGTGTAACAGGCTTTTGAGAAATCCCAGCCACATCTCCATTCATTGTGTCAATCTTTGTCTCCTGCACCACCGGGTCAAAGGTCACTCTCTTGCTGTCTTTTATCACACGGCTGCGTTTCACAGGAGGAGATGCCTCTCTGTCTTCACATGACTGAGGAAAATAAATAATTTAAAAAAGATGACTACTGACATGTCAATCAGCTCTTAATAAAGTATATCCTTTTTTAGGTCAATGCTTCACATGATCTCTTCTGATAAAGAATACATTGTGATGTTACTTGTTTTGGTGATTTTTGTTGGCCGTCAGACTTCAGATTCTCTCTGTTTGGACAAAGGAACAGCGATTCAGAACACAGTGAGAACAAGTCATTTCCTCCATGATTAATGAGGGTGTGTTCACACTTGTAGTTCAGTTCTCTTGGTATATTTGATCAGACCAAAAAAAAAAAAAAAAAAATGATTAATTTAGTCCTGCTTCACTTAGAGTTCACACTGTAATTTTTAACACTGAAACTAAAGATACAAAACAAAAATGATGTATATTTTGCGCTGGAACTTACTGAACATCCAAAACAAAGTTGTATCCTGGGCTAAATGCACTCGCTGTATGTGCGTAGCTACATGATGATATTCTGACCAGCTGAGAACTTATAAAATGTGTAAAGGAGTCAAAACAGCATCAGGAAACCCTCCGTCACACACACAAACCAAGATCTGCTGCGAGGAGACGCGGTTCTGACATCTGTACCAAACTGTGATGGGCAACATCTCAACTATGACGAGAAAAAAAGATGTGTGTGAGCATTCTGTCCTTTTTTAGGCTCACATCTTGTTTTTTCCTTCCTTTTACATATCTTTGGTCCGCATTACGTTCATAGTTCATTCGAACCGCACCAGAGCATCTGTAAAAACGCATTCTTCCATCTTAAAGATATATCTAAATTACTGCACATCCTTTCGATGCAAAATGCTGAACAGTTAATTCATGCGTTCATGACCTCAAGGCTAGATTACTGTAATGCTTTACTGGGTGGTTGCCCTGCTCGCTTAATAAACAAACTCCAGCTGGTCCAAAACGCAGCAGCTCGAGCTCTTACTAGAGCCAGGAAGTATGACCATATTAGCCCGGTTCTGTCAACACTGCACTGGCTCCCTATTAAACATCGTATAAATGTTAAAATCTTGCTTATTACTTACAAAGCACTAAATGGTTTAGCTCCCCAGTATTTGAGCGAACTCTTAACGCATTATACTCCATCACGTCTATTGCGGTCTCAAAACTCTGGCCAGTTGATAATACCTAGAATATCAAAATCAACTGCAGGCGGTCGATCCTTTTCCTATTTAGCACCTAAACTCTGGAACAGTCTTCCTAGCATTGTTCAGACAGCACACACACTCTGTCAGTTTAAATCTAGACTAAAAACACATCTCTTTACTATGGCTTACACACAGAACATTATCAATCTCTATTATTCAAATCAGTAAATGATTGTTAGGCTGCATTAATTAGGTCAGCCAGAACCAGGAACATTTTCCATAACACCTGATGTACTCATTACATCATAAGAAGAATGGCATCTACGCTAATGTTAGTCTCTCTGTTTATCCCGAGGTTTACTGCAGCCGGATCCAGGCCGTATCCAGATCAGATGAAGGACCTACGCTAGACACGACCACAACGCAACCCTGAAGTGTCAGCAAAACCTCAGTAAAGGCCTCTTCAACATGACAAAAGTTTTTTTTTTCTCTGTAGAGATGACTATGCACATCCAAACGTGCATCTCTATAGACTAAACACGTAAAATACGCTTGTGTATGCCGCCATCTTTGTTGCATTAATTAATTCATTATTTATGCAATAATTATCACTGTAAAGCTGCTTTGCCAATCTGTTTTGTAAAAGGCGCTATATAAATGAAGGCGACTTGACTTGACAGAGTTGAAAATATGGGTCTCGGTCAGCTTCCAAAAAAACGGTGTCAAGTTTGGTGCACACCAGGGTTCAGATGGCAGCATTCACACTTATTCAAATGGGCCGCACAGAGCAATCGCACCAGGGTTCGTTTTAATCCAACCAAACATGCCAAGTGTGAACCCACCCCAAATATCAAACTGCTCTGAGAGAGCGTCTTCTCCCATCATACCGCAGAAGCTCTGGATGTGCTGTGAGCTCAGCGTCCATGGCCATCTCATCCCAGCTGGGCGTCTCTTCTGCAGTAGGACTTGCATGTGCAGCAGCATCATTCTCTGAAACGCTTTCTACATCCATCGTTATGAAGTCATTCAGATTTGGTGAAGGCGAGTGATGGCGAGATCTTTCCTCCTCAGGCTCTGATTTAACACCTTTCACCTGAGTGGCGTCATCTTGCTTTTTTCCGAAATACTGCGATATACAGCGCATGTCTTTGGCTGCTTCTGCTAGTTTCTGCTGTTTCTTAGTGAGTCTTTTGCTTGGGCTGCTCAGGGAGGATGTGGTGCCGGTTTTGTCTTTGATGGGGGACGAGTCGGCGGGAGTTGTTTTACTGCTTTTCATCTTCTGGGTTTTTCCGGTTTCCTGCTCTTCCTCACAGACGGGGTCTCTGGGTGTTTTGTCCGTGGTGAGCGTCTTATTCTGAGAGTTCAAAAGATCTCCAGCTGTCTGAAACAGGCTGGACGAGCCACGAAATCCAGCGCCTACACGCTTCCTCTTCAGCTAGAATTTGAAGGACAAGAAGATGATCGTTTCATCAGGTTTCTGTGGATAAACTTCAGTTGGAACTCTTATTCACTGAATCAACTGAATCAGAGTAAACAAAAACAGACTCCCACCCCACCATTATTTCAAACTAAATGACCTGTTTTAGTGGGAATCATATGGCATTACAGAAGATAAATGTATTTTAAATGCAGATACATGTTAATTTGGTTAGTTAAATTTGTTACACTTTACAGTTAGTTGCCATTAGTTAACGTTAGTTAATTCTTCAGTTAACATAAACCGACAGATAGACAGACAGACAGACAGAAAGAACGACAGCTAGACAGACAGAAAGAACGACAGGGACAGAAAGAAAGAATGACGGACAGACAGACAGACACAGAATGAGACAGACAGAACGACAGACAGACAGAACAACAGAGAGACAGACAGACAGAAAGAAAGAAAGAAGAGAACGACAGCTAGACAGACAGAAAGAACGACAGCTAGGCAGCCAGAAAGAACGACAGGGACAGAAAGAAAGAATGACGGACAGACAGACAGACACAGAATGAGACAGACAGAACGACAGACAGACAGAACAACAGAGAGACAGACAGACAGAAAGAAAGAACGACAGCTAGACAGACAGAAAGAACGACAGCTAGGCAGCCAGAAAGAACGACAGGGACAGAAAGAAAGAATGACGGACAGACAGAAAGAACGACAGGGACAGAAAGAAAGAATGACGGACAGACAGACAGACACAGAATGAGACAGACAGAACGACAGACAGACAGAACAACAGAGAGACAGACAGAAAGAATGACATACAGATAGAGACAGACAGAACAGAGACAGACAGACAGACAGACAGACAGAAAGAACGACAGCTAGACAGACAGAAAAAACGACAGACACACAGAAAGAACGACAGACAGAACAACAGAAACAGACAGACAGACAAAGAACGACAGCTAGATAGAAAGAACAGAGACAGACAGAATGACAGACAGACAGACAGAAAGAACAATAGAGAGACAGACAGAACAGAGAGACAGACAGAAAGAATGACAGACAGACAGATAGACAGAAAGAACAACAGAGACAGACAGACAGAGACAGACAGACAGAACAGAGACAGACAGAAAGAACAACAACAGAGACAGACAGACAGACAAAGAATAACAGATAGACAAAGAACGACAGGATGAAAGACCAATAGAAAGAACGACAGACAGATCTATGTTTATTTTGGTTAGTTACCGATTATCTCCAGCTGTGACTCATTTAGTTCTCAGTGTATTTATGATCCCTGATATATCCTAACATAAACACTCTTTTAAATATGCATTTGCGTCTGTAGGGACAAGCTGTGACTGGCTCACTGAGTAGACTTGAGAGGCTGACGTGAAGCCTTCTAGATGTTCAGCTTGAGATGATGAAGAGCAGGTCGCCGTCGCTTCAGTAGATTCACACTGTTTCTCCTCAGTAACACTCGCAGCTGCACTTTTCTTCATCTCTGACACCTGGAGAGGGATACATGTGAATACCTATTGTTACTGATAAAGACTGTAAATGAGTTGAAGACGCAGTGGCGCATTATCAGCACTCACTCTCTTGAGGACCGCAGCCTTGTACAGGTTTGCTGATTTACTGGCCCTGAAGATCTCGTGCTCTATTTCTACAGCCTGATCAAGAGCCTCGCAGCTACACCAGGAGAAAACAACAGTCAAGGAGATCACAGACATTACAATAAATATTACAAATTACACTATATAGTAATATATTTTTGTGTATAATTGTTGATGCATCTCTGGAGGATTTTGAAATACAAAAATATCTAGCTTTGAGACACTGATGGTGCATTCTGCGTCTGCATTACCTGTGTGAAAGCTCTGCTGCCCCTTTGTGGCTGGTCACACACTCCTGCAGGAGAGACAGGCAGTGCTCTCTGCTCTAAAACACACAGTACACAACAAACCGTGGAATATGTCAAGGCACAAGTATGCCAGTAGAGGGCAGCACTCCTCATCTCTGACAAACTCAGGATGACAAAGCACAGATTTACAGCCATTTATCTTGACTGGATGGGACACAATGCGTATTGCTATTTCTATGGATGATTAAATCCACTAATATTAAAAATTTAGCAATAAAATAAGAGCACTACATGATTAATATTAGTGGTTGACCGAAACAGATTTTTCAATGACAGATGACGATGCTGATATCTGATTTAGTTTAGTGATGTCACATGTACACAAAAATAATGAACCATTGACAATGTATGGGTGCATAGGTGATCAAATGATTGTTCAGTCGAGTTCTGTTTTTCTGTAAAAAAAAAAAAAAAAAAAACTTTTACACAATATACTCAATTCACTTCAATGTTTGAAAACATAAATGATTTACATTAGTTAAGATCTGTCTGTCTGTCTGTCTGTCGACCCAAAAGTTTTGGTACGCCTGCCTTTACATGCACATGAACTTTAAATGACATCCAATTATTAATCCGTAGGGTTTAATATGGAGTTGACCCACCCTTTGCAGATATAACAGCGTCAACTCTTCTGGGAAGGCTTTCCACAAGGTTTAGGAGTGTGTTTATGGGAACTTTTGACCATTCTTCTAGAAGTGCATTTGTGAGGTCAGGCACTGATGCTGGACGAGAAGGCCTGGCTCACAGTCTCTGCTCTAATTCATCCCAAAGGTGTTCTATCGGGTTGAGGTCAGGACTCTGTGCAGGCCAGTCAAGTTCCTCCACACCAAACTCGCTCATCCATGTGTTTATGGACCTTGCTTTGTGCACCGGTGCACAGCCATGTTGGAAAAGGAAGGGGCCATCCACAAACTGTTCCCACAAAGTTGGGAGCATGAAATTGTCCAAAATGTCTTGGTATGCTGAAGCATTAAGAGTTCCTTTCACTGAAACTAAGGCGCCAAGCCCAACCCCTGAAAAACAACCCCACACCATAATCCCCCCTCCACTAAACTTTACACTTGGCACAATGCAGTCAGGCAAGTACCGTTCTCCTGGCAACCACCAAACCCAGACTCGTCCATCGGATTGCCAGACAGAGAAGCGTGATTGGTCACTCCAGAGAACACGTCTCCACTGCTCTAGAGTCCAGTGGCGGCGAGCTTTACATCACTGCATCCGATGCTTTGCATTGCACTTGGTGATGTAAGGCTTGGATGAGCTGCTCGGCCATGGAAACCCATTCCATAAAGCCTCTACGCACTGTTCTTGAGCTAATCTGAAGGCCACATGAAGTTTGGAGGGTCTGTAGCTATTGACTCTGCAGAAAGTTGGCGACTTCTGCACACTGTGTGCCTCAGCATGCTGTCTGTCTGTCTGTGAACCCATCCATCCATGAATCTATCAATCTTCATCCATCCGTCTTTCTGTCTGTCTTTCTATCAACTAGAGTGTGAAACATTCTTCAGGATGTGGTGAAATTAAAATGTTACAAACAGGCCCATCGCAAGGGGGGTGCGAGGCCTGTGCGAACAGGATGTGCAAGGCCCAGGGGGTGGGCTATATTAATAGGGGTCTACTGTTGCTATAGTGACAAACAATTAGTTGTTTATGTGGATATGGAAGAAAAAAAAATTTGTATATTCAGTTTAACAGCATTAGATTCAAGAAGTTAAACTGTGTAACTGAACTGAACATTTTTGCTTAAATTATGTTCTAAATTATGAATGGGTCAAATGCGTTTGCAAAACGGCCTGAATCCACTTGCATTCGTTTGGACTGCTCTCACTGAATCCTCTCATTCGGTAAAATAAACAATCACTGAGAGAACAACCAGCGCTGTTTTTCAGTTGTTTTCCTCTGAACAAATGCGCTAAATGGATGTCTGACAATTTTGTTGCTTTTTGCAGTTTTCAGATTCAGAGTAGAGATAGAGATAGAGTGCGCTTTACTCGTTCTGCAGTGCCGTTGCTCTCACTGATGCTCTGATAGGCGAGTAATAGTTGGCTATGCTTTAACTTTATAGTGTTAAATAAAAACCCTCTGTGCGTATTGTCAGATGAAATGCAAGTGTCCGTGCTTTCTCCGTCCATTAAATAAATGCACATCCTTGAATGAGCGCGGATTTCTAACGCATATACTTAAACTTATTAGGTAACATCCATGGGTTGACCCATTTCGGTGGCAAATCAGAATTTGAATGGACTGAATAAAGCTCTCTACGAGCCTGACGTGCGATGCCGCGCTGACTGACATGCATGAGCATGAATCACTGTCACACGCACAGAGAAATGCTGCAAGTTACTGCATAATACATTTTTAACAAGCAGAATAATACAGCATCACGATGCATATTTTTAGCTATGTCTTTTAACTATTATAGTATTTTGATGGACAAAAACACAAACTTTAACTACTGGCTTTTACATTAAGTCAGCTGTCAATTTACTTTGCGCGAGGCCCCGTGCGGTCGCACACTTGGCACAGGTACTGGTTACAAATACCTTCACTGTGAGTCTGGGGATCCTCTGACTGGCAGCATCCTTCAACATGCAGTCATCATCTGAGAAAACACCAATAACGTGATGCTTTACACTTACACATTGTCAAATTTATTTGAAAAAAAAAAAAAAAGAACTTCATCAAAATGTCCTAAGCATGGAAAATTACCTACATAACAACTGAAGCACTGACCTGGTGGAACAAATGTCTCATTTGCCATACATGAACCCTATAAACAAGCAAACAAAAGAGAAGTTGATGACATGATCATCTTTATTTTCCTCTCAATAACTATCGTTTCCGCCTAAACAGTTACTTTTAGTACTGTAAAATCATATTAAATGACTAGATTTTCATAGAAATGTGAGTGGTGCTTGTAAATGATTTCACGTTCTTCAAAAGGAGAAACACTGAAGATCATGCAAAACTGTAGTTTGCTCAACTTTATGGGGGAGGCCTCAAACACACAGCTGGAAAACAGATGTGGAGGAGAGAGAGAAATAAGAGAGAGAGGGAGAGGGAGGGAGGAATGTTCTGGCACAGACTGAGACCGAGAGGGTGTATTGAAGGAAGAGTGTAGTTCAGCTGTTTCTCATGTTAATGCATCACTGTACTTGTGCACATTTACACTAATTGCCATTACTGTAGGGCAAAAAAAATTTCATCAGTTTTCATGCATCATGTTAGTATTTTACTTATTTTAGTATTTTTGATTTAATTTATTTCTGAATTTATCATGTAGCACTGAAGATTGCAGTAATGATGCTGAACGATGATGATTCCATGATTACGTGTCATAATTTCCGGGGGAACAACGCTGCTCGTGCGACTCGTGACACAGGATCAAACAAGTAACTCCGTCTGATCGCTATACTGCGGCTGTAGAAAGGAAAGCCTCTGTTATTGTGGCAGATTCTTCCCATCCCTCATGTAGTTCATTTCAGGTACTTCCATCTGGTAGACGGTACAAAGTGCCTTTGGTGAAAAAGGCCAAGTATAAGAAGGCTTTTATTCCAACTGCCATAGATATTTTAAACAGGATTTTAAGATGAATTGTCTTTTTATTGTTGTTGTGTGGATATTTCTGGTATTGTTTGTCAAGCCTTTGTCCAAAGACAATTTTCTACCCCCTGTGGGGATAGACAAAGCTTTTGAATTGAATTGAATATTCAGCTTTGATCACAGGAATATATTAAATTTCACAATGTATTACAATAGAAGACAGTCATTTTAAAATTGTAATAATATTTCACAATATCACTGTTTTTACTGTGTTTTTGACCAATTAAATGCAACATTGATGATCTTAAAGGTTAGTTTACCCAAAAATAAAAATTATCCAATGATTTACTCACCCTCAAGCCATCCTAGGTGTATATGACTTTCTTCTTTCAGACGAATACAGTCAGAGTTATATTAAAAAATGTCCTGGCTCTTCCAAGCTTTATAATGGCAGCTCAAAATTTGAAGCCCAAAAAAGTGCATCCATCCATTATAAGTGCACTCCACACGGCTCTGGGGAATTAATAAAGGCCTTCTGAAGCGAAGCGATGCGGTTACACTTTTCTCGTAAGTTGAATATGGAAGGCGGTGCGCTGGAAGCTAGATATTTTACTTTATAAAATGTACACTTCAGAAGGTCTTTATTAATTCCCCGGAGCCGTGTGGAGCACTTTTATAATGGATGGATGCACGTTTTTGGGCTTCACATTTTGGGCTGCCATTACAAAGCTTGGAAGCATTTTTAATATAACTCCTATTGTGTTCGTCTGAAAGAAGAATGTTATATACACTTGAGGGCGAGTAAATCATGGGCTAATTTTCATTTTCGAGTGAACTATCCCTTTAAGAATCTTTTTTTTCTTTTTTCAAAAAATCCTGAAAATTTTAAATAACTGGACTGATTACACTGCGTCCAGCGGCAAGCATTTGTTTTGTCAACGGTGAAACCAAAAATGCTGCACAGTGACAAACTATAACAGCCAATGGAGTTTGTTATTACTTCCATGACAAATTTTGTGAAACTTCTTATATAATATTCAATGTTGTTCAACTTCCACAATCAACCATGCTTGGTAATGACATTTTTTGGGGTGAAATGTGACTAGGACAATGATTTTGCTAGTGTGTCTGCTGGCCATGTGATCACCTTCCTCAGGCTCATCTGCTTCTTGAAGAGATTTCCGAACTGCTTCTTTCTCTTCTCAGAGTCATCTTCCTCATCGCCCCATTCCTCCTCATCACATCTGAACACACAGACAAAAGTGCTCTCAGTCTCCACAGACTCACTGCCCTGACTCATAATGCTGCTTAAGTAACAGGTCAGCTGACCTCTCGAACCCGTAACCCTTCCTGCCTCCGGCGTAGAGTTCAGGATCAAAGCCGAACGGTCCCCTGGGCTCCGCGCTCTGGGCCGGGCCGGTTCTGGTGCTGAGGGCGGCTGCTCTCGCCAGCTGAGCACGGACCAGTTTGGGGTCACGGCAGAAGTCACATGACCCAGCACAGTTGGGCTTCTGATTGCCAAAAAACTCTGAGATGGTGGCGTGTCTGCACCTGGAAATCAAGAATGATGGAATGATTAAACATTTATATCTATATCTCAATTGTTTAAATTATTTATGAATATATATATGTGTTGGGGGCTTTTTGGCCGATTGAGCATTTTAACCCCCCAACACATATATTTATAAAAAATGTAAACAATTGAGATTGAGATGGGCCATTCTACACAATTGGTGCAAACTGCTGTCCGACATACATAAAACACATCTGAAAAGCATATAATTATTCAAATCTTAGATGTTTACTAAGATCCTTCAATTATCTATTGAAACCCACAATAACATTTCAAATATCAGTAATCTTTATATATATATAAAACCATCATTTATTGGGTACTTTCAATCGGGAGGTGGCTGCCTCAAACTCTAACCTCTAAATTTCAACTTCTGAATTTAAATGATGATGATGATGATGATAATAATAATGTTAATGTGTAACATTAAATGTACACATTAAAGTTAATGTGTAACTTTAAGGAATGTCTTAATAGGTCATTATAAGCCTTCTTAAATTATATATTAATTTGGGGAGAATAAACATATTCCAGCATTTTCTGAAAATACAATATGAGAATTAACTGCACAATTACTAGAAATGTGTACCTTGATATTATAAAATTTGCATACATGCAAAATTTGCGAAAAAAAAAAAAATTCCAGATGTTTCCACCTCTGACTTTGCAGGATGGACACACACATACATGCACACATGCACACATACACGCATACATACACGCATACACACATGGCATTCATTTCATTTCATGTATGAATGAAAATGCAATTTCACTCTCTGCCAATAGGTGAAATATAGTGGTTACCCTGGTAAACTCTGCATACAACACAGAATGTGATACTTGTGTACTAGGGTTTCCTTTCAAATAAAATATTTTCTGTATCATAAATCAATTAACTTTTGCTTAAAAACAAAGAAAAAGGCCCCAATTCCTAGTTAAAAAAGTCACCTCAGATAAAAAAAAAAATTGGAACAACTATACAACAAACAACAAAGAAGAGTGGATATTTCCATAGAAGTCACAAAATTATGGAAGAATACATTGAAGTTTTCAGTTATTTATAATTTTCCAGTTATATACACACACACCAAAAGGAGTACAGGCAACTGTCAACATGCTCAAACGGCCAAAAGTCCTCCACAGGGTCCGACTGGCAAAAAAAAAAAAAAAAAAAAAAACATTGCAAGCGTCGCGTCACAAAACTGGGCCGGACGGCGCTCAACAACGGCCTGACGTTGGCCGCCCATCGCTTTGGTGCATCACGCCTGCTGGTCACTGTATGATTTCACGGTCTCCTTTTGTGTTCCATGTCAGAAAGAAAGCCAAATGGGTGAGTAAATTAAAACTTCTGTTAGAGAATGTTGATGAACTACCCTTTGAATGAACAACAGCGGATGTTTTCTGCAAGTATAACGGCTTACACTGTGAACTCTAAAATAGATACGTGCACTTCTCACTTCTCTGATGTCTGGGTTTCAGAGTCTGAAATAGCTGGTTGAGGCAGAAATCCCCTCCCAAAACACATTTGCATGGTCTGTCACACAAAGACCCTCTGTGCCAACACTGCCGCCCCGAACCAGAGCCCTGGTGTTCACAACAACTCACACTGACCATGCTTTTCCCATTAGTGACTTCCTCGTAAGGCTTTCCTCCTTTCTGGACGTAGACGTAGATGTCTGAAGGCATATGCAACTTTTATGGCAAACAAATGCAGAAAAAAACTGAGATGGAGCAGAAATCTTTCACCGGAGTGAGAATGCGAACTGACAAAAGACAACGGAACCCATTATAATCAGTGATGCTGTCTACACTGGACGCGGTGCCACACGACAAATCTCTGACAGTAAACTGATGACTCGAGAGAGAGAGAGAGAGAGAGAGAGAGAGAGAGAGAGAGAGAGAGAGAGAGAGAGAGAGAGAGAGAGAGAGAGAGAGAGAGAGAGAGAGAGAGAGAGAGAGAGAGAGAGAGAGAGAGAGAGAGAGAGAGAGAGATATATAGATACACATACATATACACACACACACACGCATATATATATTATACTTTACAGCCAATTCTCAAGACAAATATTATATATATATATATATATATATATATATATTTTAAATCGTAAAGTATTTTTTCTCAATGTATTTGGATTTAAATAATTATATTTTTAATAATATTGAATAAAAATTATATAATTCAAATTCAAAAATTCAATACAAATAACTATTAAATGTCACATTTTGTATGGTCCTTAAAACAGGCTTTACTGTCTTTAGGCAAAATATTTTTATATATTTATTGAATGTTACAACACTTTATTTTATGTTAAAATACTTTTTTATTTTTTTATTTTTATTGTGGGGTGACACAGGACAAAATCAGCTTGGTGCACTTCAGTCCTTTTTGACCAAAGAAAAATGTACGTTTACTTCATCGGAATGATACGAAACATGATAAAGAAAATTTGGCACTTGCCATGTGAGCACACAAGAAAATTGAAAAAGGGTCCCCGAAAAAAAAGAAAAAAAAAATGCTCCTCGCGGTCAAAAATGACGGCATTGAAAATGAATGGGAAACAAAATTTCATCAAGTGGAAACGTTTGGTACTGCGCCCAAGCAAAGGCCCTGTTTTTACAGCTGGTATTAAGATGTGTTTTAGTCGATCACATCACAAGTGGACGAGGCAGACACATTCCCGTTTACACCTGGTGTTTTAATCCATCTCTCTTGCCCACGTTCAACCACTTCTGTCCTGATTCCTACGAGGGGAGGGTCTGTGGGCGGGAAAATGTGTGGGCTTTTATAGATCTTTCACACACGGAGAGCATCGGCTTTCGTTTCTGCTCTGACAGCCGTGACACCCGCTGAACGCTGTGAGTGTGTGTTAGAAATCAGGAATGGTGAGAGAACATTGTGCTTGGGATGTTTTTCATCTTCAAACCAAACTTGGGCCTTCAGCTGACAAAGTTTAATCCCATCTGGCTAGAGCTCTTCTTATAATGTTCCCGCATTAGGTCTTTTGTGGCTGTTTGAACACATTCGACCACATGAGCTGGAAGTGGTCTCAAAACTTTGACCCTGTTTACACCTGTATTTAGCGTCATCCACTTGTGATACGATCCACCAAAACGCATTTTGCAAGATGAGATATTTTTGAAAAATATAGATTTAAAAAATAAAAATTGTATTTTTGTGCACTTTTAAAAGCAATAAACAAACTTCTTTTTAAACTGTTCACTTCAGCAATAATCAGCCAAGTGTCGTCTTTAAAAAAAAGTCTGTGGTCCATTTATCAGTTTAAGTTGGAAATTAAATTTTCAGGTCTATAAAAAAAAAAAAAAAAAAAAAAAAAAAAAAAAGTACTAGATAAATATAGTTTAGTAACATAAAATCCCCTAAAAACACAAAAATATTTGTTTATATTTTTGGTTTTTTGACCTCCACACGAGGAGCACCAAAGGGTTAACATATGCATATTATATAAGATATATTGATGTGTGCTATTGACAAACAAAATGTCCTACTTTTTAGGGAATTTGTTTCCCACACTCACACATGGTCAATTTCAAAAGCACTTCAAGACTTTGTTTGACAAAAGGAGGAGGAAAAAAAACTGTTTCCACAGCGATTTGAGGGGAGGAGAAAAGACGGGGCCAGACAAAAAGGGGGTGGGGATGGATGTGGTAAACAGAGAAAGAGAGAGAGAGCGATCCAGACTGCCAAACGCTTACACAGCCCAGCCCAAAAGACTCGTTACACTGGAAAACTCAAAGACCGCAGGCCAAACACAGCTGAGAGACACTTAGCAGCTCACAACTGTATGACGGGACAGAGCGCTCTAACGGACCGACAGAGCTAGATACAAGGAGAGTTACAGGGGACGTGAACTACAAACTGGAACAAAGGTGAGAGCACTGTGTGTGTTTGGAGTGACTGAGCATTAAAATAAAAACCTATAAGCACATCTCCAAAAACATGAGAGACATTTACATGAAGAAAAGGAGGGGAAACATGAATCTGCACAGCGTCCAGCAAGAGCATTCGGACACATGTTGAGTTGTATTAGATGAGATATAACAAAGTGGCATTATTTTAAAGATAGATAGCATAGGCTGGGCTATACATCCAAGAAATGTATCAACATTTTGCGTAATGTGCTGATTTTAATGCAATGTGTAATGTGCTGATTTTTAATGTTTATTTAGCCATTACATACACTTTCTGAAGAATTCAACCATTTCTCAATCCGCCCCTTGACTCACACTTTGTAGGAATAGCGACTGATTAATTTCCAACTATTAACTTGTGTCATAGTAGTTATTAAAATAGTTTATAGCTAATAAACATGTGTGTGCATGTCAGCTCAGGTCCATTAAATGATATTATATAACTTTTGGGATTTAGGAAGTTCCAAATTAGGAATTTTGGAACTTAGGAAATCTTGAAATTAATATTAAGTTTAGTTTATGTTAATGTAGATAACTAATGTTAACAAATGGAGCCTTACTGTAAATTATTGTTGTTATACAACTATGCATTGTCATATAGGAGCATTTAAATAAAAATATTTCATTAAACGCTGTGGAGAACACACAGTGTCTTGATTTTACCGACTTCTTACAAATTCTAAGCTGAACATTTTCTAAAATCAATGATTGTTAGTTTATATCCCTAAAATGATTGCACTTGATATAGTCAAAACATACTGACACTTTTTGCTTGTGAAATATTAATGGTCTTATTTTTAATGTCTAATATGGAATGTCGAATTTAACTTATTACAAAATATGATTCACAATTTCATATTATATTATATATTATATTATATTATATTATATTATATTATATTATATTATATTATATCATATCATATCACATCACATCACATCACATCACACACACACACCTAAAGGATTATTAGGAACACCATACTAATACTGTGTTTGACCCTTACTGTGTGGCATTGATTCAACAAGGTGCTGAAAGCATTCTTTAGAAATGTTGGCCCATATTGATAGGATTGCATCTTGCAGTTGATGGAGATTTGTGGGATACATATCCAGGGCACGAAGCTCCCGTTCCACCACATCCCAAAGATGCTCTATTGGGTTGAGATCTGGTGACTGTGGGGGCCATTTTAGTACAGTGAACTCACTGTCATGTTCAAGAAACCAATTTGAAATGATTCGAGCTTTGTGACATGGTGCATTATCCTGCTGGAAGTAGCCATCAGAGAATGGGTACATGGTGGTTATAAAGGGATGGACATGGTCAGAAACAATGCTCAGGTAGGCCGTGGCATTTAAACAATGCCAAATTGTCACTAAGGGGCCTAAAGTGTGCCAAGAAAACATCCCCCACACCATTACACCACCACCACCAGCCTGGACAGTGGTAACAAGGCATGATGGATCCATGTTCTCATTCTGGTTACGCCAAATTCTGACTCTACCATCTGAATGTCTCAACAGAAATCGAGACTCATCAGACCAGGCAACATTTTTCCAGTCTTCAACGGTCCAATTTTGGTGAGCTTGTGCAAATTGTAGCCTCTTTTTCCTATTTGTAGTGGAGATGAGTGGGACCCGGTGGGGTCTTCTGCTGTTGTAGCCCATCCGCCTCAAGGTTGTGCATGTTGTGGCTTCACAAATGCTTTGCTGCATACCTCGGTTGTAACGAGTGGTTATTTCAGTCAAAGTTGCTCTTCTATCAGCTTGAATCAGTCGGCCCATTCTCCTCTGACCTCTAGCATCAACAAGGCATTTTCGCCCACAGGACTGCCACATACTGGATGTTTTTCCTTTTCACACCATTCTTTGTAAACCCTAGAAATGGTTGTGCGTGAAAATCCCAGTAACTGAGCAGATTGTGAAATACTCAGACCGGCCCGTCTGGCACCAACAACCATGCCACGCTCAAAATTGTTAAATCACCTTTCTTTCCCATTCTGACATTCAGTTTGGAGTTCAGGAGATTGTCTTGACCAGGACCACACCCCTAAATGCATTGAAGCAACTGCCATGTGATTGGTTAATTAGATAATTGCATTGAGAAATTGAACAGGTGTTCCTAATAATCCTTTAGGTGAGTGTGTGTGTATATACTTTCACAAATTACTTTCTGAGAATTCTGGTCACCCTATCCTTTAGACACACATTCATATAAAAACACCCCCTCCCGTCATCCACACAAAACTCATCGGATTTGCACGAACACGAGAATATTTCAATGCAGGTATGATATAAACACCATAAAGTAAACATCATAATTAAATCAATAATACATCATAAAAGGTATTTGATTGTGAACTGCTCCGAATCCCTTCCACATTTTAACTTTGAAAAGTGCAGAACTCATAATTAAATCCTTTTTAAGCTCAAATTTCACATCGGATACATATCGCGATTTGTGTTTTATGTCCCAAAATTAAAATGATAATAAAGACTTTTTGTAAAGCACTTAAAATATTCAAGACTTTGTATGGCCTTAAATTTGATAAAATTGAATGCAAGACTTAACCCTTAAATGCATGAATGTTTCGCCAATCATTCTTACATATTCGGGTCTTTAGTGACCCGGCTCTATATCTAACACGGATGGATCTCTACCTGTCGCAATAATATAAAACTCTCCTGATATTAGAGTAACAATAAAATAAAGCATATTTTGTTATCTTTTGGAGCTTGGAAGGGTTCCGTTTGAGCAGACGTTTCATCCCATCATCACTGTCCTCGTCATGAGCTAATTTTCCAGATTCAGCATCTGCCTCATATTCACCATCTCAAACATATTCTCAAAACTATCATCTTTAAAGTCACTATTTAGATGGCTCAGCAGATCCACCATCAAGTGAAAGTGACAGTAATATCTGATTGCGTTCAGCAGTAAATCTCTGAGCCATTTCAAGTTTTGCTGATGATTCTTCCTATTCTTTTGATTTTTGTTTTCAAAGATTCAATTATTGTTGTGTAGAAAAAATACTTACACTGTTACACACCTCGGGTCATTAGTGACCCTATACAATTTTTACAAACCAAATGCCATTCTTTTATCATTTTTTTTCTTATATTGTTTATAATGAATTGATTGAGGAATACTAAGAAGGCTGAGGCCTAACTTTAATAAATGAATGAGGAGGAGGAGGGTAGTGAAAGACATCCCGGGTTTGCATTTCTGCATCTTTATAAATATAAATTTGGTTGTGCAACTGTCTTTTGTGAATATAAATAAGATGGTGAATTGCTGATTTCAATAAATATAAAAAACAATAAATATATATAAAAACACTTTACTGGCACATTAAAAGAAATAATGGCTGGGTTAAATCACATACACTCTTAAGTAGGTACTTAATTTGAATAATTCACTTACTTTATAGTATGAATGCACTGTAAAACACTAACCTTCATTGGTTTGAGCAGAGCCAACTCAAATTAAACAAATTAGCTCAATCAAATTAACTTTCTTTTTAGTTTGAGTTCACAGCACTGACACATTTTAAGTAAATCTGAATTAGTTCACTGTTTTGAGTTTTACAAACTTGTTTCTTGTAATTTAGACAAACTTAAATTTAACTGAAACTGGGCTGGGATTTCTATTTCCCAGCATGCTTTGCTATGACACTCAAAAGGGAGAGTAAATGCTAAAATTAAGTGTTTTTGTCCAAGATTAACGTTAAGATTTAGGAGTGTTTAATGTTTTTGTTATGCTAGTTTAGAACAGTTTCTGTTATGTTGGGTTTTTTTGGGGGTAGCATCAAGGCATTTAGTGAATCAGTTAGATAAAGATAGCTAAGTTTCCACTACTAAAAATATTTAAATTGAGATTACATGATAATTTTAAATTAAATGTATGAATTATCTTACTCAAATATTTCAATTTAAGTGTAATTAAAATGTATGGAGTACAAAATAAAAATCAGTTAAAAAAACTGTACATAACTTTAGAAATATTCTAATATTCTAATAAAAATTAGGTGTAACTGTAAATTTGAGTTTTACCAGCTTATTCAAGTTTACAGTGCGTGTGTAGTAAGATTGTAATCCAGACGTACTACATGCATATCGACATGATGTCACTATCATGTGACCTCTCAGCATCAGTTGTGGAGCTTCACCGCCATTCACAAATCATCTCCTGTGGCCTCATGGGATAGTAAAGTGTCCACTGAATACTTTTTCGCCTACACTTTTGTAAATTCGGACATGCATCTTTTGTTACATACTGCATTTCGTCTACTATTTAGTAGGGAAGTATGCGATTTCAGATGCAGAAAATCTCAATTTCTTTTTGGAGTAATATTTTTAAATCACTAGTATGGTAAATTTTGTTTGGGAGATTAATAATTTTGCATATGGATGATTAGAGCCAATTTGATTTTATTATACATTTTCAATTCAGTAACTCAATTTCACGTTCTCAAACTCCTACTGTGACGTCAGAATCAGAATCATGTTTAACTCTAGAAAGTAACAGAGTTAGAACACTCAACAGAAAAACATCAGTGTCCTGATGACGTCAGAGACCAGGCAGTTATCGCACTCAATACAGGACAACCTAAACTCAATTTAACCAAGGAAGGTGGGAATAAAGAGGAAATGAACAGTAAGGAATGATTCTTTCATCAGCAGAGTTAGTAAACAGTGATGGCACACCCACGGCGTCTCTCATGTGGGAACACACCCACAAAGCAGCAGAAATTGAATGACTAGCTCAAGCAGGTTCTGTTTTTTTTCTAGTTTTATCACATTCTTCAGGAAAACCACACAGGAAGCCTTCTGCAAGGCCTGAGTGCTGAACAGTCATTTATTTGACTAATAACTGCACACACAAACAGGACAAATTGTTCTAACATTTATAGTTCTCATACGCTTAAAACAGTTAGTTAAATCAGCCATAGGGTTTGCATGATGCCTCAGAGAAATGCAAATCTATCAACCAACATGTTTTTCTCATAGATCGATATTTTTTTTAGACTCCAAACCCCCAAATGTCCACAGCAATATTTGTACTCATTCGTAAAAACTTATTTTAATCCAATCTATGGACACTCCTAGTTTCTTTAAAAAAGGAACTGAGGGGCTTTACTCGACACAATTTTCAACTAAAAAGGTTCATTTTAACAGGTTTTGGGGGCCTGAAAATGCAAACATTCGAAAACAGGTTTCAAAATACAAGTTTTTGAAAACGATAGCGTTATCGTCTCTGTGTAAACTACAAAAACGTGAATTTGTGAAAACTGGGAGTTCATGTGGATTTCTTTACAAAGTCGCCATCTACTGGCCTGGCATGAATAAAACAGCGCTTTTAGTCATTTTCACGAATCTGTGAGAGCGGGATTGTTTTGACGACGTTTTCGTCTCTATATGCGAAAAACACGAAAGGAAAAACGTTTCCATTTTTAGTACAATGTCGCAAATTTCACGACTCCACAAGTTTTAATAGCTGAATGTTCTTCAGGGATGCCACTCTTTTTAACCCATGATTTTACATATTATAAATTTTTACTCACAATCTGATAACATTTTAGAGCTTGGCATAATTAAAAAAAAAAACGTGTATTCATTATAAAAATGTCCATGGCACTTTAAGATTAATTTACACAAAATTTTTGATCGGTAAGATTTTATAAAAGTCTCTTATGCTCACCAACGTGGCATTTATTTGATTCAAAATACAAAAAAAACAACACAGTAATATTGTGAAATATTAATTTAAAACAACTGTTTTCCATTGCAATATATTGTAAAATGTAATTTGTTGCTGTGATCAAAGCTGCACTACCGTTCAAAAGTTGTTGTTTTTTTTGTATGGGACTTGAAATCAATACATGTATTCAGTAAGGATGCATTAAACTGATCAAGTGACATTATAGACATTTATTAAGTTTCAAAAGCTTTATATTTCAGATAATTGCTGTTCTTTGAACTTTCTATTCCTCAAAGAATCCTAAAATAACAACTGCTTTCAACATTGATAATCATAAATGTTTCTTAAATCAACAAAATCCTCATATCAGAAAGATTTCTGAAGGATCATGTGACACTGAAGACTGGAGGAGTGATGCTGAAAATACAGCTTTGGTCACAGGAATACATTTTAAAATATATTACAATAGAAAACAGTTATTTTACATTAATAATATTTCACAATAATACATTTTTTTCTCGTGTTTTAATCAAATAAATGCAGCCTTGAGGAGCTTCTTCTAAAAACATTTAAAAATCTTAAAGGAACATGTCGACTTTTTGGGACTTTAGCTTATTCACCGTATCCCCCAGAGTTAGATGAGTCCATACATACCATTCTCATCTCCGTGCATCCCATAACTCTGTCTGACGCATGTGTACAGTATGTGTATTGTATGTGTATAGTTACATTGAGGAACTTTGCTGCCGTACCACGGGTGCAGCGGCGCAGTGATATTACGCAGCGCCTGAAAATAGTCCCCAGCACGCTCTCTGTGCAAGCAGGTTGTCACGTCGGTTATGTTGACGGAAGTTCGCCTGTTTTCAGGCGCTGTGTAGAAATCTCACTTTTAAAATGATGCTTCCTCATACAACATATGAGTATCCAGGTTTTCCCAAGACCATGGTAATACTGGTTCTTCACAGAAAAACAAACACAGTTGTTGAGGGAGAAGGGAATTAAAATGAGAAATATCCTCATATTTACTTTTTAAAGCTTATTCGGCAACACTTTAATATGGGGAACACACATTCACTAATAACTATGACTTTTGCCTCAAACTCCTAATCACTGCTCATTAATAGTTAGTAAGGGAGTTGTTAGGTTTAGGTATTGGTAGGATTAAGGGACGCAGAATATGATCATGCAGAATAAGGCATTAATATGTGCTTTATAAGTACTAATAAACAGACAATACCCTAGTAATATGCATGCTAATAAGCAACTAGTTAATAGCGAGAACTGGACCCTAAAATAAAGTGTTAATGCTTATTTTAAAGCTAGTTTTGTCTTATTTTAAGTCGTTTTGAGGCCCGGCACCCTGCCATAGATCAAAGATGTGCTATTCGATTTCAGATCGTATAATCATATAATAATAAACAGAATTATATATAGAGTTTTCCTGTGTGAAGTGTCTTTCTTGATCTGTAAAAATAAAATTAAAATTAAATTGTCTTTCCAAAAAAAAAAAAAAAAAAAAAAAAAAAAAAAAAAACTGTCAGCTGAGGTTGCCAGAATAACTGCAAAAAGTACAGCAAAAATGAAAACAACTTTACAGAACAAGCTGTGCTTTTTACAGTTTAAAAATGTTGATATTTAAAAAAATTTTTAATAAAATTAAAAAGAAATGAAGAAAAAACAACAGCATTTTTCAGCTGAATTATCAAGGCCCCACATTACCGGCTCTCCACTGTATATTATAAGGTGATTTGTCCTTTTACATTTACAAAAAATACATTTAACAGTTTTTTTACTGTGAGATTACATGAAATGTAAGGGTAGATCTGTTAGTTTTTCCACGTATACACTAAGTGAACTCTCTGTCACCCAATTAACAGGTTTTTTACCGTCACATGTTGACAGTCTTTTATAGTTGCAATCATTTTTGACAGTGCACAATGGATCGAGTCAGTCTTCTCTGTGTGTTTGTATTTAGGTCAGAATGGGCGCTTCAGAGGACATGATGGGAATTCTCCAGAACGTCTGGACCAAACTGCAGGCTCTTCCTCAGGAGCACCCGCTCACGCAGACTGCGTTCCTCATCATCCTGCTGTTCTTCTGTAAGCACAGCCTTCTTTCTACACTAGGCTGTCATTACATCTCGAGGTTTCATTTGAACACAAGGCGGGGAGGCTATAAGAGGCTCTACTGTGATTAAAGGGATCCACCAAGCGCACATCCATATTTATCTTGCTATTTTAGTGAGCGCCCAGCACTTAAACTTAAGCAGTTGACTGTAATTGTGGGACTGTAACTGTTAAAGATAGGGTTTCTGACATCAGAAATCCAAAGATTTGAGTCGTTCTCTAGCTTGGTTTCCATAAATACATAGGAAGAGTTTCATAGTATAGAACTTCATTTTACTTCACAACGAGCTTACTTTAGATTCCTTAAAAGAGTCATTCCTGAAGACTGGCAGAAAGGTTAACGTTTTCCCTTTTGTTTTATGGAATATTGCAGTATTTCTGGTCTGTCTGAATACTCAATTCTGATTGGCTGGAAAGTGTGCATTAATACAGTTTATGGGATAGGTAGGTAGTTCCAGTCAGTTTAATCACGTTCTATATTAACGCACTGGTTTCCTCACACACGCACGCACAAGTCGCTCTCTCTTGATAATTATTTCAAACATATGCTATAATTCATTAATTCAAATAAATTTTATCTTACAAACTACTTTATCTCTGTGTCTAATTCAAAGCGGGAAGAATGCTGGATCTAACTGACAAAAATAACCGTCAATATAAAAACCACCAAATATATTTTCGTCAAATATAAACCATCTACAGCAGCCCTAAAAGGACAAACTGCTCTACAGAGCGCTAGCTACTCTCTGCTGTCTCAGACGACCACGTTTGTCCTGCGTCAGCCACCGTAGCTTCTTTATGTGCTTGGAAAGGGAGCAGTGGACGGTTGCAATTCACAACCTCACCACTAGATGTCCTAAATGCAACATTTTAACCCATGGTTTAGGAATGTAGTGTAAAAATGGCATCTTATGAATACCGAGGATTAATGGTTAACCCCGGGTGAATGAGTAATTTGAAATGTAAAGATAACCCAGGATTCAGTTTACCTGGGGTTTGGAATGACCCAGGGTTAAGTTTGGCACCACAGTGCGGGGTTAAATGCCACAAAAGCAGAGCTAAACCTGCTCCAGAGCAGGGTTTCATAACCCCGGGTAAAAAGCGGTGCTAACCCCGCTTCTAAAGCACAAGTGTGAAATGTACCCAGGGTTAAAAACGACGATAACCCGGGGTTAAGCCCTTTTGATTACGTCATGTGACTAATTCTCCGTGTTTTGTTCTTCTTCCAGTGACATTCATCGCTCTGATTGTGACTGGATGCGTTTACGGCTGCTGTGGCTGCTGCACTGCAGGGTCCAGAAACAAAGTCTCTGCCGTCTGAAACATGGGCTCCAAGAAGATAGGAACAGACCACAATGGGCCAAAATAAAATTTGGTGGAGTTTGATAGTTCTGTTTGTGACCGCTGTTGATATCACATTACAGCGATTCAATTCAGCTACACTGTAAAGCTGTATGAACACACAACAATCGCCAGCTACAGTCATGAAGCAAATCTTCAGATGCAGAAACAAGCATCTGGCTGAAGAATATGGCCCCCCCTTAATTACGACTGTCACAAACAAACACTAAATTCCCAACCTCTCTCATCACAGCAACGGTGAACCACTGTGAAACCAGTGCCAAAGGCTGCCCTCTGCTGTTTGATCTCACAACTGCAGTAACGGGGCAGAGATGAAGAAACGAGAGGGGTTTAGGACAGATCTATCCTTCAAACGAGTGGGGTCAGTAGGATTTATTTTTAGATATTAATATTTTCATATAGCAAGGGCATTACATATGCAAAGAAATCCTGAAAAATGTATCAGTTCTCACCAAAACATGAAGCAGCACAACTTTTTTCCAGCATTGATGATAATCATATGTTTCTTGAGCATTAAATCACCATATTAGAATGACTTCTGAAGGATCATGTGACAATATTACAGTTTTTACTTGATTAAATAAATGCAGTGTTGGTGAGCAGAAGAGATTTCTTTCAAAATCATGAAAAAAACCTTACCGACCCTAAACTTTTGAAAGGTAGTATCTGATATAAAAAATAAATGTATGTAGACTTAATACTGCCGTCATGTTGTATTAAGATCGTGTGCTATACAGAGGAAAATTGAGCTGAGACGCTGGATAAATACATTGAAAATCAAATATGCAACAACAAAAAAGCTTGTGTATTTTTATATTGATTCAAATTAAATGCATTTTACGGATATGAAGTGATAAAAATATTCATGCATGTTTCCTTTTGTTTTTGAAACATACTATCCCGTTTCATTAAACATATATACACAGTTGTCTGTGTTTGAACTCACCCTTCTTGCTCACAAAAAGCAACCATGGCCTCGAAGTCCAGAATGGGCGCCTTGTCCTGCTCTTTCTCTGATCCTCGCTTCTCCTGAATTCAAAACATGTTGCGCATCAGACACAACGAACGTCTACGAATAACTGCTCAAAAGCGTGAAGACATCCAGGCTGGATGTTGTTGCCGACCTGTTTGCGTGAGATTTCTTTGCGGATGAGGAAGCTGAGCTGGTCTCTGTCTTTGGTGGAGTAGTATATCCTGCAGGACGACGGCAGTCCGTCACGTCCAGCTCGTCCTGACTCCTGATAGTAACTGGCCAGAGATTTCGCCACATTCCAGTGAACGACAAACCTGAAAACATACAGACACTTACACGCAACATCACACAGATGCGGGACAATGAGCCTGTCTGATTCATTGACCCACAGGTGCTCTTTGAAAAATCTTACTTGAACTTGGTAAAGGTCTTGGCACTTGCTGTGTGACCACACACACAAAAAAAACAGCCACACTGAAAAAATGACCGCATTGGAAATGAATGGGAGACGAATTTCATCTAGTGGAGACGTTTGGTACTGCGCCCAAACAAAATCTGATTGAGTGCTCATTTTTTGAGATATCAACCTCAAATTTGTTTTAGAGTAAAACTGAAAATGTGTATTTCAAAGAAAAATTTATTTTATTGTGTTTATTTAATGACAATAAACTTAGAGCCAGATTCACTAACTCTAGCGTCAGCGCAAACCCTCTTTTGGTGTTAAAAAAAACCTACTGTCAGGATTTATGAAAACACACAGTGAAGAATTAGCGCAGAAAAGGTGTGGAAAGTTATTTTTGCGGCTGACATTATTGCAAAGTTGTAGGAGTTTCCCTTTCAGGCGCAATTTATGGGAGGAGAGTATTTAAATGAATCCCACAAAGTGATTTACTAAGGTTTGTGCTCGTCAGTTTACTGGTGTTTGCGCCATTATTTACCACCAGTCTTAAACCAGACGCTAACAGGTAGATTGTGTTGGTCATTATGGAAATGATCCGTCTGTGTCTGTGTTCTTTCATTTGCGTGTCTTCAGAACTTTCCACTCCCATTGGCGCTTTTACATATAGAAGGGGGAATCTCCTCAACCACCACCAATGTGCAGCATCCACCTGGATGATGCGACGACAGCCATACTGCGCCAGAACGCCCACCATACATCAGCTGATTGGTGGAGGGGAGACAGAGTGATGAAGCCAATCAGTATATGGGGATGATTAGGAGGCCATGATGGACAGAGGCCAATGGGCAAATTTGTCCAGGATGCCGGGGTTACACCCCTACTCTTTTTCAAAGGACATCCCGAAAATTTTTATGACCACAGAGAGTCAGGGCCTCGGTTTAACGTCTCATCCGAAGGACAGTGCTCTTTGACAGTATAGTGTCCCCATCACTATACTGGGGCGTTAGGACCCATAAAGACCACAGGTGAGCACCCCATGGTGCACCTCTTCCAGCAGCAACCTGGTTTTTCCAGGAGGTCTCCCATCCAGGTACTGACCAGGCTCAGCCCTGCTTAGCTTCAGTGGGAAACCAGTCTTGGGCTACAGGGTGATATGGCTGCTGGCAATAATCTGCCAAGTGTCTTCTTTAAAAAGACACCAACCTTAAGTCTGCGTTCCAAAGCATTCAAGATGTACCACAGTTTGAGTTGGAAATTTCATATTCAGGTCTATGCTAAAAAGCTGAAAAACTGCATAAATACAATTTAGAACCATAAAATCCCCCAAAAATACAAATTGTTAAATAAAAAAATGATCAAAAGTAAAATAGTACATTCATTTTATTCAATAATAATAAAAAAATATATATAATAATTATAATAATGAAGAAATAGTGTTTATGTACCACCATAATCCTTTGCCAAAAAAAAGAAAAAAAAGAAAAATGTTTCCAATGTTTCCTATGGAAGCTTGTTTCCGCCAATGAATTTAAAAAATGTAAAAAGTAATTGTGACTTTTTATAAAATCACAATTCTGTCTTTTTTTCTCACAATTGAGTGATCTAAACTCGCACTTGTGAGAAAAAGTCCCAATTATCTTTTAAATTGTTTTATCCCGTGGCGTGAACAAGCTTTAACAGTTCCTCCATTTAGGAATGGCTGGCCTAGACTTTTAACAGGCTGAATAAAAAGGCCCCAGTTACAGCCTAAATAAACAGAATAAATCAAAGTAAATGAGAATGATTCCTTCACGACTGAAACACCCCAAATTTTCATCTTTTTTATTATTTTTCCATCTTATTTATTCTACCGTTCGAAAGTTTAGGCTCAATCAGATTTTCTCCTTATTTTAAAATAAATGTATATTTATTTAAAGTAAAAACAGTAAAACATTTATAATGTTGGGAAAAAATCCACCAAATAAATGATGTATTTATCAAAGAATCAAGGGGGAAAATGCATCAGTTTTTCACAAAAATATGAAGTTTAACAACACTGTTTCTTGAGCATCAAATCATCATTAGAGAATGATTGATTCATGTGACACTGAAGACTGGAGGAGTGATGCTGAAAATACAGCTTTGGTCACAGGAATAAAGTACAGTTTAAAATATATTACAGAAAACAGCTATTTTAAATTGTAATGATCTTTCATAATATTACTGTTTTTTGATCAAATTAATGCAGCTTTGGTGAGCACAAGAGAAATCATAAATCCTACAGACTCCAAACTTTTGAATGGTGATGCGTGACTCACCTGACATTGGCCTTGTCTACTCCCATACCAAAACTGATGGTGGCCACAATAACAGGCACTTTATCAGCCATCCAGTCAGCCTGACTCTCAGTGCGATCGCTCACCTTCAGCCCTAGAGAGAGAGAGAGAGAGAGAGAGAGAGAGAGCCCAGAATGAGCTTCCCATGCAAACGTGCACAATAACATTAGACACAAGCGTCCATAAAGCGTGACAAGGATCACCTGCATGGTAGGGCTTGGCTGAAATTCCCAACTTAGTCAACTTATGAGCCACTTCCTCACAACTCTCTCGGGTTCGACAGTAAACAATCCCACATCCCTGCAAACCAAAAACCGCTTTTAACATTATATAATCTTGGTTCACGTACATAAAGGAATAGATTAACCAAAAAAATGTAATTCATCATTCTCTCACGTTCACGTCGTTCCAAACCTGCATGACTTTATTCAACCCATGGAAAACAAAAGGAGACGTTTCACAGAATGTCCAAGTTGCACTTTTCCATACACTGAACGTGAACAGTGACTGACACTGTTGACATCCAGAAATACTGCCTGAAATTTAACTTTCATTCACTGAAGAGCTTCCCTTTCACTTCAGCTTTCAAATCTCATTTAACCCTCATCCTTCCTTCGGATTTTTTATTTATTTATTTTTTAAATTGAGTGTTCATCGGAGTGGTCCAAGACCCTAGGACTTTTGTTGCACTTGAACCACAAATACACAAAAAAAAAAAAACAATTTGACTGGATTCGAGGAGTTTTGTGGTTGAAATTTGAAAAAGTAACAAATCCTTCCCTTGCGTGTCAATTTGACCCTCTTAGGAATGAATGGAAAGCGAGGAATGCTTTAGTACACATGGAAAAACTAAATATGCTAAATCGTTACCAAAAAATTATTTTATAATGTCTACATGTGCATCTGAATGCATACTGAAGAGAAACTGACTTTAGGACCCAGCATAGACCGGAAAAAAATATGGACGACACGGCTTCATTCGCTTCCACTGAGGAAAGTGAAGCCTCCGGAGGTCCGAATATGGTGCTGACATCTTGCGCAGATTTGAGACCGAGTGTGCGCAGTAGTGATCCCAGGACTGGAGTCTGCACAGTAGAGAGCAGGAAGTAGAGGCGTGATATCAGAAGCCCGCCCACACTCTCGCAGATGCAGAACAATTCATTATGATGGTGTGAAATAAACAGTTATGGAAATGTAGAAATTAAAGCTAAAGCTCCAATCTCCTCCCGAAAAAAGTCAGTTGGTGCCTCAGTGACAACTTCACTCAGAGAAGCTGTCAATCATCAACGCTTTTATAGCACCAAATGATTAAATAAAACCAAACTTATTTAAAAAACCAACACTTGAAATGAAATGATCGTGATAAAAACTGCCTAAAATGACAGCCAACTTTGGGAAAAAATTATATGAAGTGTAATTTGATTGTTTAGTTTGTCTCACGTCCATTGGAATCCATGGAGGGGCGGGGGTTATGAACTATACTGGGACCGGCCACCTGGGGGCGATCGAGGCGTGTAGGCTTCAGTAATTTACAGGAGTGCTTCAGGCTTGGGACCCAGCGGAACAGCTCATTTGCTCCATACAGCGCTTTAAGGCCATCTAGAGCCAAAAGTCATGAAATATCATCTTATATTATTATTTTCCACAGGAGGTCAGCAAAGAGACTCATTGTAAGATATTTTGAGCTGAATTGAAGTAAAAGCATGTGAAGAATGTGTTTAAATGACTATTTATTGATAAAATCTAGTAATTTAAAGGTAAATTAAAAAAATAAAATAAAATAGAAAAAATATCAAAATGAAATTAAATGCTTTCTGGACAAAAAAATAAAAATTAAGTATAATTTTAGGGCTCTGGGTCATTTTGACCCGTGAGGGAAGGATGAGGGGTTAACTTTACGTACATTTAAGTATAGCACGTCAGGATGTGTCCTCCCAGGTTTGACGTCTTGTGTCACTGATGACACACTTTATTTGAATGTATGGGTCAATGACAAATTTTAAAAGTGTTTTTTCTGCTAAGCTTCTGTGTTCAGCAGATGAGAGAAAGTCTTACTGGTTCAGAACAACATGATGGCAATGATATCAAAAAGCCAGTGACTGACCTTTTCAGCAGTACTTCCGCCCAGAGCCTCTTTAGCAAACGCAAGCAGGTGGACGTAAGGGTCAGGCAGCAGATCCCGAAAGATCACGTCATACTTCAAGTTTTTACGGAAAACAGGCGTGGCAAAGACGAGCGGCGAGCGCAGTCTGAGCGAGCGCTCGATGTCCTCCTGCACTCTCTTGGGCGCTGTGGCTGTGAGCGCTACGCAGGGAACGCCCTGCAGACGGGAGCGCAGGTCGCCCAGCTTCAGATAGTCCGGCCTGAAGTCATGACCCCACTGGGAGACGCAGTGAGCTTCATCCACCGCCAGATACGCCAGCAGCCCCCGCGAGCACAGCGAGCTCAAGCAGGGCTGGAAGGACGGAGACGCCACCATTTCTGGAGTGATGTAGAGCAGCTTGAGCCGAGGACTCTCGCTCTCCAGATCCGCCAGGATCTGCCGGCGCTCGGCTGAGGGAAGCTTGGAGTTGATGGAACGTGCGGGAACATTGAGAGCTTTCAGGTGCTCCACTTGATCCTGGAGCGGTACAAAGATGATGAAGCAACACAAGCGGAAAAAGATTATTTCTCACTCATATAAACTAGTGATAGACTGGTATATACAGTAGCTTAAAGGGATAGTTCACCCAAAAATGAAAACGATCCCATGATTTACTCACCCTCAAGTCATATGACATTCTTCTTTCAGACGAATGCAATCAGAGTTATATTAACAAATGTCCTGGCTAATCCCAGCTTTATAATGGCAGTGAATGGCAGCCCAAAATTTGAAGCCCAAAAAGAAGCATGTAAGAAAAATATCCATATTTAACACGTTATAAAGTAAAATATCTAGCTGCCACCAGACCGCCTTCCATATTCAAATTACGGAAAAAGCGCAACTAGTGCGACGATGACATCGGATGTAGCGCAAACGTTTTGAACTACGAAAGGCGTTACACTTTGTTCATAAGTTGAATACAGAAGGCGGTCCACCGGAAGCTAGATATTTGACTTTATAACGTGTTAAATATGGATATTTTTCTTACACAAATCCATTGATTCGCTTCAGAAGGACTTTATTAACCCCCGGAGCAGTGTGGAACACTTTTATGATGGATGCACTTTTCTGAGCTTCAAATTTTGGGCTCCCATTCACTGCCATTATAAAGCTTGGAAGAGCCAGGACATTTTTTAATATAACTCTGATTGTGTTCGGCTGAAAGAAGAATGAGGAAGGAGTGGAGAAGCGTCTGGACAGTGAACGAAGTGTGAACGCGTAAGTGTTTTTCCACCCCCTTCTAGTCTCATTTGATCTCAAACGGCTCATCACCACAGATACCCACAAATCTGGCAACCAATTTGGCTTTCAGACGAAACCTGCGCTCACTTTCTCCTTCTCATCTTTCCTCCGTTGTGTCATCCTCTCTTCCTGATCCACACAATTCTCATCTATGGATGTGAAAGCTGCAACAGACACTTTATGTTCTACTTTAACTTCTTGTCTAGACAGTATCTGTCCTCTATCTTCTAGGCCAGCGTGTGCTACTCCCTCTAACCCTTGGTTATCTGATGTTCTTTGTGAACTCCGGACCAAATTCAGAGCAGAAGAGAGAAAATGGCGCCAATCCAATGACCAATATCCAATGACCAGTCTGACCTAGGTAAGTATCAATCTCTGCTCTCATCCTTCTCAGATGAAGTCCATGGGGCTAAATCTTCATATTTTCACAACAAAGTCAACAGCACTTCAAACACACGCACGCTTTTCAGAACATTCAACTCTCTTCTCTGTCCCCCTCCACCACCTCCCACCACCTCCCACCACCTCCCACCACCTCCCACCACCTCCCACCACCTCCCACCACCTCTCACCACCTCTCACCACCTCTCTATCTGCAGACGATTTTGCCCATTTCTTCACTGATAAAACAACCACCATCAGCAGTCAGTTCTCACATCCACACACAGGATTCTAGATCAGCCACATCCACAGCCGGACATCTTCTCTCCTCATTCTCTACACTCACTGAGACAGTCTGTCCAACTGTCCTCTAAATCCCATCCCCTCACACCTCCTACAAGCCATCTCTCCTACACTCCTTCCAGCATTCACACACATCATCAACACATCTCTCTGCACTGGCACTTTTCTTACCACATTCAAGCAGGCTCGGGTAAAACTGCTTAAAAAAACCCACATTAAACACACCACTGGTAGATAGCTACAGACCTGTCTCTCCTACCATTCATAGCGAAAACACTTGAGCGAGTTGTTTTAAACCAGGTCTTATCTTTCCTCTCACAGTATAACCAGCTGGACGTCAAAATGGTTTCAAAATGGGCCACTCAACAGAGACTGCATTACTGTCGGTCACTGAAGCAATGCGGATTGCGAAAGCTGATTCCAAATCATCAGTCCTCATCCTCCTCGATCTATCAGCTGTGAATCACCAGATTCTTCTGTCCACCCTCACATCACTGGGCATCTCAGGGATTCCACTCCACTGGTTTGAGTCTAATCTCACAGGTAGGTCTTTCGTGGTTGCCTGGAGAGGGGAGGTATCCAAAGCACATCAACTGACCACGGGGGTTCCTCAGGGCTCAGTGCTTAGACCTCTCCTCTTCTCCATTTACATTACATCACTGGGACCCGCACATACAGGCACATGGCTTCTCATACCATTGCTATGCTGATGACACACAGCTCTACCTTTCCTTTCAACCAGATGATCACGAATCTTAGCGTAGCTTCACGAATCTCAAGCTGTCTGGCGGACATCTTGGCATGTATGAAAGAACATCACCTGCAGCTCAACCTGGCAAAGACTGAGCTTCTCGTCTTCCCTGCCAAACCGACTCTACAACACGATTTCACCATCCAGCTAGATTCATCCTTCAAGGTTGCTCAGAAATCTTGGGAGTATCCTTTGTTGACCAGCTGACCACATTTCAAAGACAGCTCGCTCATGCAGGTTTGCGCTGCACAACATCAGGAAGATCAGACCATTCCTAACAGAGCATGCAACACAGCTTCTCGTCCCTGGTCATTTCTAAGCTTGACTACTGCAGTGCGCTTCTGGCTGGACTTCCATCGTGTACGCAGATACTTCCACTCGCTCCTACGAGTCTACATCCCCAACAGAAGCCTTCGTTCGGCTAAGGAGCGACGGCTCGTGGTACCATCACAGAGAGGCACAAATCCCTCTCCAGAACATTGTTCACTGTTCCTTGCTGGTGGAACGATCTCCCCACCTCCAACCGGAATGCAGAATCAATGACAACATTCAAAAGACGGCTGCAAACTCATCTCTTCCATGAGCACTTCTTTAAAAAAAAAAAAAATTCCCTGAACTTTCCTCTATTCCCTCCCTATTCTAGCGTATGCTACTCTATAAAAGCGTCTGCTAAATCAATAAATGTAGAAAGTCATGGGGTAATTTTCATTGTTGGGTGAACAACCTTTAAATAGAATTTTATTAAAAACTGATAAAAAAATGAGAGTAAAGACATTTATAAAGTCCACGTGCAGCAAAAACGATTTATTAATCTTCCAGAGGCCCCTGGTGGAGAAACGGTGTGCTAAACTCATCTGTAAATGTGTTTCAGTTCTGCAGTAAATGAAGTGCATGTCATTATTGACTCATAATTTTCCCGTATGGGATTACTGTTATGCTGCGATTTTGGAGCTCAATAGCCAGGATACCCTTCGTCTGTCTTTATACTGAAAAGAGTGGCCAGCCGCACAGGCTTGGAGCCACACAAGGGTGCATAGACGATGGCGGAATTTACTAATTATTCCTTTATCACTCATCATCAGATGATGCCAATGATCTCAAAACAGTCAAGTACTGTCTGTTTAAGTGGTTTGGCCAATAAAGTCTGGTTTGTTATAGTTTGGCTCCTCAAAGGCTAGTGTGTGTCTGCAGCTTATCCATGCTGACAGATGGCTTATATGTGTACGTGGACGGGATGAGTTTAGTCAACAGCCTGTCTTCATTCACCTGTATGAGGGCGATGAGAGGAGAAATGACCAGAGTGATGCCGCTGGCCAGAAGAGCAGGGAGCTGATAGACCAGAGACTTGCCTGCTCCAGTGGGCATACATACAAACACATCCCTGTCACCTGCGAGAACACACACACACACACACACACACACACACACACACACACACACACACACACACACACACACACACACACACACACACACACACACACAATAACATCAGGCAACAGGAAACAACACCACCACACGAGCATTCCCGAGCTCCTGCCACTTATCCCATAATAACCCAGTGTAAATGCGTGATTGTCACCGTTCAGCACTGCTTTCACGGCATCTTCCTGCTGCTGAGAGCGAAACCTGTCGAATCCGAAGTGCTTCTGAAGCGCCCGATGAACAACACTCATAATAACCTCAGCAACAGTCACAACATCCACTCAACTTTCTTTCATTGAGCTCTGGGTCGCGCACAGATGACGTCACCGTGTGACGCAAATATACTGCGTTCGTTTGCGTTTCATCCTAAAAATATTTTATTAATTTTTATAAATGCACGTTTAATTCACATTACAAGGCTTTTCTAAACTAATTTCAACAGTAAACGCCCTCCGTATAGCAAAACAAAACCATATTTAATTAATTTTCGGATTAATAATATTTTTGTATTGGAGAATTTTTTTAATGTTTTTTGAAGATACCCCACTTAACAATATTTATAAATGAGTTACAACTATTTAAAGGAGCCCTGGAGAGAATGGAGAAGGGGAAAAACACTTCAACTGTGGTGTATCCAAAATGGTCAATGTTTATGATAATGTCTTTATTCATATTATTGCTTTTTATTTTGATTATTTTATATGCTATTGATTTATTTAATATTATATATATTCTACTGTATGCTCTGATATTTTTGATTATTTATTTAATTTGATTGTGAAATATAATTTGTTGTAGAATAGAGGTTGTTGATCTTTCTTTCTTTCTTTCTTTCTTTCTTTCTTTCTTTCTTTCTTTCTTTCTTTCTTTCTTTCTTTCTTTCTTTCTTTCTTTCAACCCCCTTAAATTTTTACCACTCTTTGTTATATTGCAGCCATTTGCTAAAATAGTTTAAGTTAATTTTTTTTCTCAGTAATGTACACACAGCACCCCATATTGACAGAAAAACAGAATTGTTGACATTTTTGCAGATTTATTAAAAAAGAAAAACTGAACTCTCACATGGTCCTAAATATTCAGACCCTTTGCTCAGTATTTAGTAGAAGCACCCTTTTGATCTAATACAGCCATGAGTCTTTTTGGGAAAGATGCAACAAGTTTTTCACACCTGGATTTGGGGATCCTCTGCCATTCCTCCTTGCAGATCCTGTCCAGTTCCATCAGGTTGGATGGTAAATGTTGGTGGACCATTTTCAGGTCTCTCCAGAGATGCTCAATTGGGTTTAAGTCAGATCTCTGGCTGGGCCATTCAAGAACAGTCACAGAGTTGTTGTGAAGCCACTCCTTCGTTATTTTAGCTGTGTGCTTAGGGTCATTGTCTTGTTGGAAGAAGAACCTTCGGCCCAATCTGAGGTCTTGAGCACTCTGGAGAAGGTTTTCGTCCAGGATATCCCTGTACTTGACCGCATTCATCTTTCCCTCAATTGCAACCAGTCGTCCTGTCCCTGCAGCTGAAAAACACCCCCACAGCATGATGCTGCCACCACCATGCTTCACTGTTGGGACTTCATTGGACAGGTGATGATGAGCAGTGCCTGGTTTTCTCCACACATACCGCTTAGAATTAAGGCCAAAAAGTTCTATCGTGGTCTCATCAGACCAGAGAATCTTATTTCTCACCATCTTGGAGTCCTTCAGGTGTTTTTTAGCAAACTCCATGCAGGCTTTCATATGTCTTGCACTGAGGAGAGGCTTCCGTCGGGCCACTCTGCCATAAAGCCCTGACTGGTGGAGGGCTGCAGTGATGGTTGATTTTCTACAACTTTCTCCCATCTCCTGACTGCATCTCTGTTGCTCAGCCACAGTGATCTTTGGGTTCTTCTTTACCTCTCTCACCAAGGCTCTTCTCCCCCGATAGCTCAGTTTGGCCGGACAGCAAGCTCTAGGAAGGGTTCTGGTCGACCCAAACGTCTTCCATTTAAGGATTATGGAGGCCTCTGTGCTCTCAGGAACCTTAAGTGCAGCAGACATTTTTTTGTAACCTTGGCCAGATCTGTGCCTTGCCACAATTCTGTCTCTGAGCTCTTCAGCCAGTTCCTTTGACCTCATGATTCTCATTTGCTCTGGCATGCACTGTGAGCTGTAAGGTCTCATATAGACAGGTGTGTGGCTTTCCTAATCAAGTCCTATCAGTATAATCAAACACAGCTGGACTCAAATGAAGGTGTAGAACCATCTCAAGGATGATCAGAAGAAATGGACAGCACCTGAGTTAAATATATGAGTGTCACAGCAAAGGGTCTGAATACTTAGGACTCAGTTTTTCTTTTTTAATAAATCTGCAAAAATGTCAACAATTCTGTGTTTTTCTGTCAATATGGGGTGCTGTGTGTACATTACTGAGAAAAAAACATGAACTTAAATGATTTTAGCAAATGGCTGCAATATAACAAAGAGTGAAAAATTTAAGTACAATCAACTTTGACGTTTAAGTCATTTCAACTTAAATTACATTAATCCAACTTAAAAAATAATTGCGTTGCTTATTTTGATGACTTAAAGCAATGTAAAAACATCATAACTTATTGATCATGGCATTTTGACAGCACATATTTATATATATATATATATATATATATATATATATATATATATATATATATATATATAAACACATTGGTTTTGTTGTACTATTGTACTTTTTATTGCTTGTTACTGTTTAAACGGTTTAATAATTTTCCATATATCGTGACTATTGTATATTGGTTGTGTACCTTTTCCTTTTCCCCATTTATTAATTTATATAAAATGAGTAAATTAATATGAAGATGTATTTGTTGTGGTGTATTAAATACATCTGAATTATAACTAATATACTACATTTAATAATGGCTTGTTTTGACCAATGCCTAAATAATAATAAAACACAATTTTGACTATTATAAATTCATCACTCTGTCAAAGCATGACACAATTCATCTCACAACACAACGCATGTTTATGTAATCTTTACATAATGTGCAAACATCTGACATATAAATAAGAGTGAACACACAGGGTTGAGCTTATTACCATTTATTATTCACATAAAGTGCGTTTTGGTGATTGGAGTTTGTCAGATGAATGTGAAAGTGCAGACAGGGCAGGTGGACACTATAATAAGGTGCAGACAGACGCAGGTTCAGAAGTACCACAGAAGCAGTAGCTGAAAGAGATCGTACACTACCTTGATGAAATTATTGGTCTTGACCGCTATGGATCACTGTCAGCCATAAGAACTGACCAACTAACACGGCCCAGTGGTTTATCTAATGCTAATGAGGTCTAGAACACTGGTTCTCAACTGGTTTTGCTTCAGGATACATTTATACATCAAACGACCCAACACAGTCTGTCCTAGCGTCAAACACTCACATTTCTCAATCGTGTGATGAGCTGCATATGTTCAACAATAAACAAAAGGATTAACATGTATTGGCCGAAGAGGACATTTCTAATTGTCTTTTGAATTTCAATTGTTTCTCACATTATGGTTGACACAAACCCTGTTGATTCTCACTGCCAGAGAACCAGCGTTTGATGTAGTCTGCGTCACATTTTATTTGACCTTGCTTCATTTTGTTCAAGGTTTCCGAGAATGAGGGGATGTCTGTCAGCCAAGTGACGAACTAGTGTAAAGACACTTTTTAAAGGAGCTGTATGTAGAGTTCAGAAACCTGTTAATAGTGACACCGGTGGCCGTTAAGTGAATTGCAGCCAGAAACTTTATTACTCCTGCTCAGACTGAACGAAGTTCTCTTTCGTTTCCAGTCTCGTCCGCTTACAGTTATTTCAGCTGTACAAAAACAGTAGGCCTGCTGCTTAATATTGTACTTTATTCTCATATTGCACTGTAAAAAGTGCTAAGCTGACTTGACTTAAAAAAAGTGAGGAAACCCGTTGCCTTGAAATTATTAAGTAAATAAACTTCATGCGTAATTGAAAAAAATCAGTTTTGTGGAATTGTTTTTGTGGAACTTAATTTTTTTCAATTACGCATGAAGTTTATTTACTTAATAATTTCAAGGCAACGGGTTTCCTCACTTTTTTTAAGTTAAGTCAGCTGATCACTGCCGAAGCCCTGAACCGCAATGTAAAAAAAGAAAAATAAATCTATACGATTACGAGAATAAAGTCGTAATATTTTGAGATTAGTGTCTACTTTATTCTCAAAATATTACGACTTTCGACTTTATTCTCATAATTTTGATTTATTTTCAAAATATTATGACTTTAATCTCGTATTGCTATGACTTTATTATCGTAATTTTGACTTTATTCCCGTAATGTTTCAACTTTATTCTCGATTTTATTCTCAAAATTTTGACTTTATTCTCAAAATATTTACGACTTTATTCTTGTAATGCTTCAACTTTATTCTCATAACTTTGACTTTATGACTTTATTTTCAAAATATTACTTTATTCTCGTAATGATTCGACTTTATTCTCAAAATATTTACTTTATTCTCAAAATATTACGAAATTTCGTATTGCTACGACTTTATTCTCGTAATCTTTCATAGATCAGTTTTTTTTACAGTGTATTAATTCATTTTCCTAATCATAAACTCATGGTTTATAGCATTTACCGACAATTTAATAATAAATAAAAACAATTGTTGGAGGGTTGGGGGACTAATATCCTGTTGCAAAATAAGGTGAATATACAATTGTTGTACATAAAAAAGTATTTGTTGCACTTTTTGCATATTTTCTATGCTAGCTCTGAAATTTTGGGCTGCGACCAGTTGAGAACCACTGCTCTAGAGATTAAGCACTGGGCTCTGGAGTCGATGGGGTCTCAACCCCACAGGCACATGCCGGGACACAGGCAGTGGCTCCTGTTCCCGGGCGATCTGATCACCAGGTCCTTCACGATCTCCACCGTTCCGAAGAGCGGGAAGAGCTTTTCTCCAAATGTCTCGTTGTAGGTGTAGATGTGGGAGCGGTTCTCCACGTCATAGAAGGACAGCTGGCCCTGGCCGAAGTCAAGGTAGACGCCGACCTTTCGAGGGATTAAGGTGGCTGGCAGGGCAGTGAAGGGCACGGTGAGGGCCTTCAGCTCCGTGCCGCGCTCCAGCCGAAGGGTCAGGTATCCGGTGTCGGTGTTCAGAGACTTGAAGCCCTTACGCAAGGCTGACTCTTTGGCCACGCCGATACGCCAGTCCATTTCTCCAACATCCACCTCCCAGTACTGGCGGCCAGAGGCGAAGCCTTCGGATCCGACAGCACACCACCAACCGTCGGAGCGCTGGTGATAGTTGGGCACGTCTTTGCGCTTGAAACCACAGCGCATGCGCCTCTCATCCTCGGAGATCAGCAGGTCAGGATTGGCTGTGTCCAGGTCAAGGGTCACCTCCACTATGATGGAATGAATGGAGGATCAAGACTAATGAATCAATTTATAAACTATGAATCAGTCAAAATTGCCTTGTTTCAAAACCCAAAGAGCTGCCAATGTAGGCCTCGCTTTCGATACAAAGCATATATATGGTTTGAAAGATAGCATCTTTAAGGTAGTGACACACCAAGCCAATGTCAAATAATATTACACCTAGGATGGCTTGAGGGTGAATCAATTATGGGATCATTTTCATTTTTGGGTGAACTATCCCTTTAACATTCACATAACCAAAAAACTAAACAAAAAGATGATATACAGCAATATTTAAAATACAGTAATATTATTTAAATATATATTTTAAAATGTAATTTATTCCTGTAATGGCAAAGCAGAATTTTCAGCAGCCATCCCGGCTAACAGAAAACATTCTAAGAATGTTTAGAAATTAGTTCAAATGAAACTAAAATGAAAAATTCTGTAATAATTTATTCTCCCTCAGTTGTTTCAAACCTGTATGCATTTATTTGTTCTGTTGAACACAAGAGAAGATACAGTGAAGAAAGTTTGTAACCAGGGCACTAGAAAAAAAAATACTATGGAAGTCAATGGTGCCCCAGAACTGTTCAGTTTCCCACATTCTTCAAAATATCTCCTTTTGTGTTCAACAGAAGAAAGAAACTCATACAGGTTTGGAACAACTGAGGGAGAATAAATTATGGCAGAATTTTCATTTTTGGGTGACTTATCCCTTTAACGACCCCAAACTTTTGATCTCAAAGTCTTATTGAATGTGAGTTGAGTCTCATGTGAGAAACACCATTTGTATGATGCACATATATGGGAGTGCTGCCCAACTATGAGGTTCCAATACAGTTATGATGATGCCTTAGTAGGCAGCTGTCATTGTAGTCAGCAATACCTCTCATCTGAGCACACGTCTTACCTCCTGCATCACAGATCCAGTCCCACACTAAAGACAACAAAAGCAACAATTAGAGAAGTTCATAGTGAGTCTTAATATTCAATCCACACTATAATTGCAAAGCTGTCTGGAATATATTCAGAAGCACTAACAAGTGACTCACCTATGTGAGGAATATATGGGGTGGCACCTAGTGAGTGAACAACAAAAAAGAGAATTGAGCTAAAAATATATAAAATAAAGGTGCAATATTTTTGTAAAACGTTGTTTTCCAGTGTCCTTGTTACACGTGTTACATGTAGTTACTATAGTAATAACTATAAATTATGCATAATTACATGCAACTAACCTAAACCAAACCCTATAGTAAGTAGATGTAGTTAATTAATATTACTCAGTACTTAAATGTATACTTACACTGTAACATGGACACCTTAAAATAAAGTGTAACCGATTTTTTAATACCATGTGCAGTATATACCTACCACAACAGACACATGAACGTATTTTCATCTAAATAAATACAATTCAACTGCAATGTTATATGGATGCTAAACTCTTAATCCAATGAGGATATTGTGTTTGCATGCGCATCACATGTCAGGGGAGCGGCACACACATTTTTAGCCAATCAGAAAAGCTCTCTGCCTTTATCATATTCAGGTTTGTTGACAATGGCTAAAGTCGTTTATAGCACCTTTGATATATTTTTTTAATATTCACGATATTGATTACACTGAAGAGATGATCTGACCTATTTTCTGGCTCCTCTGTTTCCACATGAGCCACTTTTGGGGAATGTTTTCCTGAACACACAGATAAATCACAAAGGTTTTTGTGTTACTATAAAGCCGTTTGGTCGCTGAAGTTCCTGTAATGTGACTGTACTTCTTCATACCTTGTCCAGTTCTTTGTTGATGAGTGTCCAGAACACCAGCTCCACGGCCGACTGCAGGGTGGACATCCGGCCTCTTTTCCAGTGATTCTCAAAGTCATCCAAAGCCGCCACCACCTGCTCTCCAGGCCAGACACTCTGCTGCACACGGAGGAGGGGGAAATGATGCAAATGTTGCCACTCAACGCATCTGACATGCAACTATTCACCACAAAAATGAATAATCAAAACATAATAGCATTCAGGTCTGAGGATAACATTTAAAATCTGTATGCTGATACTTTTCTAAGTTTTCTCCGCTGAACACAAAGGAAGCTCGGCTCTTTTCCACACACTTTAAAGGTGCTTCATATGAAATGCTGTATGTGAAAGAGTCTCATATAGGTTTTTGACATTTTTTCAGGTTTCAACCATTCATTTAACCCTGTAAAACCTGACATATGTCCAGTTTTTCTGAGAGGGAAGTTTTTGAACCTTTTAGACAATCTAAAAAAACATGAAAGTTTGCATATGTGTTTTTTGTTGTGCATAATATTCAATACATCAGGCTTTTATGATATAGTGAGAGTATGAAGCTCATATAAAAACAAAAAAATTCAGAGACCCAAACTGAGAAAAAAAAAAGCAATTTGGTGCAGTTGCTGATATTTATATGAGCAAAAAAGATAAAATTCTGATGATCTTTATAACATTATAACAGATACTTGCATTAAATGCATATAAATAACAGTTGTCACTCTAAGGGCCCTATCATACACCCAGCGCAATGCGATGCCAGGAGTGACACAAGTGTTTTTTGCTAGTTTCAGCCCAACGCAGTTAACATTTTCACATCCAGCGCCACGTCATTTAAACAGCAAATGCAGTCGCACCCATCTGTTCGCCTATGGGCGTGCTGGTCTGAAAACCAGGTGTGTTCAGGCGCATTGTTGGCGCGTTGCTATTTTGAGGAACTGAAAACGACTGAAGTGACCAACTAAAACCTGGTCTAAAGTCACTAGCGCAGTATTTTTTGTGTTATTTAAAGGGTGTGTTAGTAATATGCACCTATAGGCGGGTGCACAACAGGCGTACACTCTGATTATTACACACACATTTTTAAATATTAAAAAATAAAAGGATTCCTCTCTGGAGAAGCGTTCAGTCTTTCCGCTCGCAAATTCCACATGTAAATAGCGAATCCGCCATGGCGCGAGCACAACTGGCTTTTAAAGGGAATGGGAGATGAGACTCTGTTTGGTTTATTGCACGTTACGCCCAAAACACACCCATGACTCATTAAGAGACTAGGTACGACCCTTTTAGACCATGACCCTGGCGCAGCGACCATTTTTTGCCATCGTTAAACTATCAAAAGTGGATTTAGTGCACGCCCTTAGTGACATGCGCTCAGATCGTTAAAATAGGGCCCTTTGTTTGATAAGCAATATCTCTGATTGTAGTGCAAAAAAATGAGTGCTTAAAAAAACAAACCCTATTAGTCATGTATGATACAGCAGGCTTTCTAGGGTTAAACAGAAAGCCATACAGGCGGTGGCAGATGCGGTGTGATGTGTGAGTACCTCAGGTTGGGCCCTCAGGTCTTTGGTCCAGGTGAGGATGAGTCTCTTGGCGCTCTCCATGTCTTGCTCGCTGCTCAGAGCCAGATCCTTCCAGTCGCTGCTCTCTGGCCAGCCGTCCGTCTGCATCGGTCTTTTCTGTTACGACAATATTTGATGACAAAACCTAGTGAGCTGTCTACACAGGCAGCCTTTTAATAAACACATTTATTTGCAGAATGTTGGTTTCAGTGAGTGCAGAAAACAGGTACAAATGCGTATCTGACCTTGCTCTCTAGCAGCGATGCCCACTCCAGAATGAAGGCCCTGCAGGAGAGAGTGGGCCAAACATCCTCGCCCTTTGAGACGTGCTCCAAAACCTCCGTCCGCTGAGAGAAGACACACACACATGACCAACATCACACTGAAAGAAGTCAAACCACCCTGTCATTGATTTAAATCTGTTTGGTTCAGTTTGTCTAAAAGCAAAAAAAGTTAAATAGTATTTTTGCTAGGGACTTTTTTCAATTATTTTATCCATACTGCACAGCAAAAACTCCAGTGTTAAATTAACTCTCCTGGGAGTATATGTGAGACCACACTCAAGAGTGTCAAAGTAACACTGAAGCAGTGTTAAAGTTAATGAGATAATTAACTGATTAATTGAGTAATGAGTGAACATTCTTGAAGAAACCTGATGTTAACAAACAGAATCGCCAAAGGAGAACATCACAATTTTCAGTCACCATTATGGTGATCAGTATTTGGTTTAGTTTGGATCATGCCCGTGACATTTTAACATTAGATTTTGTTTGGCTTGTTTTAACAGCCAGACAAGCAAAGAGTAAAAGTTGATCAGGTGGTGTTGGTTATGTTTTGAGATAGTCATCAATTGAACTGAATCATTGAGCTAATATATAGCCTTATATCTGAGTTACGTTTACACCAGCCTTGTGATTCCACAGAATAAATTCCAGCATTTTCAACTTAATCCAAAAGATTTCCTAAAAGTTGTTATCCAAAAACGTGTAAGAAAAACTCATTTTCACAGACATCAAGAATCAGCCTGAGAATCTCAACAGTGCTGACCATCAAAAAGCATGTTGCAGTGCATTCTGGGAGCCATCAATCAAAATTATTCCATGGCTCCCATCATGCACTGCATGAATAAATTTTGAGCTTAATGAGCTGTTTGTCACCATTGTTGAGATTCATACGCTGATTCTTGATGGACGTGTGTCTAAAAGAACGTTTTTTTTTGTTTGTTTTTTAATCAGAACAACTATCAAGAAATCCTTAGAATTAATAGAGTTATATTGAAAATGCTAGATCTTATGTTGCAATCAACAAGATAAACCCAACTCAGAGACTAGGCTCTAAATGAGCTCAGTGATTAAGGTCAAGTAACGACGATGTCAAAACATAACCAACACCAAACAATCAGCTTTTGTCATTGCTTGTCTGGCAGTTACAACTCAGCGACAGCAACAAACAAATTATAATGTTAAACGGTCAAGGATCAGCAAACACTGATCACCATAATGGTGACTGAAAATTTAGATTTTTCTCATTTGGTGATTCTGCTTGTTAACAGTCAGGTATCTTCAATAATGGCCAATCATCACTCAATTAATCAGTTAATTATCTCATTAACTTTAACACTGCTTCAGTGTTACTTTAACACTCTTGAGTGTGGTCTCACATATACTCCCAGGAGAGTTAATTTAACACTGGAGTTTTCGACGTGTGGTTAGCTTTACTGATTGCAAAATTTATTGTGGGTTTTATTAATTTCTCTACTGTTTTTTAATAACAGAAAATACACATTAAGTAGTCTTTAAAAGCTGTCTTTAATTATTGTAAATATATTATTATTATGTCAGAAACTGAACACACATCTGTATACTGTATCAGTGTAGACAGCGTCAGTGATTATAATGGGTTCGATTTGCTTTTGACACGACGCTCACATCCAGTGTAAGAAAATATCAGCCATTAAGTGACTGAACGATAGTGGGCGGGGCCTATGGTGCAATGATGTATAACTCTTGGTTGATGTCTTGCTCTGCAGGCGGTCATATGCAAATGTATTTGCCCATGTGACGTCACAGATCCTGCAATATCAAAACTAGCTGTTTTTGGAGCTTGATTAAATAAATGCTTTGTTTTATATGTGAAAAGATCAAGGCAAATTTGATTTCTCATATCATGACCCCTTTAAGTTCTGAATTTGCCCAACCTTTCCTGCATGTGATTATTCATCCATCATCAGCTCTGATCTATCAGTCATGTATCTGTGGCTGTACCTGACAGACGCGCCCCAGATCCTTGGTGAGGCTCACAACGAACTGCTGGTTCTCATCCAGCGGTTCTCTTTTCTCATTCTTCGCCTTCTTACGAAAGTCCTGTATGCAAAAAAAAATCATTATTAAAGCTATTTCAATTCCAGTCTCGGTGACGGACTGCCCAAAGGCCTTATTCATGAAACACAAGAAGAACTAATTCAACAGATTAATAATTTTACTTATGATGGACAGAAATCCGCTGCCCCTTAAAAACACATTAAATCAAAACAGAATGTGATTGTCCTCTTTTCATGTCAGTCATATGGCCTATTCCTGTCGTGTGGACGGTTCAGTAAGCTGTAATGTAGACCAGACTTTATGCTGATAGACAGTCAAAAGTTTGACTACTTGAGACTATACACCGATCAGGCATAACATTATGACCAGGTGAAATGAATAACACTGATTATCTCTTCATCACGGCTCCTGTTAGTGGGTGGGATATATTAGGCAGCAAGTGCACATTTTGTCCTCAAGGTTGATGTGTTAGAAGCAGGAAAAATGCGCAAGCATAAAGATTTGAGACAACTGAGACAACAAGGGCCAAATTGTGATGGCTAGACGACAGACGACATCTCCAAAACTGCAGCTCTTGTGGGGTGTTGCCGGTCTGCAGTGGTCAGTATCTATCAAAAGTGGACCAAGGAAGGAACTGTTGTGAACAGGCAACATGGTCATGGGCGGCCAAGGCTCATTGATGCACGTGGGGAGCGAAGGCTGGCCCGTGTGGTCCGATCAAACAGACGAGCTACTGGAGCTCAAATTGCTCAAGAAGTTAATGCTGATTCTGATAGAAAGGTGTCAGAATACACAGTTCATCACAGTTTGTTGCGTATGGGGCTGCATAGCCGCAGACCAGACCAGTCAGAAGGTCAGAGGAGAACTGGCACCCCGACTGAGCCTGGTTTCTCCCAAGTTTTTTTTCTCCGTTCTGACCCTGAAGGAGTTTGGGTTCCTTGCCACCGTCGCCTTTAGCTTTTGGCTTGCTCAGTTGGGGACACCTAAATTTCAACTATATTACCGATCTGCCCGCATTGACACTATATGACAATTGAAATTCGCTGGATAACATCACCGTTTCACCAGAGCGGCTGTACAGCCGAATCAAATTGTAAAAAGCACTATATAAATAAAGATGAAGGTGACCTGGTCTGATGAATCACGTTTTCTTTTACATCACGTGGATGGCCGGGTGCGTATGAGTCACTTACCTGGGGAACACATGGCACCAGGACGCACTATGGGAAGAAGGCAAGCCGGCGGAGGCAGTGTGATGCTTTGGGCAATGTTCTGCTGGGAAACCTTGGGTCCTGCCATCCATTTTTGGATGTTACTTTGACACGTACCACCTACCTAAGCATTGTTGGAGAGCATGTACACCCTTTAATGGAAACGGTATTCCCTGGTGGCTGTGGTCTCCTTCAGCAGGATAATGTGCTCCTGCCACAAAGCACAAATGGTTCAGGAATGGTTTGAGGAGCACAACACTGAGTTTGAGGTGTTGACGTGGCCTCCAAATTCCCCAGATCTCAAACCAATCGAGCATCTGTGGGATGTACTGAACAAGTCCGATCCATGGAGGCCCCACCTCGCAACTTACAGGACTTGAAGGATCTGTTGCTAACATCTTGGTGCCAGATACCACAGCACACCTTCAGGGGTCTCCATGCCTCAATAGGTCAGGGCTGTTTTGGCAGCAAAAGGGGGACCAACACAATATTAGGAAGGAGGTCATAATGTTATGTCTGATTGGTGTATATCAAGGCATGTTGGCATTTCAGACAGTTAAAGTTGTTCATGAAGGCTACGGCAAACAAACAAGGACAGTGTTTGATTAAAATGCAGCTCATGTGTGATCTACTTCCTCTGTCTTTGTTTAATGAGCAGCAAAAGACTCATTTGCTATTGAAATCAGTTACAAATGACCAGCTTAAAGAGCCTTTTATCTCACTTTTGGACTACAGGATAGAAAAGAAGGGCAAACTTTGTTATGCCAATTGATGCCAAAGCTTTTTAAGCAATAGGTTCATCTCTTGTTTTGCTTTTAAGCCACTCAGACTACCAAGATGTTTTTGCACGGTACCTTAAACTTCTCTGCAATGTTCTTGGTTGGTTCAACCAGAAACTGAAGACACTGCATCATCATGGCTGGTGCTCACAGAAATCCTTCAAGAGAGCAAATAACAACAGAGAAAAAACAGGAAATGACAAAAGCTTGATACACAAGCCTGCTTCACAGCACAGAAAAGCATGTGCTGACCTAGCAGACCATTTGTTGACTTTCACAACAGATCAATCATTAAACACTAAGCACATTTATATGACAGATTTTTATGACCAAAACAGTCACACCTTGTCCTTGACCTAAATAAAGCAAAGCTTCAGGAGTTCAATTTTGTTCCAACATCTGACCACATGGTCTAAAAAGAAGTGTACTTAATTGTACTGAATGTGTACTTAACTTAATCCTATAAGTTTTCATCCTTCCCTTAGGTCATTTTGACCCGAAACAATAATAATAAAAATTGAGTGTATATCGGAGTAGTCCAAGACCTTAGGACTGTTGTTGCACTTGAACCATGAATACACACAAAATGTTTTATGTGGTTGTAATAAAAAAGTAACAAATCTTTCCCTTGCGGGTCAATTTGACCAGCTTACAAATTAATGGAGTACTTCAATGTATATAGAAAAACCTAAATTCAAACTAAACTGCTAAAACTTTACCAAAAAATTATTTTATAATGTCTACATGTGTATGTGAATGCATACTGAAGGGAACTGACTTTAGGACCCAGCGGAACAGCTCATATTCTCCATATAGAGCTATAAGGCCATCTAGAGTCATGAAATATCATCTTATATTATTATTTTCAACAAGAGGTCGGCAGAGACAACAAAATTGACTCAATGTGTGATGAGTTGATCTGAGCTGGTTATTTAGCCTGACAACCCACATCAAGATGTTGGGTCTGGTAACTCACCATTGGCAGGGCTCAATCCGAGAGGCGGGATAAACGGTTGTCTTTCAGATTCCCTTTGCATGCAATAGGATAGCGCTACAACCAACCAGAGCAACGGAGAAGGTGAAGCGGAGCTAGGTGATAGATTAAACTTTCACCGTATCCGGTCGGCAAAACTCCAAACACATCTTCCTTTCTTAAGAATGACTTCAGTGCCATTCTTTTTTCATTTCTCAAAGAAAAGCTTAACAACAAGTCTTTCAGAGACGCGGCCAAAGCCGATTCGAAAGACCGCTGTTCGGCAGCTTCTTTGTTTTCAAGTAGCACGCGTAACCGCGGCAAGTCTGCCGTCATTATGTTAAGCCCACTCACCGACTCTATACACTATGTGATTGGCCTGACCAGAGTTTTTCCAGCTCGCAAGCTAACGGAGAGTTACTAGAATAGCCTGGCTGCAAATTAGATTTGCTGCCGCTAGTGTGCGTCTAGATTTCTAGGCTAACTGGTTATTGCATGTATTGGAGTTATTTAGAATTTAAGCTGAAAGAATATTATATATATCCAATATCCAAAGAATTGCAATAAAAAAATTTTTTTTTAAATATAATAAAAATAAAATGATATAAGCTTTCTAGACACAAAAAAAACAAAACAAAAAAACACGACAAGTCATTTTGACCCGTGAGGGAAGAAAAACTGTACTAGCAGATATATAATATTATGCAATTTAATTTGAAATACACTCAAAAACACTTGAGTAGACTTTTAACAAGTGCACTTTGTAATAATGTCAAATTAAACGTTTTACTTTAAAGTACATTTTCAATCATTATGTTTTAATAATCTTTTGTCATGTTTTAAAGAAGTGCACTCATTTTGTGTTGACTAACGTACTAAAGCACATTATAATATTAACAGTCCTGTGTTATTCAATATTACATTTAAAGTTAATATATTTTAAATGTACTAAATTGCAATCATCATTACAAATGTCATCACAAATATATTTAAATAAACGACATACAAGTTTCAATGGAAATGGCATTAAAAGAATATTTTAGTTTATCATAAATGCTTATCAGTTCATTCAGCAGTAACTTTAAACCATATTTCAAAGACAATAGAAGTGATTTTGAAAATACATACACAGATGTACTTAAGTCCTACTTAAGTGGGTACAAAAAAATTACATTTAATATAAATTTAACTATAGCACATTATTTCAATGTATATTATTTCCATGAAATAACTCCTTTGAAAAGTCCCCAAGAGTGTACATTTTCACAATGGTAATATGACAGCAAAACTATCATTTTCTAAATATAATAAGTGTGCAATATTCTCCACCATGATGCCAGAGGGTTGTGGGCGTTTTGTTTTTGTTTTTTTGTCACCCATTTTATCATCTGTCAGGTGAAAATCAAGTTATCAGCAAACACCACTAAAAATAAAACAACATAAATAGCATATTTTAGATCATTATGAAAATAACTATCTATGCAAAAGCTACATGCATCATTTGAATAGCCTATAAATATCTGGGGATGAACGCACACGTGACGCAAAGCAGTCTGTAATTCAGAGGATTATCCAAACAACTCCTGTCAGCAAGCTTGAAGACTAATTTAACATGAATCCAACTTATATTAATAAAACATAGACCAAACGGAAATATATAGCGCTTTGAAAGACTGTGAACTAAATGAGCCATTAAATATAGCATAGATTCAGTAATTGATATTTCAGTGACAGACTATTATACAGAGCAATCCTAAATGTATTGTGAAATATGACTAAATACCTATTATAATTATTTGTAATTTCATTACTGAAGACAGTCAGACCTAAAAAAAAAAATAATAATAATAATAATAATAATAATAGCATTATAGCATTCTATAATCAAAGAGCTCCTATATATATTTTTTTGTCATGATGTGTTAAATGCATGCATTGATGCTGGAGTGCAAAAAAAATATCATGAAAATCTGTGAGATGTTATGACTGCATTGTAAACAGTCTAGACCTGCTGAGTAAAGGCTGGAAGAGGCACATGACTTTGCTGCACTGCACAAGATCTTTCATGTATATTGATGAGGTAATGCCCTTGAATGACATTCTCAGTCGCACACAACATCATCTGCAGGATCTTCACACTGCGAGAGTATGTCAACAACGCCATGCTGTCTTTTCATGACGTATGTGAGAAAACAACAAGCCGCAAAATGCTTGAAGGAAACAGACATGCAGGAAATAAATCATGCGTAACTGCGTATGTCTCTATCTGTGCGTGCATTGATCGCTGTACCTGCAGGAGGTGTGCTGTCTGTGTCGCTGGATGGACCCTTCGCGAGAGAGAGTCAGTGGAGAATGAAGACTGCAGCGAATGCTTGACCTTGTTTACGTACAGTGACTTCGCAGAGCCGAACGCGAGCCGAACGTCATTCGGGGGTTTCCGGAAAACAGAGGCGGAATGACAGCGACTCCATGTTTATTGTGGCCCAAGGTACCCAAGTTTTATTGTACAATACTTTTACATTTCCTTTTCCTTTTTTCTTTTCTTCGAACTTTATAACAAGCAGAACATAGTTCTCTGAATAAAAATTATAATAGATGTGAATTAAAATTAAAATAAGAATTTGAGATCACCATGTGATTTTTTTTTTTTTAAATTATTATTATTTTTACAATCACTTTGGCGCTAATTTCGGAACCTTGACGTCATTTTTCAAAACTCTAGGCACAAAACTCACAACCAATGATCAAAATGCAAATTTTTTTAAAAACTCTAACAATATTTTCAATTGCTTGGATATAATACACATAAAACTATGATCATTTGTTCATTTAACAAAAATCACCAGTAACACTTTACAATACGGGTGCAGTAATATGCATTAATTCATGCTTAACTAATGCAAAGATAATCACGAGTTAATGTATGACTCATGAAGAACTAACCCATTTATTAATGATTACTGCATCAGCAACTAATGAGCATTCCATATGATTAATAGATTAAGTAAGATATAAATTGTTATTAATTAAATATGACATCATGTATTAATTCCCTAATAACAGATTATATTAACTAATAATGTAAATTAATGCGTTAATATTACCATAACAGGTCAATGCCATGTACAAACCCGATTCCAAAAAAGTTGGGACACTGTACAAATTGTGAATAAAAACAAGTTTCAAATTTCAATATTTTATTCAGAATACAACATAGATGACATATCAAATGTTTAAACTGAGAAAATGTATCATTTTAAGGGAAAAATAAGTTGATTTTAAATTTCATGGCATCAACACATCTCAAAAAAGTTGGGACAAGGCCATGTTTCCCACTGTGTGGCATCCCCTCTTCTTTTTATAACAGTCTGCAAACGTCTGGGGACTGAGGAGACAAGTTGCTCAAGTTTAGGAATAGGAATGTTGTCCCATTCTTGTCTAATACAGGCTTCTAGTTGCTCAACTGTCTTAGGTCTTCTTTGTCATAAAGTCATAACATAATGATACCTTTGCAAATCATTAAACATTTTTTTTTTGAAATACAGTAATCACTCCTATGTTTTGCTTTTTTACAGTACAAGCAAGTTGAGGAACACTGCATTTGATGTTTTACAGTACTCTCTTTTCTATTTCATAGCTAATTAATTTGCTTTGATTCAAATAAACCCATGTTGTGATTGTACTGTAGTGTTTTTCATCAATAGATTTTCTTCAATGATTCCACTGTGTCTGTAGTATTCTCTCTACTACTGCAGTACTTTTACAGGGATGTATTTACATGTAGTACCATAATGAAACATGTATCACCTATGTATGATCTATCATCTGAATGTCTCAACAGAAATCGAGACTCATCAGACCAGGCAACATTTTTCCAGTCTTCAACTGTCCAATTTTGGGGAGCTCATGCTAATTGTAGCCTCTTTTTCCTATTTGTAGTGGAGATGAGTGGTACCCGGTGGGGTCTTCTGCTGTTGTAGCCCATCCGCCTCAAGGTTGTGCGTGTTGTGCCTTCACAAATGCTTTGCTGCATACCTCGGTTGTAACGAGTGGTTATTTCAGTCAAAGTTGCTCTTCTATCAGCTTGAATCAGTCGGCCCATTCTCCTCTGACCTCTAGCATCAACAAGGCATTTTCGCCCACAGGACGGCCGCATACTGGATGTTTTTCCCTTTTCACACCATTCTTTGTAAACCCTAGAAATGGCTGTACGTGTCTTCCCACGGGCAGCTTTGAGGCTTTCTGATCACTGTGTGGTTCATCTTATACCGTCCTACAGGCAGAAACTGAAATCAGCTAAACCTGTAATAAAGACTGTAAAAAGATGGACTAATGAAGCAGAGCGGGACCTACAAGCCTGCTTCGATTGCACTGATTGGAATGTCTTTGAAGCTGCTACCACTGATCTGGATGAGCTCACAGATACTGTAACATCATACATCAGTTTCTGTGAGGATACATGCATTCCTACCAAGACATTCTTATCATTCACTAATAATAAACCATGGTTTACTGGGAAACTCAAACAGCTTCGTCATGCCAAAGAGGATGCTTACAGAAGTGGGGATAGGGTCTTGTATAACCAGGCCAGGAACAGACTGACAAAGGAGATCAGAGCTGCTAAAAGAAGCTACTCTGAAAAGCTGAGAAACCAGTTTTCTTCTAACAACCCTGCTGCTGTCTGGTCAGGCCTGAAGAATATCACCAATTACAAGCCACCATCCCCCCGACCTGCTGAGAATCAACATCTGGCTGATGAGCTGAATGCATTTTACTGCAGGTTTGAGAAACCCAATCTCACACCTCACACCCGTTCTGATCTGCACTTCACACGTCCCCAACACCTCCTGCACCCCTCTCTCCCCCCACCATCCAACCTGAGCTTAAGGTCTGTGTGGAGCAGGTAACCAAAATCTTCAAAAGACAGAAGATAAGGAAAGCTTCAGGCCCAGGCGGCATCTCATCTGCTTGTTTGAAAGCCTGCGCTGACCAACTGGCCCCAGTCTTCACGCAGATCTTCAATAGATCATTGGAGCAGTGTGAAGTTCCCCATTGCTTCAAACGCTCCACCATCATTCCTGTCCCCAAAAAACCCAAAATCACTGGACTTAATGACTACAGACCTGTCGCTCTCACATCTGTGGTCATGAAGTCATTTGAAAGACTGGTTCTGGCCCACCTGAAGGACATCACTGGACCCTTGCTGGATCCTCTTCAATTTGCCTACAGAGCAAACAGGTCTGTGGATGATGCAGTCAACATGGGACTGCATTATATCCTGCAACATCTCGACAGACCTGGGACTTATGCAAGGATCTTATTTGTGGACTTCAGTTCGGCCTTCAATACCATCATGCCTGATCTTCTTACAGCTAAACTGACCCAGCTCTCCATGCCATCCTCAATCTGTCAGTGGATCACCAGCTTCCTGACAGACCGGCAGCAGCGAGTGAAACTGGGGAAACTCACATCCAAGACTCTCACTACCAGCACTGGCGCCCCCCAGGGGTGTGTTCTCTCCCCACTGCTCTTCTCCTGTACACCAATGACTGCACTTCTAAAGACCCTTCTGTGAAGCTCCTGAAATTCGCAGACGACACCACCGTCATCGGCCTCATCCAAAACGGTGATGAGTCTGCTTACAGACTGGAGGTTGAACGGCTGGCTGTCTGGTGCAGTTATAACAACCTTGAGCTCAACACGCTCAAAACGGTGGAGATGATAGTGGACTTCAGGAGGAACAGCCCTGCTCTGCCCCCACTCACCATCATGAACAGCACAGTGGCAGCAGTGGAGTCATTCAGGTTCCTGGGCACCACCATCTCTCAGGACCTGAAGTGGGACAATCACATTGACTCCATTGTAAAAAAGGCCCAGCCTTTTTTATCCAGGAATTTGGATATTAACAGTTGATTATAACGGATTATAACAATTATTAATATCTAGTACTTCCTTCGTCAGCTGAGGAAGAACTGATCCAGTTCTACTCGGCTGTCATTGAGTCTGTTCAAGAGATTCAAGATTCAAGATTCAAGAGTTTTATTTGTCACATACACAGTTATATACAGAATATACAACCGGCAGTGAAATGTAAACAGGTCCGCTCCATGGACAGTGCAAATTCACAGTTAAAAACACAAGGAAGAAATTATAATAGAAATAGGATATATAAAAATACTATCTATATATATATATATATATATATATATATATATATATATATGTCTATATCTGTAGAATTATAAATAATCAAGTCAAGAGAAAAAAAGGTAACAAATAAGGATAAAGTGGAATAAAATAATTGAAGTAGACTTTGCAGTGAGTAAACTGTAGACTTATAAATATGTGGTTAACAAATGTATAAAGAGTATAATGTGCAAACAGGTTTATAACAGGTTGTTACACAGTAACAACGAGAACAGAAAGTGCAGTGCAATGTCAGTGTATCGATGTTTATCCTGGCGTGAAGTCACGTGATGTTAAGTGACTGAGTTCAGGAGTCTGATGGCCTGGGGAAGAAGCTCCTCCTGAGTCTCTCAGTTTTGGCCATCAGGCTTGGAAGCGCTTACCAGATGGTAGCAGCGTGAAATGAGGGTTTGCAGGGTGATTAGAGTCCTTGATGATCTTGGTAGCTCTACCTTTGCAGCGTTTGGTGTAGACGTCCTGCAGAGACGGGAGAGCTGACCCTGAGATACGCCGGATAAGCGCACTACTCTTTGCAGGGCTTTGCGGTCATGACTGGTGCTGTTCCCCATACCACGCTGTGATGCACTGAGTTAAAACACTTTCTATCGCCCCTAAATAGAAAGTTTTCAGGATAGCTGGTGAAACCCTGAATTTCCTCAGCTGGCGCAGGTGGTACAGTCTTTGCCTGGCTTTTTCACCTGTGTCTGAATGTGAGCAGTCCAGGTCAGGTCCTCGGAGATGTTTACTTCCAGGTACTTGAAGCTGCTCACTCTCTCTACTGGTGACCCGCTGATCATGAGGGGGAGTATGTCCGTTGCTGTCTCTTCCTGAAGTCCACAATCATTTCTTTGGTCTTGCCAACATTCAGAGAGAGACAGTTGTCCTGGCACCATGATGTTAGATGCTCCACCTCGTCCAAGTATGCCGCCTCATTGTTGCTGGAAATGAGGCCCAGGACAACAGTATCATCAGCAAATTTGATGATAGAGGTGGAGCTGTGTGTGGACAAACAGTCATGCGTGTAGAGAGAGTAGAGCAGGGGGCTCAGGACACAGCCCTGTGGAGCTCCCACACTCAGGGTGATGGAGGTGGAGGTGGACTGGCCTATTCTCACCACCTGAGGCCTGCCAGTGAGGAAGTCCTCAATCCAGTGGCAGAGAGAAGGATTCAGGCCGAGATCCAGGAGTTTGGAGGTTAGCTTGGTGGGAACTATGGTGTTAAAGGCTGAGCTATAGTCAATAAATAGCAGTCTTACGTAGTTCCCACTTTTGCTGTCGATGTGAGTGAGGGAGGAGTGGAGGACATGAGAGATGGCATCTTCAGTCGATCTATTGGGACGATAGGCAAACTGAAGAGGGTCCAAAGTGTCAGGAATGAAGGCGCAAATGGTGTTTTTAATGAGTCTCTCAAAGACCTTCATGACTATAGACGTGAGAGCCACTGGACGATAGTCATTTAGGCAAGAGGGTTTACTGTTCTTAGGGACAGGGATGATGGTGGATTTTTGAAGGAGGTGGGGACCACAGATGTAGCGAGGGACTCATTAAAGATAGATGTAAACAACCCGGCGAGCTGATCAGCACAGGACCGCAGAACACGACCTGAGATACCATCTGGCCCGGCAGCTTTCCTGACGTCCACACGCTTGAGTGCTCTCCGAACTTCATCCTCTGAGACAGAGATCACGTGATTGTTGCTGCTCTGAGTAATTCCTCTGACGCGCCACTTGGCGGAGTCGCGTTGCGCGCGTTACAGTCAAAGCGAGCATAGAAAGAGTTTAACTCGCTCACGAGCAACGGATCAGCGCTTGCCTCTGCAGAGGATTTAGATCCAAAAGAGCAGATGGACCTCAGACCTTGCCACATGCGCCGCGAGTCGTTGAGTTGGAAATGAGACTCCACTCGGTCTTTATAACGGAGTTTTGCGGCTTTAACTGCTCGTCTGAGAGCATAGCAGGACGATCTGTATTCATTCATATTCCCTGAATGGAGACTGGCGTTGTGGCAGCAGTGCGTGCGCTTCACTGCCGCGCGGATTGAATTGTCCACCCACGGTTTCTGATTTGAGAAGGACGTTATTGTTATTGTTTGCGTGGCTTGCTCTGTAAGCGTGTTGATGAAGCAAAGCGCCACGCCTGTGAACTCGCTTACGCCAGCTGAACTCGCCGAACATGTCCCAATCCACATCGCCCAGAGCTGCCTGTAGCGCGGTCTCTGAGTGGGGTGACCAACGCTTAACTTCCCGCCTCACCGGGGGTTCCTGGAGGAGCTTTTGTTTGTATTCGGGAGTGAGGAAAATGGCGGCATGATCCGATTTGCCAAACGCTGGAAGTGACTGCGCTTTATAGGCGTTCTTAAACGGAGAGTAGCAGTGATCCAGTGTGTTTGCTCCTCGTGTGGGGCAGGAGACGTGCTGGTGAAAGTTTGGCAGGACTTTCTTTAGGTTTGCTTTGTTAAAATCGCCCGCGACAATGAATGCCGCGTCGGGATGTTGGTTTATGACGCCGCTGGCAACATCATGAAGGCCAGATAAAGCCAGCGCTGTGTCTGCCTGCGGTGGGATGTAAACGGCGGTCGCGACAACCGCAGAAAACTCCCTAGGCAGATAGAATGGGCGGCAGATGATTGTTAAATGTTCCAGATGAGGCGAGCAGGACCGCGAGAGAATGGTGATGTTCCTGGGATCGCACCATTTCTTGTTGATCATGAAACACACTCCACCGCTTTTGGATTTACCGGCCTCGCTGTTCTGTCCATCCGAAAACAGAGAAGTTCTCCGACGGCGCACAGCTGTGTCCGGGACCGCGGGCGTGAGCCATGTTTCAGACAAACAATAGATATTACAGTCTCTCATGTCCCGTTGAAAACTTATCCTGGCTCTAAGATCGCCCCATCTTATTATCCAAGGATTGAACATTTGCTAGAAGAATGCTCGGGAGAGGAGGTCTGAATGCCCTTTTCCTCAGTCTGTTACGGATACCAGCACGTTTCCCACGGTGTTTCTTTGTTCTACGCCGCTGGCTCTGTCCATTGTTCAACTCGCCAGCATGCGAAGAATCTCAGATGGCCACAGAGGATCGGCGAAGTGTCCTGAAACAGTCCAGTGTAGAGGTAACCAATGTCCAAAAGAGTTTTGCTGTCGTAGTAGATCAATGCAGATGATAAGTTTGTAAAAATTGAGAGTAAAAGAAAGTAAAATAGTAAATAAAAGCACAGTCTTCGCGGAGCGACCTGAACGGCGACCGAACACGGCGGCGCCATTTGAGAATTCTTAATTTAGCACAAATCGAGTTTACTACCGAGTCTACTAGTGTCTAGTTTTAGATGTATTGTTATATGTCAGTTTTAATCTTAATGTTCCTCATTAAAGAGAATGAAGGAAAACCCCATTCTGCAGGGCTCTTCCTCAAGCTCCATCTTTACAATAGTATGTCTGTAGTTTCTCCTGGAGTAACTCCTCCTGCTTGCTGCTGCTTCTCCTGATTTTGCTGCTGCTTCTCCTGATTTCTCCTGTTTTGTGCACATCCATCACTGTCTGGTTTGGTTCAGCTACCAAATCTGACATCAGGAGACTACATCGTACAATCCGGACTGCAGAGAGGATTATTGGTGCCCCCCTGCCAACCCTCCAGGACCTGTACTCTTCCAGAGTGAGGAAGAGGGCAGGTAAAATCATCACAGACTCCGCTCACCCTGGACACTTCCTGTTTGAACTGTTACCGTCAGGACGGCGACTCCAATCACTGGCCACTAGAACATCTAGGCACAGGAACAGTTTCTTCCCACAGGCCATTTGCCTCTTGAACAGTTGAATCCCCCCCAGCACCCCCAGCCGCCTTTAAGTGCAATACTTTGACTGTTTAGTGCAATATATTCTAAACTAGTGCAATATATTCTTAAATGTAACTGTGACCTTATATATATACATACCTTTATTTTATTTTGTACTATTTTTCATATTTGTATATTTGTGTTCATGTTGTGTTGTATTGTATATGTACACTGGAAGCTTCAGCACGAAGACAAATTCCTTGTGTGTGCAAGCACACTTGGCAATAAAGCTCTTTCTGATTCTGATTCTGATTCTGATACATACAAACCAATACAAGTTCTATAACAAGGTATATCCAAGTTCTAGAACAACATATGCTCCCATCCAGACGTCGTCTCTTTCAGGGAAGACCTTTGTAGCGAGATCTAGCCCCAGGGGAAATGGTGCGGGATTTATGCATGCGTTTAATCGTGTTACGATCAAACATGCACAGATCAGCACAGAGGGGAATTTGGATATTAACAGTTGATTATAACGGATTATAACAATTATTAATATCTAGGGCTTGATTCAACTTTTAGAAATTTCTTTGATTCTAGAATTGAGTTCAAAGGACGGATAATTGTAAACCAACTATCTCCCTTTTAATAATTCTTAACCAACGCTTCTCTGGCCAGGAGAAGTATCTGTCCTTTTAATTTGTAACAGGGTCGGTTCACCGGAAAAGTGACCTATGGATGAGCAATTCAGGCACAATCACGTGTGAATATATATATATTTTAATAAATCAACAAACAATAAACAAACTGTGGCGAGGGGGGCGTGGTTTAGCGAAGTCTGTGACAGGAGAGAGAGTCAGGGAACGAGCGGCACGTAAGTGAATCAAGGTCAAAGGAGTATCACCTGTCTTGTTTCAGTGATTGGCGTGGAGAGACAGGATTTAAGCAGCCCAGGAAGTGACAACGGAGAGAGAAGCTGGGACTCGAGGGAGCATGCAGAGAGGAACTGCTGGAGGAAAAACCGACGAAACCAACGGAGGATAAAGAGATTATTGTTTTATGTTTTGATGGAAAGTACATTGGAGTAAATAAAGAGAACCCACGAGTCCCAGAAAGCCGACCCCCCTGTCTTCTTCCTTATACGAGTGAACATTTGTTACAGTGGTGCCGAAACCCGGGATTGGAAGAAGACCGAGCCGCTGCCATGCAAACACCGCCAGCAACGCCATTTGCGGACGTCATACAGGCGCTCGCGGGCCTGCATCGGGAGCAACATCAATCAATGCTGGAGATCCGGGAAGAGCAGGAGCAGCGTTTCCAGGCGCTCTTCCTGGCCCAGCAGCAGGACCGCGAGCTCGTCCGGAGCTGCATCGACCGGGGGGTTCCGGCCGGGGAAACATCTATCCCGGCCAAAACCACCCACATGCAGCTCACAAAGATGGGGCCGCAGGACGATCCAGAAGCATTCTTGGATTTGTTTGAGCGGTCCGCGGAGGCATGTGGGTGGCAGCGACTGGACTGGCCGGTGCGCCTCATTCCCTTGTTATCGGGTGAGGCGCAGATAGCGGCCCAACAACTGCCAGTCCAGAACCTCCTGGTCTATGACGACCTGCGACGGGCCATCCTCCAGCGGGTCGGGCTCTCCCCCGAACAACATCGTCAGCGGTTTCGGTCGCTGACATTAGGGGAGAACACCCGGCCCTTTGTGATGGCCCAGCAGCTCCGGGATGCCTGCCGCAGATGGCTGATGGCTGACCAGTCGACAGTCGACCAGATCGTCGACAAAGTGGCGCTGGAGCAGTTTATTGCGCGGTTGCCCAGGAAGACCGCGCAATGGGTCCAGTGCCACAGGCCGGCGTCGCTGGACAAAGCCATCAAGCTGGCGGAAGATCAACTGGTGGCGTGCCCAGGGTCGGCCGAACTCCTACCGCAGCTTCTCTCCCTCTCCCTCCTTCGTCCTATCGACCGGTACCAGCGCCCCGGACGAGGGGAGGGTTCCAGTCACGAGGCCCGCCCCGAGGGAGGTTCGACGAACTCCAGGGCGGAGCCTCTGGATCGCGGATGCCCTCCCGAGGACGGGAGACTTCCGGGTCCTATCCAGCCTCCGGTCCCATCCCCCCTTTCTCTCCACGCCAGTCCCTTGATTCCCTTCCTGCCACTGGGGCAGGGGGAAAGTCTGGGCCGGCCTGTTGGCGGTGCGGGGACCCGGGCCACTTTATAGATCGGTGTCCGGTGATGGAGATAGGAACACTGATCCGGGTCCCCGACACGCCACAAGCTGCCCCCGATCAAGCCGGAATGTACCAAATACCAGTGAGTATTCAGGGGGGTACCTATCCGGCATTGGTGGATTCAGGGTGTAACCAAACCTCTATCCACCAAAGCCTGATACAATCATTGGCATTGGATAAAGGCCGCCTGGTTAAGGTACGGTGTGTGCACGGGGATGTGGTGAGTTATCCGCTGGTGACGGTCATAATTCAATTCCGGGGACAAAAACATAAAGTGAAGGTGGCAGTTAGTCCGTGCCTTCGACATCCGCTTATTTTGGGTACAAATTGGCCCGCATTTGATAAATTATTGAGGTATTTGTGTGCGGATGTCTCTTGGGACAAAAGAGGGCGGGGAGAGAGAGCAGTGGTTCAAGTTGGGGAGTCTGAGCCGGGACCATCGGGCACTGTTCCAGAGGAACAGAGTGGTGTAGGGAGGCGGATCCTAACTGACTGCGATGATTTTCCTCTGGAACAGTCCCAAGATGAGTCGCTCAAAAATGCGTTTGCACAGGTCCGATCGATCGACGGACAGGTTCTCCATCCTGAACAACCACTCTCTTATCCTTATTTTGCCATATTAAAAGACAGGTTGTATCGAGTGACCCAGGACACTCAGTCAAAACAAGATACGACCCAGTTGTTGATTCCAAAAAGCCGTCGGGAAATGCTTTTCCAGGCGGCTCACCCAATCCTATGGCTGGTCATTTGGGTCAAGCGGCCACACTGAATCGCTTGATGGTCCGGTTTTTGGGCGGGCATTCACGCGAACGTCGCGCAGATGGTGCGGCGCCATGTCGTGAATGTCAGTTGGTGAATCCACCGGCTTTTCCAAAAGCGCCATTGCGCCTCTACCGCTTATGCAGGTCCTCTTCGAGAGAATTGGTATGGACCTCATCGGACCATTAGAGCGATCCGCACGGGGCATCGTTTTGCATTGGTCCTAGTGGATTATGCAACACGATACCCGAAGCAATTGCCCTCCGTAGCATTTCCGCAAAAAAGTGTTGCGAGGCTTTGTTTAGTTTAATCTCCCGAGTGGGGATCCCGAAAGAGATCCTCACTGATCAAGGCACGGCGTTTATGTCACGTACACTACGCAAACTATACGGATTATTGGGCATTAAATCGATCCGCACCAGCGTCTATCACCCACAGACGGATGGGTTGGTGGAACGATTTAATCGCACTTTGAAAACAATGATCCGAAAGTTCATACAGGAAGACGCCAAGAATTGGGATAAATGGTTAGAACCCCTGTTGTTCGCTGTGCGCGAGGTCCCGCAAGCCTCCACCGGGTTTTCCCCGTTCGAACTCCTCACGGACGTCAGCCCGTGGGGTGTTGGACGTTCTCAGAGAGGGTTGGGAGGACGGACCTTCACAAAGCAAAAACGAAATTCAGTATGTCATGGACCTGAGAACAAAACTCCACACACTGGGGCGGCTATCCATGGAGAATTTGTTACAGGCTCAGGACAAACAAAGCCGGCTGTACAACAGGGGAACGAAACTGTGTGAATTTTCACAGGGAGATAAAGTGCTTGTATTACTCCCCACTTCTAGCTCCAAATTGCTCACCAAGTGGCAGGGACCCTTTGTGGTCACACGGCGAATAGGAAATCTCGATTATGAGGTGATTCGGTCGGATAGGAGCGGGGCACATCAAATATACCACCTTAACCTCCTGAAGAAGTGGAGTGAGGCGGAGTCAGTGATGTTGGCAACGGCAGTGAGCGGGGAGGAGGATCTCGGGCCAGAGGTGAACACAAAAAGTACATCACTCGCCCTGGCCCCAGGGGGAGATCATCTCTCGCCGTTGCAGCTCACTGACATAGCCCAGTTGCAGAAGCTATTTGCGGATGTGTTCTCGCCCGTACCCGGTCGGACGAACCTCATCCAGCACCATATCGAGACAGAGCCGGGCGTGGTGGTTCGCAGTCGGCCATATAGATTACCCGAGCACAAGAAAAAAGTGGTTCAGGAAGAATTAGAGGCAATGCTGGACATGGGAGTAATAGAAGAATCCTACAGTGATTGGGCCAGCCCGATAGTTTTAGTCCCTAAAACGGACGGCTCAGTTCGGTTCTGTGTGGATTATCGCAAGGTGAATGCTGTGTCGAAATTCGACGCATATCCAATGCCAAGGGTTGATGAGTTGCTCGATAGGCTAGGCACCGCTCGCTTTTATTCGACACTGGATTTAACAAAGGGATATTGGCAGATCCCCTTAACGCCTTTATCTAAAGAAAAAACAGCCTTTACGACGCCGTTTGGATTACACCAATTTGTTACACTTCCTTTCGGGTTGTTTGGGGCTCCGGCCACGTTTCAGCGGCTCATGGATAAAATTCTGCGGCCGCATGCTGCATATGCCGCTGCGTACTTGGATGACATCATTATCTATAGTAATGATTGGCAGCGGCATATGGAGCACGTGCGTGCCGTCCTGAGGTCGCTGAGAATGGCCGGGCTGATGGCCAACCCGAAGAAGTGTGCGATTGGGCGTGTGGAGGTTAGGTATCTGGGTTTCCACTTGGGTCATGGGCAGGTGCGTCCCCAAATTGACAAGACAGCCGCAGTTGCAACCTGTCCGAGACCCAAGACCAAAAAGGAGGTGAGGCAGTTCCTTGGGCTAGCGGGATATTATAGGAGATTTGTTCCTAATTATGCGGACCTCACTAGCCCACTGACGGACCTCACTAAAAAGGAAGCACCAGATCCAATCCAGTGGTCAGAGCTATGCCAGCAGGCTTTTACCCAGGTGAAGGCTGCTTTATGTGGCGGGCCGCTTTTGCAATCCCCTGATTTTTCTCTCCCTTTTATGTTACAGACGGACGCGTCGGACAGGGGGCTGGGTGCAGTACTGACCCAGGAGAGGAGGGGAGGAGGCGGCGGTGCTGTACATCAGTCGCAAGCTCTCAAAGAGAGAGACGATGTACAGCACCATTGAAAAAGAATGTTTGGCGATTCGGTGGGCCGTTCTTACCCTCCGCTGTTATCTCCTGGGGAGGGAGTTCACTCTCTGTTCGGACCACGCCCCTCTCCAGTGGCTCCACCGTATGAAGGATACCAACGCGCGGATCACCCGTTGGTATCTAGCTTTACAGCCATTTAAGTTCAAGGTGATCCACAGGCCTGAGTCAGGCGGTGGGGGTATGTGGCGAGGGGGGCATGGTTTAGCGAAGTCTGTGACAGGAGAGAGAGTCAGGGAACGAGCGGCACGTAAGTGAATCAAGGTCAAAGGAGTATCACCTGTCTTGTTTCAGTGATTGGCGTGGAGAGACAGGATTTAAGCAGCCCAGGAAGTGACAACGGAGAGAGAAGCTGGGACTCGAGGGAGCATGCAGAGAGGAACTGCTGGAGGAAAAACCGACGAAACCGACGGAGGATAAAGAGATTATTGTTTTATGTTTTGATGGAAAGTACATTGGAGTAAATAAAGAGAACCCACGAGTCCCAGAAAGCCGACCCCCCTGTCTTCTTCCTTATACGAGTGAACATTTGTTACACAAACATACACAAATTAACTGAAAGAAGGAAGGAGCGAGAGTAAGAGAGAGAGAGAGAGACAAAGAACAGGTGGTATTACCGACAATAACCTATTGAGAACAAGCAAGGAATCAGACCAACTTATTGGTATAAGCTCAAGACTTTATACGACAGCTTAAGGGATACTTGCATGTTTCCTGTGTGGCAGCTCGCGAATTCGTTCGTGTGGGGGAATTCCGCGATCCGGTCCATATTTTGAATCTTGCAGGGCGGATCCGTTGGAGTCCGCGGAAAGTTCAAATTTGGTTCCTTTTGCTAGTAATGTCCCTTGGAAGATGGTGCGCGGGCCACCCGAAATTCCGCGTCGAGGACGAGTCCAAAAAGGGGGTCAAAAGCAGGGAAAGAGAGAAGCGAAGAGAGGGACGGAGGGCGATGGCAAGAAGAAAAGAACGAAAAAGGGCGAAGAGAAGAGGGCGAAGAGAGGGACGGAGGGCGATGGCAAGAAGAAAAGAATGAAAAAGGGCGAAGAAGAGAGAGGAGAGCCTAGAGGCCACTTAAAAAAGGGCCCTCATGGGGCACGCCTCTTTTGTCGGAACAGCCAATCGGAGCGAAGGAACTCAGAAGCGGGAAATCTCCCTTTGTCTTCGGGTCTCGCCTCATTAACATGTTTATGGCTTTCTTAGATATGCAGACTTTGGGGTTTTGGTATGCAGACTTTGGGGTTTTGGCATAAAAGAAAGAGTTTGATGCATCATAGTACCACAAAACGCACATAGACGGTCTACAAATTGAGAGACAAAGATTTCGAGACCAAGCATGGGGAGTTTAACTTATGAATTAAAGGAACGGCGAGGATTGACATCATTCTTCCTTAAGCATTCACTGGCTATAAGTTTCTAACCTATCAAACACATCTAAAATGGTTATAACAAAAAGCATGCATACATACAGGGAACACAGCACCTCTAAAATGAAAAATAACTAAGTTAAAAGTCATATAACCTATTCGGATGTCCTTTGGTATGTGTAGTGGGTGGGGGCTGTTATTTATGATGGTCTCTGTTCTGGAGGAGGCTGTTTTGTGTTCTTTTAGGGCCGTTAACCTGTCAGTCTGTAGACTTCACTGCGCCGGTCTTGTTTGAGTCATTATAAATAATCAAAGTATTGGTCCGTTGATCATTTATGAGCACCGTCCATACGCTACACCTTGCATTTTCCAACATGACAATGCCAGACCACATACTGCATCAATTACAACATCATGGCTGCGTTGAAGAAGGATCCGGGTACTGAAATGGCCAGCCTGCAGTCCAGATCTTACACCCATAGAAAACATTTGGAGCATCATAAAGAGGAAGATGCCACAAAGAAGACCTAAGACAGTTGAGCAACTAGAAGCCTGTATTAGACAAGAATGGGACAACATTCCTATTCCTAAACTTGAGCAACTTGTCTCCTCAGTCCCCAGACGTTTGCAGACTGTTATAAAAAGAAGAGGGGATGCCACACAGTGGGAAACATGGCCTTGTTCCAACTTTTTTGAGATGTGTTGATGCCATGAAATTTAAAATCAACTTATTTTCCCCTTAAAATGATACATTTTCTCAGTTTAAACATTTGATATGTCATCTATGTTGTATTCTGAATAAAATATTGAAATCTGAAACTTCCACATCATTGCATTCTGATTTTATTCACAATTTGTACAGTGTCCCAACTTTTTTGGAATCGGGTTTGTAATTCAGTCTGCTCTTCCACTGTCAAATCATCTTTACAGCACAGTGTATTAATGTGACTAATGCAAAATATTACACAATAATCAGTCAGGGGTGATGCTGAGATTTCACATCTATTGACCTCATTAACTAGATATGTCTGATATTAGCCAATAATCCAATCTTGAGCACTGGCCATTATTAATTAGTTAATTCAGGAGTTAATCCAGGTAAATTGTTTTCTGGTTGGGTTTTTCATTCTCCAATTATCTAATAGATTGGCTTTTAACTACTCCTCTAAACACTATAGAGGGAGGAAAGGAAAACTACAAACCGAGTGTTACAGGTGAGGCTCCCTCTCCGCTTCCTCCGGATCACCAGAGGGAGCCCTCACCAGAATATTGACTCTCATACGGACTACAATTCCCACTGACACTCATACCTGAGACTGATTACGTACACACCTGCATCTCATCACATACACTATATTAGCACACCACACACACACCACCATTGCGAAGTCTTGATTTGCTGTGGTTATCATTTCTGAGCGTTTATTCCTGGGTTGTTATTCTGTTTCTGACCTTGCCTGTTTATCTGGATTTGTGTATGTTTGCCTCCTGCCTCGACCCAAGCCTGTCCCTGTTTATGATTCTGTTTTGCCTCTTATCTGTACTCTGGTTACCCATTGAAATAAAGCTGCAGATGGATTCTCAATCGGCTGACTCCTCGTTGCACCGAGCAGCAACTGTATCAAAGATCTATTTAAATATGAGATCAACTTCGCCTACTTTTGTTGTATTATCCTTAATTTTGGCAGCCAGAAAGCTATGGTTAGTTGCCTACCGAAGCAAAAATGATGACTAGTTTTAAGAACATTTAAACAGGTAAACAAAGTAAACATTCAGTATCTGCCATATGCTGTCGTGCAGAGTCATCAACGTATCAATAACCATGCTCTTATCACAACATCGGGTTGTTTAACCTCGGATGTTCGGTGATGCATTAACAGACATAGTGCTGGTATTGTTTATACTTGCATATCGGAGCGTTTATGTCAACCAAGCAATAAAATAAAATTTCTCAGTGAGTGCAGGTTGGATTTCTGACAGTCATTCAAATGTTAGCAAAACGAGTGTTCAATTTGGGTCCACTCTCCGGTTATCGATCAGTGTGTATCCTTCTTTTAAGAATGCCCTTTTACCTGTCCTCCTGGCTTCTTGGACCAGTGGCCAGAGTTTTGCACGCGCCTCCCGGTCTTCTTTCGAGAAGTCTTCTGAAACGTATGTGCATGTCTTTGCACACTCTCGCATCCTTCGACTTCTTCCAAACATCATCCCTCACTGAATGATGATTGCTCTCATACATACATACATACACACACACACACACACACACACACACACACACACACACACACACACACACACACACACACACACACACACACACACACACATACATACATGCACACATGCACACACACACGCACACATACATACATACATACATACATACATACATACATACACACACACACACACACACACACACACACACACATACATACATACATACATACATACATACATACATACACACACACACACACACACACACACACACACATACACACATACATACATACACACATGCACACACACACATACATACATACATACATACATACATACATACATGCATACATACACACATGCACACACACACACATACATACATACATACATACATACACACACATACATACATACACACACACACATACATACATACATACATACATACATACACACACATACATACACACACACACACACATGCATACACACATACATACATACATACATACACACATGCACACACACACGCACACATACATACATACATACATACATACATACATGCATACATACACACATGCACACACACACGCACACATACATACATACATACATACACACACATACATACATACATACACACACACACACATACATACACACACACACACACACACACACACACACACACACACACACATACACACACACACACACACACACACATACACATACATACATACATACACACACACACACACACACACACACACACACACACACACACACACACACACACACACACACACACACACACACACACACACACACACACACACACACACACACACACACACACACACACACACACACACACACACTGTAGCTCAAACAATAAGAGTGTGGTGCTAGCAATGCCAAGGTCATGGGTTTGATTCCCAGGGAAAGCAAAAACTGACAAAATGCCTTGTACCTTGAATGCAATGTAAGTCGCTTTGGATAAAAGCGTCTGCCAAATGCATAAATGTAACATGTAGCTATGTATGTATGTATACACATTACATTGTGTATGTAGCTATGTATGTATGCATGTACATTATGTCTGTATGCATGTATATACAGCATATATATGTGTGTACATACATACATGATATTTACCTTTAATTTTGAGACCTCTACTGTCAAAGAAAGTCTTTGATGCATTCAGATCTGTTGAAAGCTAGTTGTCGACATGCAGAGGGAGTATTATTTAAAAGTTTTCTGTTTCAATAAGCATACGCTAAGAATTGAATGTGTGCATGTTGTGAATGAATGTAAGGAACTTGTTTACTTGGCTTTCCTGGTAGCCTTTCAATTCACTTCGAAGTGGGAGAGTTATCGACCTCAGACTTAAACTAGATACACGGTGAAATGAGTGGATTAGGGTTATTACTTAATTTTCTAATAAAATATTTTGCTTAAAAAAAGGCCCTTATAGTGTTTGAATAGGAACCCCAATGCAAAGAAAGCAAGCATGTCGTGTTCAAATCCTCGTAAAAAGCTAATTCTGTGTGATTAACGGCACTCGTTTGAAGGGATCGGTGACCTGAGATCTAATGAAGCAGAAGGAGAGCGGATGAATCAGCTGAGAGTGTCCTCATCTGACTGACATGTGTCATTCACTCTGTATTGAGATGCAGGCTCCAGCTGTGCAGGCCTCTGTTGTGTCTCTCATTAGGACATCAGTGAAGACAATAGAGACACTATAGGAGCTGAAGAGTTACGCTTTAAACCGCTTTCAGGCATTCAGAGTTAATTTGGCCACAGGTAACTAAAGGAATAAGGGATCATCTGTTGTTAGGCTTGGTAAAGTTGCTACTTCCTAAACTGACCACTAGAAGACACAATTTCACTACAATGATTCAGTATGTATTAGAAGACTGTTGCTCTATAGTCAGTACCATGATGTATACTTGTATAAATAAATACTAAAGATGGCTGTAAAAATAAATCTGCATTGTTTATCCTTTTGATATTTCATAAAAAAAAAAAAATAAATGAATAAAAAAATTCTAACCTTTTATTAAAGTCAAAGAATTTAAAGTGGGGAAAAAAAATCTCATTATGAAATAAATGCTTTTCTCCAAAACAGCCATAATTATTATCACCCCTAGAATATATTATGAGTGAAATATCTCTGAAGTAGGCTACCAGTAGGGTGGGCCAACTCCATATTAAACCCTACGGATTAAGAATGGGATGTCATTAAAGTTCATGTGCATGTAAAGGCAGGCATCCCAAAACTTTTGGCAATATAGTGTACAGTCTCATTAATATTTCATTTTAGCACACTAGGGTGACTAGGAACATGAAATTATCCAGCCATGGCGTCCTGTTCCACAGGAGTATAAATATGAGGATAAATATGAGGAAACAAAGGCCAAATTCCCTTAATTATTCACCACAATGAGTAAAACCAAAGAATATAGTCCTGATGTGCAGCAAAAGATTGTTGAGCTTCACAAAATAGAAAGTGGCTGTAAGAAAACCACGAAAGTATTGAAAATCCCCATTTCCACCATCAGGGCAATAATTAAGAAGTTCAATCAACTAAAGATGTTATGAATCTGCCTGGAAGAGGATGCGTGTCTATATCGTCCTAATGTACGGTGAGGATGTCAGGTGTTGTAATAGAAAGATACAAAAGGATCCAAAAGTGAGTGAACAACAAGTTTATTGAAGAATCAATAAATAGAAGACAGTGCAGGATAACTCATGAAAGTCAGAAAGGTCCAGATCGTGCAGGAACTTGGGTATAGAGGTCAACAAGTGACTGCAGTATTACCGAGGAAGAACAGGAACCCAGGCTTGGCAACGCAGGGACGCAATGGGCAACAGATGATCCAGAGAAGCCTCTACAGGAACACGGAATGAACCTCCAGTAGAACTTCCCCATCAGGATGTCCCTAGCAGGGACCCAACTTCTCTCCTCCGGACTGTAACCTTCCCAATCCACCAAGTACTGGAATCCACGTCCCCTCTGTCTGGAGTCCAGAATGTGTCGGACTGAATATGCTGGTTCTCCGTCTACGAGGCGCGGCAAGGGGGAACCTTCTCAGGTGGATTAATATGAGAATGAAACATAGGTTTTATCTTGGAGACGTGAAAAACAGGATGAATTCTCCTGTATGCTGGAGGATGTTTGAGGCAGACTGCCACTGGACTAAGGACTTTAGTGACAGGAAACGGGCCAATAAATGTGGGTGCTAGCTTATTAAAAATGGAGCAAAGAGGAATATTTCTAGAAGAAAGCTACACCTTTTGACCAACTACGTATACGGGAGGCTTCAGCCGGTGGCGATCGGCCTGAGCCTTGGTGCGCGCTTCCACCTGAAGAAGAGTCTCACAGACTCTTCTCCATGTGTGACGGAACCGCTGGACGAAGGCGTGAGCAGAGGGGACCGTGACTTTGGATTCCAGACTTGGAAAAATAGGTGGTTGGTAACCTAAACTACACTCAAACGGAGACAGGCCCGTGGACGATACTGGTAACGAGTTATGAGCGTACTCTACCCATGAGAGCTGCCTGTTACTCTGGGGATGAAAACCAGAAGAAAGACTAACACTCGCCCCAAGTAAACAACAAAATTCCTTCCAAAATCTGGAAATAAATTGGGGTCCACTGTCGGAAACCATGTCTGTCGGGAGTCCATGAAGGCAGAAGGTAATTTGGGCAAGGGGATAAAATGTGCCGCCTTCAAGAACTGGTCCACTATGGTCAAAATGACCATATAGCCCTGGGAGGGAGGGCTGTCACGAAATCTAACGCAATGTGGGACCATGGTCTCGAGGGGACAGACAGTGGTTGAAGAAGCCCATGAGGGGGTCGATTGGGAGTCTTACCACGCGCACAAACTAACGCGATCCCTCTAATCAGTGGCGCCATTCTTCCAATGCTAACTTGACCGCCAACAACTCTTGGTTACCAATATCATAATTACGCTCGGCAGATGATAATCGATGAGAAAAAAAAATGCGCATGGGTGCATCCTATTGTCTGTGGCAGTATGCTGTGAAAGAACTGCACCCCCGATGTCAACCTCCACCACGAACTGACGTGATGGATCAGGGGCTACGAGGATGGGAGCTGAAACGAGGTGGTTCTTGAGGTTAGTAAACGCAGCCTCAGCTGCATTAGACCACCTGAACCTCATTCTGGTGGAGGTCAAGGCGATCAGAGGAGAGGCTAGTTGGCTGAAATTGCGAATGAAACATCAATAACAATTTGCGAATCCCAGAAACCTCTGTAGGGCCTTCTGGGATTGGTCAATCTATCACAGTCTTAACCTTGTCAGGATCCATGCGCACTCCCTCAGATGAAACAATGTACCCTAAAAATGAAACAGACTGTGCATGAAAAACGCATTTCTCCTCCTTGACAAAAAGCCCATTCTCTAAGAGCCTCTGGAGCACTAGTCTGACATGCTGAACATGTTCCTGGAGAGAAGAAGAAACCTGCAACCGCTCAAAGGCTGAATACATCAATGGTAAAGGATAAGTATTCTTCACTGTGATGTTGTTCAACCCATGATAGTCAATACACAGTCGCAGAGAGCCAATTCTTCCCCACGAAAAAGAATCCTGCACTGGCGGGAGATGAGGAAGGGCGAATGATCCAAGCTGCTAGAGAATCAGAAATATTTTTCCATGACCTCCCTTTCAGGAACAGAAAGTGAATATAACTTGCTCTTAGGTGGAGACATACCTGACACTAACTCAATAGCACAGTCATAGGGACAATGAGGAGGAAGAGAAGCTGCCCGGGACTTACTGAACACTTCCTTCAGGTCGAGGTAGTCCTCTGGCACATTTGACAGACTCACCGACTCCTCCTGCAACACAGAACAAGACACAGATGAACAAGCAGACACTAGACAAGAGGCATAGCACTGACTGCTCCACTCTGAAACGGAACTCTGGCCTCAATCGATCGTGGGTCGGTGCTGCACCAGCCAAGGATGACCCAGGACGATAGGGACCTGAGGAGACTGAGAAATGAAAGTCTTTCCGTATGATTACCAGACGTGATGAGGGTGAGTACACCAGTGCAGTGTATGATAGCCGGAAGCTCCTGTCCGTTGAGTGCCTGGAGTGTTTGGGGTGTTTCAGAGGAGTGATGGGAATCTGGAGGTATCTGGCCAGCGAATAGTCCATGAGGTTGCCCTCCGCTCCAGAATCCACCAATGTCTGACATCTGTGAGACTTGGTTGCCCATTGCAGTCTTACCAGGAGGAGAGTGTTAGACAAGGGTTTCTCAAAGGCAAGTCCACCCGACAGTAAACTCCTGCCTACCGTTGGGCTGGATCTTTTACCGGACATTCAGCCAAAAAGTGTCCAGCATTGCCACAGTACAAACAGAGCCCTCTTGCTCTCCGGCGTTCTCTCTCCTCCCGGGAAAGCTGAGCTCTACCCACCTGCATGGGCTCTTGATCTTCCGAGTGGCTGACCGCGCTACCCCCGTGGATCCTAGAAGACTCAGGAAACTCCAAAACGAATGTAGAATGTGTGCGTCTCTCTCATTGCTGCAAGTGTGCATCCATGCGCAAGTCTGTCGAGATGTGTAGGTAACTCCTGAATGTATATCTCCTGTAGCACGTGGTCAGCCAACCCATGCAGGAACATGTCCCACTGCGCCTCCTCATTCCACTTACACTCTGCAGCCAAAGTCTGGAACTCAATGGCGAAGTCCGAGATGGATCGGTTCTCCTGGCGCAAATCAGCGAGTCTATGGGCAGCCTCCCGTCCCACCACCGGTCTCATTTCTTGCGAGAGTGTAAGGAGCGAGGAACAGCAGGAATGTTGATTCTCCCACACCACCGTTCCCCACAACACAGCGCGTCCAGACAGTAAAGTCAGTATCAACACCACCTTAGACTCTTCTGACGCAAAAGTTAATGGCTGGAGAGAAAAGAACACAGAGCACTTCGTTAAAAACGTTCTGCACAGATGTGGCTCACCAGCGTATCTCTCAGGCGTAGGAATCCGCGGCTCGTGTTGACTCATGACGTTGGGCGGGATTGGGTGAACGGGCAGTGGGGGTGGTGCAGTGGGCGATGACAGTTCTTGTACTCGGGTAGTAAGCTCGGACACCTACGTTACCAAAGCCTGTATTGCCCGAGCAGTAGCGTTAATTTGTTCTTCCTGATGATCCATACGCTGACTACTGTTGGACAGAAAATTCTGCAATTCCGTCTGACTCGCTGGATCCATCCTTGGTCAGATCGTTCTGTCAGGTGTCGTACTAGAAAGATCCAAAAGGATCCAAAAGTGAGTGAACAACAAGTTTATTGAAGAATCAATAAATAGAAGACAGTGCAGGATAACTTATAAAAGTCAGAAAGGTCCAGATCGTGCAGGAACTCGGGTGTGTAGAACAACAGGCTTGGCAATGCAGGGACGCAATGGGCAACAGATGATCCAGAGAAGCCTCTACAGAAACACGGAATGAACGTCCAGCCCACAGAACACACAGAAACAAGCAAGAGCTCGAAATAATCTTACAAACATGACACATTCACACAAACCTTAAATAGGACGCTACATGAGGAACAGCTGATGCTGATCCGTAAATCAGCCGCTAATGAGCAACGCACACACGCACACACACACACACACACACACACACACACACCACACACACCAAGTGAGGGTGAGACGGTGAATCCATGAACCATCGGGGGTGCAGAGTTTGAGTGGACAAAGACTCTCTAAGGATCAGAGATGGAGAATAGTAGAGATTAGTTGAGTCTTGGGGTCAGAAAAAAACAAAAAAAAAAACAAAAAAAAAAGATCAAATATCCAGAAACCAACTCCAGTGTATTCAGTTGTTTGACGCAACTGGAACTGGACCTGGTTTTGTGGTCAGATGAAACTAAAAAAACAACTTTTTGGCAGAAAACCCTCCAGATTGATTTGGTGCAAGCAGGGATAAAAAGTAGCTCACGCCCACGGTTAAATATACAGCTGGATCTTTAATGTTGAGGGTCTATTTTTTTGCTGGAGGTCCTGGACATCTTGTTCAGACACATGGTATCATGGACGGCCACTGCTAGAAATCTTATAATGGGCCATAGTTGGATCTTACATCAGGACAATGATCCAAAATAAACATAAAAATCAACACAAAAATGTGTCACTGAGCACAAAATGAAGCTTCTGCCTTGGCCTGTTTAAGGGTATAGGGGGTGATTTCAAACACAGCCGTATGACCTCCCACAGTGTTATTTCTGTTATGTTAAGCTGCACGTTGTGCCTTTTAGCCGTGACTATATACATACAGTGTAGCACAAGCTGTCCATCCTCATTCCTTAAATCTTGTACAATAAAGAAAATATTTGTCACTAAGCTTTGAAAGATGCAAATGTGTGTGTCGAGAGGAAAATGAGGACGCCTGTGACCTCAATGTTGTTACACGAAACACCTTGAATTGAAGTCATTTTAATTTTGTTTGTGAATGCAAATGTGTGAACTCATATGCTCTGAGTCTCAGTAACATATTTACAGTAAAGGGAGAAAAAGAAGAAAAGATTATTTAGGGGCAGTTTACACCATTTTCAATTAAAAAAAAACTTATGGGGCCCTATTTTATCGATCTGAGCACATGGTCTAAAGCGCATGGCACAGGTGCACTTAGGGCGTGTCTGAATCCACTTTTGATATTTTAACGATGGGAAAAATGGTCGGTGCGCAAGGTGCATGATCTAACTTGGCTGTACCTAGTCTCTGTCATGGGTGTGTTTTGGGTGTAACGTGCAATAAACCAATCAGAGTCTCATCTCCCATTCCCTTTAAAAGCCAGTTGCACTCGCACCATGGTGGATTCGCTATTTACATGGTGGAATATAGACGCCCTCAACCTGACGAGTCAATTTAAATACATGTGATTATTGCCACCATTGGTCAAATAAGTAGATAATTTCATTCAACATTACTGCAAATAGGTCATTCTGATACATGCAGAGACTATCCATTATGACATAGTCATTTTTATCTTTATGTACACAATAATTATCTTTTACATTGTAATCTTTTTATTTTTATTGTGTACGTGTGTTGTGTACCCGCCTATAGGTGCATGCTAATAACACACCCTTAATGTGACCCAATCAGCATACAAAGAAACAATTCCAAGTCTTGTAATACTTTTACAGACTACACTTTTCTCTATATTTGACATCTTTATTCACAGTCAAAAAATTTGCACATTCATAAATGGTAGTTCAAGAAGAGAGATTCAACAAACAGAATGTCAACAAGGCATCATTTGGTTGGACAAGGAATATATTTACAAAGGGAAAATTATGGTTAAAATCGAATTGAATTCAAACTAATTTCCATTCTCTCTGCCTAAAATAATGATAAAATCTGTTCTACCTAAAGAAGCTAAGAATATAACTCTCATACAAAAGCATAATGATTACATATGACGAAACAGTAATAAAAGAGTAATCTTCCTGTAATGTCCAAAATATGGCTTCAAATGTCCCTTTTTAAGAATAAGCGTTCAGAACAGTGCATCAGTTGCTACTTTGGTATGAGATGAACCGGCCATCTCTGTGAAAAATGTAACATGAAAATAGACTTTATTTGCTTTCTTAATAAATGCCACTATAGTGTTATGAGTTTTTAGAATCAAAATTAAATAACATTCTCCACTTCACTCCAGTGTATATATACACTATATTGTCAAACGTATTGGGACGCCCCTCCAAATCATTGAATTCAGATGTTCCAATCACTTCCATGGCCACGGGTGTATAAAATCTAGGCATGCAGACGCTTCTACAAACATTTGTGAAAGAATGGGTCGCTCTCAGGAGCTCAGTGAACTCAAGCGTGGTACCGTGATAGGTTGCCACCTGTGCAATAAGTCCATTCATGAAATTTCCTCACTACTAAAATATTCCACGGTCAACTGTTATTATTATAACAAAGTGGAAGCAATTGGAAACAGCAGCAACTCAGCCACGAAGTGGTAGGCCACGTAAAATCACAGAGTGGGATCAGCGCAAGCTGAGGCGCACAGTGCACAAACATCACCAACTTTCTGCAGAGTCAATAGCTGCAGACCTCCAAACTTCATGTGGCCTTCAGATTAGCTCAAGAACAGTGCGTAGAGAGCTTCATGGAATGGATTTCCATGACTGAGTGCAATGCAAAGCATCAGATGCAGTGGTGTAAGACACACCGCCACTGGACTCTAGAGCAGTGGAGACGTGTTCTCTGGAGTGAGGAATCACGCTTCTCTGTCTGGCAATCCAATGGATGAGTCTGGGTTTGGCGGTTGCCAGGAGAACGGTACTTGCCTGACTGCATTGTACCAAGTGTAAAGTTTGGTGGAGGGGGGATTATGGTGTGGGGTTGTTTTTCAGGGGTTTTCTCTTAATGCTTCAGCATACCAAGACATTTTTGGACAATTTCATGCTCCCAAGTTTGTGGGAACAGTTTGGGGATGGCCCCTTCCTGTTCACCAGTGCACAAACCAAGGTCCATAAAGACATGGATGAGCGAGTTTGGTGTGGAGGAACTTGACTGGCCTGCACAGAGTCCTGACCTCAACCCGATAGAACACCTTTGGGATGAATTAGAGCGGAGACTGTGAGCCAGGCCTTCTCGTCCAACATCAGTGCCTGACCTCACAAATGCACTTCTAGAAGAATGGTCAAAAGTTCCCATAAACACACTCCTAAACCTTGTGGAAAGCCTTCCCAGAAGAGCTGAAGCTGTTACAGCTGCAAAGGGTGGGCCAACTCCATATTAAACCCTACGGATTAAGAATGGGATGTCATTAAAGTTCATGTGCATGTAAAGGCAGGCTTCCCAAAACTTTTGGCAATATAGTGTATATATATAATATACATATATATAGTTAGTTAGTATCAATTGGTAATATCATGGAATGTCATGTAACTTTTAAATTTGTAGGCTTGGAAATGTCATGGAAATGTCAGTATTATTCTATAGCAGCAGTTTGATGCTGTTTTAACAGAATTCTTGCATATTCTTGTTCTCCTCTCCTTTTTTCCCAAGTAGTGATGCATTATCTTTCTCCTCTGGTTGTGTGCTAGTGCAAGTTTTTGCATAGGTCAAGTCTTATCATATTGTGGTGTCTTCTGCCAGCACAGCGGATCCACGCACACAGTGTCTGCTACAGCGTCGGCCTGCTCCTCAGGGTGAGCAATCAGCTGTCAGGGTATCGACAGCTCAACAGCTGCTCAGGATGGAGTGCATTTTTCCCTTTGCGTGAGTGAGCTTTAATTAACCTCGTTATTGGGATCTTGTAAGTCTGTGATGTGAGGTAGAGCTTCATAAGCAGGTAAATCTGTGCCAGGCTCAGAGACTGTAACCGGACGCTCCTCGGGGGCCAGGATGTCAAACTGGACGTCAATGGACTGGACGGACTGGCGAACGCTTTCCTCGTATGTGGGAGGTGGCTGTGGTAAAAACAGAGATAGAGCTCGACTTAAACCACATGTGTGACACACAAGATAAATGATTGTGAATCACTCATTCAAAAGCGATTCTGCTTATGTTGCACATTTTTTTAGTGTTTAACCATAAGTACAAAACTTAAATACGTTCAGGATTAAGAAATCAAGAAATCAACGATAACTATTAAAGCTTTAATAATCACTCTAATTCTGCAAGAATACACTGTAAAAGAAAAAAATAGTTGAGCTAACTTAAAAAAATAAGGCAACTTATTACAATCAACTTTTTTTAGTTAGCTCAACTAATTTGCTTCCATTAAATTCAACTTAAAAACTTTTGTTCGTGAAATGAGTAGCAGGTAATCTTTTGAACTTAAAACTTCTTGTCAAGGCAACAAAACAAATGTTTAGCATTTAGGAATGCAAGCAGCTACAATCCTTGTTTTTTCATCTCCATGTTTTATTTTTAAAGTCCAAACAACAGCTATAATGATAATGGCAGCGTAACAAGGCAGAGATAATGGCAGAGAGCTGTCTACTGAGACAACTTCATCTGATCGATATTTGAAGACAGCTTAGATGTATCCTTCACTGCCCATTATATCCCACAATCCTGTGCGTTCAAGTCTGTGACAGTTATGTTAAAAAATATTATAAATAAATATTTGCTTAGTTTTCACTAAAGCTCGCTCGATTTCTCTCTATTTTTATTGAGTATCAGGTTTTGTCAGGTGCCTTCATGCGCTTGATAAGTAGATGCCTTAGCTTTCGGACGCAGCCATAATTGCAGAGTGTGGTTTAAAACTGGAAGGAATCTGACTGGCTTCCAGTGTTTTTTATCGTTCATCTGCTGGGGGGAGAAAAACGCTTTCAAAGAGATTCCAGCAAAATTGCTCCTATATGTGTCAGTCAGTATCTTTATAGTGGTGGTGTGGTTATTCTCTTAAAGTCCACATGAAATCCAAATTGACTTTGTCAGCGCACATTACTAGTTTTGTGGTGAACAGTTGCAAATTAATCCACATAACAAAATTACCTTCATAATCCTTAGTCAAAGTCTGGAAACATTTTATTTATTTATTTTTTGACCCTGAAGCAAAATTCCTGATCATGCAGATTGCAAATTAAATTACTAAATTTATTTTTTCTTTAAAAAGTGCCGAACAACAGAAAATGTGACACACCTTCAGAGTTAAATTGATTTTTAAAGGTTTATGGTTATAGTTATCATTTATAGTTATCGTTCGTGGTATGACCAGACCTTCACATCTACAGTCCATAAGAAACTTTAGCTATATGTATATAATGTGTGTGTGTGTGTGTGTGTGTGTGTGTGTGTGTGTTGTATATATATATAATAGTGTTGTCAAATTGATTAATCGCAATTAATTGCATCCAAAATAAAAGTTTGTGTTTATTATTATTTGTGTGTATAATTATGTATAAATGCACATACATGCATATATTTGTATATATTTAAGAAAATATTCTATTTATATATAAAATATTTATATTTATATATAATATAAATTATATAAATAAATATACAGCATATACATGCAAATATTTCTTAAATATATCAATGAATGAGTGTGTATTTATATATACATAATAATTATACAAAGTACACACTCATATATTATGTAAACACAAACTTTTATTTTGGATGCGATTAATCACGATAATCAATTAATCGATTTGATAGCATTTTATATATATATATATATATACACACACACACAAATACTTATGTATTTTGAGAGTGTTTGGAGAGCGACTTAATTACATAATTTGCAGTGCTTCATGGGAGTGGGCGGAGCTAAATAGGTGCTTGTTTTGACTCCGATTGGTGGAATTATCTGCACAGCATCAAGAGTAATGTCGTTTTTCACCACAAATTCTGCTGTTGAAAGTGATTATATTAAAAAGTTGAAATAATAATACCATCAATTATCAACCTCTTAGCTCACAGTAGCGCTGTCTTTAAAGGTATTATAAAGTTATTCATAATCTACATAACCTACATAATCTATCTGTAACCAAAGTTCAAATACATTATAATACTTACACATTCTTTGTTACATCTAAAATTGGTTGTATTTTACTTAATAAAGGTGTAACAATGTATTATAACATATTCTGACTGTGGTTATGACAGTTTTAAGTAAAGTGTTACAAAACATCTTGTTTATTATTATTTAACATTGCTGCTGCAGCAGGTCAGTACCAAAAGATAAAGACCTAATTCATAACACAGTGCTCAACATTTATTTAAACAAATTCAGCTGGCGATATTACTGCCATTTTATCTGTCTCTCCTTCGCTATCTCTTTATCATGTTTAATCTTTGAGCTCCGAGCCTTCCCGTCAGCCTCCTAAAAAAACAGAGCTATTATAGGACAGACAATACGGCGGCCTTTAGATGGAGAACAAGCTCACTTAGCTCAGTAATCTGGTTAATAGGTGAGAGACGCCCCCCGTGAGTGAACGATCCACCCATTGAGTGAACGAGAGGACAGACGGACAATGAGCCGTACTCTCTGCCAATGTTTACCTTTCAAGACCGGCCACTTTTATTGTGTTTGACATGTATTATTTCCCATTAGTGTGTGTACTCATGCATTTCCTTGCACAGTCAATATCAAAAGGCCTTGAAATGCTGAAAGCATGCATGCGTCATGCGCAGGTGAGGGATACTGGGCCTGTATGCGCAGCAGTCAATGGCCATTTCTCAGATATACGATCATGTTACGGAGCATAAAATTGAGGGTCATTCGTATTAAAAACACAGGGCCCTATTTTAACCATCTGAGCGCATGGTGCAGGTGCACTTAGGGCGTGTCTGAATCCACTTTTGCTAGCTTAATGACGGGAAAAAACGGTCGGCACGCCAGGCTCACAGTCCAAAAGGGTCGTACCTAGTCTCTTAATGAGTCATGGGTGTGTTTCGGGCGTAACGTGCAATAAACCAATCAGAGTCTCATCTCCCATTCCCTTTAAAAGCCAGTTGCCCTCGCACCATGGCGGATTCGCTATTTACATGGTGGAATTTGCGAGCGGAAAGACTGAACGCTTCTCCAGAGACAAATCCTTTAATTTTTTATATTTAAAAATGTTTGTGTGCTGCTGTGCGTCCCTGTGTATAATAAGCAGAGTGTATGTGCATTGTGCACCCGCCTACAGGCACATATTACTAACATCGATTTAAATAACACAAAAAAACTTTTTTGGACTTAAGACCAGGTTTTTGTTGGTAAATAGTGCAGTCATTTTCAGTTCATCAAAATAGCAACACGCCAGCAATGCGCCTGAACACACCTGGTTTTCAGACCAGCATGCCCATGGGCGAACAGATTGGCGCGAGTGTATATCAAGTGTCTGTATAATATATGTTCTTTTATCAATTTTCAGGGCTTGTTTTGTTTGTTCCATGGATGGCTCAGCTAAACAAGCCAATATGAGACTATTAACTATAATTCATACTGTCTCATTAAAACGTCTACAAATGTATAAAACAGATCACAGATCAGGTAAAAACCATAGACACTAGTTCAATTGTGAATCTGCTTGATTCATGGGTTCACAGAGATCATCACCCCCCCAGAGGGGAGTCACTGAAATTTCGAAACGTTTTGAAACAGTTATGACGTAACAAAGCCTCGTTCACTGAAATCACGTGGCACACTGATTTGAAACAAGAGGTTCATAAAGGTTTCAAAGCTTCATGAAGCAGTGTTTCGACTAACTGTAACTCATTGCTGAAACAGACTGTGACAAATTGAAAATATACAGGCTTATTAAATTAATACATTTTTAACAATTTTGTGATTATGGGTTTGTTTCTATCCAGCCATTTATAAAAACGTAACTTTTGCTTTTATTACATTTAAATAAAAATGCTTTGCTTTTTATTTTGAGAACAGTAAAATGGCATATCATGTCTACCAGTCATTTGTTGGGGAAAGTTCATTTTAAATGTAATGCGTTACAATATTGCATTACTAATTACATTATTTAGTTACTTTTCATGGAAAGTTATGCGTTACGTTACTTTTGCGCTACTTTTCCTCACCTGGGCTAGGCTTGCTTGTCTTTTAATAACAAAAAAGTTCTGTTTTGGGCAAATGTAAAGGCTCTTTCACACCAGAAGTAGCTGGGTTTCCATCCAAACATGAAGCAAATCTTTTAAAAGTTACAAAAACAACTCGCTTCCATCAAGTTGTCTGAGCGGATGAAGGTAGTATTGGTAACCTAGTAACCAACAGTGAATAAAACACCATCATCGGAAACAGCCGATTAGTCATGTGGGTTTAATGTTCGCTATGCCAGAATTTATTCAGAAAATGCATTTCCATCTCCCATTATTCACTTTAACTCTTTTTTGCACAAGTCAAAAACCACCTCAAACGAGCGTAAAAGCTTGTTTTGCGAATTAAGGAACCCCCCCCCCAACCCCCAACACCAAATTTGGCGTTTCCATCACTCGTTTCTGATACGATACTTCAAAATGCGCATTAAAAACAGGGTGATGGAAATACAGTAGATACAATACATGGGGAAAGTAAAGTAACTTGAGTTACTTATTTGAAAAAGTAACTATTTTATTGTAAATTTAAAAGTAATGTGCTACTTTACTAGTTACTTGAAAAAGTAATCCGATTATGTAGCTCAGGTTACTTGTACCCAACACTGAATATGATTAATATGGCTAAAAGAGTCACCTCAGTGACATCTCCTACAATAGGTCCGCTGAGGCCGAAGCGGTCGGCTATCATCATGTGGATCTGCCGCTGTCTGTCTTTCTTGCGCACACTCTCGTACGAGGGCAGACGAGGAAGAGGTGGCTCCAGTGAGGACAGGTAGTAGCTGCTGGGCACACCGATGAGGAACAAAGAGCCTGACTGACAGACAAGCACAACCAAAATACAAACTGATGATATGGGAAGTATAAAGTTAATTTCTTTCACCCTAATGTTGTTCAAAACCTGTATTCATTTTTTTTTCTTTTGCACAAAACAATACATTCAAACAAAAGTGAGTATCTTTCCATTCAGGAAAAGCATTTTGGTGCCTATTGGTCATACAGGTTTACAACGACTTGACGGTGAGTAAATGATGAACCACTGTGCGGAAGGATGCGGGTTCTTTCATAGCGCTTACCTGTGCACTGACGTTATCATGACCCATGTTGTGTGTTTGCTCAACGTCAGATGAAGCAACTAGAGTCTGTCTGCTGTTGTAGTACTGAGGAGGAGCAGCTTCCTGTTCAACAATAAATCAAAAGCCTCTGTTAATACACTGTAAAAAAAAAAACGATCTCTTCATTTTTACAAGACTAATCCTGGTAGCTGTGGCTGTCAGAATAATTCTGTGAAAATACAGTAAAAATGCATATTTACAGAACAACCTGTAATTTTTTACAGTATGAAACTATAATTTACAAACAAGAACATTGCAATTTCGTAAATCCAACAATGCACACTGCTATTAAAATCTCTTTTGTACTTTTAACATATCCTGACAACCATCATAATAATGCAGGTGGTAAAAGAGGAAGCCACATGAAGATTTAGGTTTATCATATACAGAGTCATTGTGGTGACCATCATGGTGACACACGGCACTGAAATAATGCAATAAACATTCACTAAACAACAGAAGATGTAACATTAAACACAAATGTGCATAACTGATAACAAAAACCATTAAGAAACATAATTACTCACACAGGGAATAGTCACACAGGGAATAGTCACACAGGGAATTTTACAGTTTTCCACTGTAAATTATAATTTGATTTGCCTTTTACACTTCTAAAAACGGTGCATTAAACAGTATTTTACAGTAAAAATTACATGAAATGTTCACTTTAAATTATAATTCAGATTTGCCTTTTTTACTTCTAAAAACTGCTTTAAAAAATAAATAATTGTTTTCCCTGTATATAATATGGGACTTACTTAATCTATGAACAGTTGTTTTTAGCGTTTTACAATATTCTACAGTAAAAATAACACTATTTATTTATTTTTTTACAGTGTATGAAATTTCTGAAATGTACAGTTCAAAAGTTTGGGTAAAAATTTGTTTTGAATGTTTTTGAAATAAGTCTCTTCTGCTCACCAACACTGCATTTATCTGATCAAAAATACAGTAGAAATAGTAATACTATTACAATTTAAAACATCTGTTTTTATTACTGTTGAATATACAGTAAAATGTAATGTATTCCCGTGATTAAAGCTGAACTTTCAGCATCATTACTCCAGTCTTCAGTGTCACATTTACTTCAGAAATCATTCTGATATGATGATTTGATGCTTATGATTATTGTCAATGTTAAAAACAGTTGTGCTGCTTCATAGCTTTAGCTTCATCGTCCTTTCCAGAGCTCAACCACCAGCATAGCCGTTACAATGTTTTCAAGTCAAACCATCACCAATCTTGATTTAAAGTCTCACACCCCCGTCTTTGTCTTCCGCAATGTCTCTCCTCCTCTTCCTACTTCTGCAATGTTAAAGCCAGGCCTCTGGATGGTCGTAAATTACACCACTAAAGAGAAGACCACCAAGCAACTTCCTCCATGGCTCCCTCCCCTCCCATCCACTGCTAGATTAGGCAGGCGGGCTCTGCGTGAGGCAGAGGAATTCCTCCAGCCCAGCCGGACACTCAGTGATTACCCCACACCTAAATAGAAGCCTTTGTGTCCCGGGACAATACAGTGTCTTACTGCGTCATCAGGGTGCTGAGTAACAATCCCCACAGTGGCGTTTTAAAGGTCTGCCTCTGTTTTGCACCCTTGTTTCTGTAGCAGGTACTACTAGACAAGCGCACTCCGTTTTACAGGTCCATATGTCACCCAGACAAGTCAGTCATTAGTGCACTAGTTGTCCCAAATGTGCAGAGAAGGGTCAGAAATTAACCAGGGTTGAGGTAAAATACAATGAAAAGCGCCAAAAATGTTTTTAATAATTATCAGTTATTTACATTTCATTTCTGGGAGAATTTCACGCCAAAAATATTTTGGACGAAGAGAATGAAACCTTTTTAAGACATTTTCTTTATTAAAACACTTTGGGTGACACATTTCTACCATTACTGTGTGTGGACAGTTTAATTTTGAGTTATTCCAGTTATTTTTAAAGGCAGTACAACAAATTCTACCATAAATAACGATCAAATAATGTCACAAAAATATGCATGTTTAAAAAATTCAAATATAATTTCTTGTAAATTTGGGTCAACACATGATATCTTGAGATTCACCCTTGTGTATGACGTATAAAATGGTTATTTTGCAATAATAAATGGCTGACTGTACCAAAGTAGTGTATTTTCGAATACTGTCAAACTAAAAGTTTAGCTTTTAAATCACGTTTTAATAATTACTTTGATGTGTTGAATAACGTACTAAAGTCTAACGTACATTTAACGATAATATATTTTAATATTTGTATTTCAAAGACAATAGAAGAAACTATGAAATCCTAAATGAAGTCCTAAAGTGGGTCAAAAACTACTACAGCTAACTGCATTTAATGTAAATTTAAACTATAATACATTTTAATTTAATTGCAATTAACATGCATTTAAAGTGTCTGAAAACATTACATTCAGTTCAAAGTTCAGTTAAGTATATTCTTTTAAATGAACAACATGCTTTTATTTTTTATATTGTTAAAAAGAAAATGCCCCTGTCAATCAATTTTCAGTAGGCAAATATCATCCCCTAATAGAAACTGGGCCCTAATCTGAGACACTGCTGATGTCTTGGACTCCTGACAGCTCTGACATCCCTCACAGTGACGTATTTTGACCTTTCCCATCACCCCTCTCATTCGGGACTCCGAGAGACACGTTTAGTAAATGTGAGGTCAGAGGTCACCTTCCCTCGCTGGTTTTTTACGCTCAACAGTCTCGGAGTCCCCCCAATAAGAGAGACGTTCTTTTGTTTGCTCCTCTGATTCAGGCAGTGTGAAAAAGCAAAAGCGTGTAAAATCAGTCCTGAAGTCGGGGGAGGACCTCTTCAGCGGTGTGCCTTTTCAGTGCCTGACCTAAAGTAAAACCTTTGTCTCCTGTGATCCCCCCACCAAAACACCGAACCTAACGATCAAACACCTCAATAAGAGGACATATATGTCTCAAAATGAGTCCAGTTTCTATTAGAGAGATGATGAAAGAGTTTCACTTGCATTGGCCTGCTGTTTAGTAGTTAGTAGTAGTAGTTTAGTAACTTCCTACTGACAACTCCAGCATAGACCAGCATGAATTCCATGTTGGTCCAGGATAGTTTATGTTGGTCTACCAACATAGTCAGTCATAGCTGGTCCACAGTATGCAAACATACAGCACCTTATGCTGGATTTTTCAGCAGGGCTTGTACCATGCAAGTCATAAAGTTTAAGAAACGCCATGCAACATTAGAGATTTACCATGCTATAGACAGATTTCTTCTTCATTGATGTAAGTGTGGGATTGTTTCATCCATAATAGTGAATAATTATCCAAAAGGTGAAAATCATAATTGACTTCTACAATAATTTTGTCTGCTTAAACCCCGTCCCTTTCTTTCAACCGCAAATTCGCATTCAGACGATCTGCCTCCAACCAATCAGCATCCAGTGGATTGAATCAAGTCCCGCCCTTTTTTCTTTTCACAATATGGAGGGGGAAAAAAAGAGCTGACTTCGGTTTCATTGCGACTTTAACGAGCATAAACAAATCTATAGACAGCAATTAACGAAAAACTGAGTGAGCCAATCAGCAGTTAGAGGCATGTCTACTCATGATGGGGAGGAGAGAGAGTGGCCCTGTCCCAAATGGCACATTTCATATGCATTTTCGGTCTTCTGGACTTAAGGACCGTTAAGTCCATGAAACCTTAGGGTGTCCCATTTGTCATTTTAGGTCTCAGGAGGGTGCTCGCGAGCTCCCCCTTTGCGGTCGATATGCGCCCTCAATGCACACTTTTGCCAAGCCCACACTGATGCGAGCTCCACAGCAGACTTCTACCCGACAGTCAAAACGGTGTTATGTCACGAAAGTGCGGACTCTTAGGAAGACCGCAAGTGTTTAGGGTGCCATTTGGGACAGGGCCAGTGAGCCATTCAGGAGTAAGGGGTGAGTCCACTAATGATTGGGGAGGAGAGAGAGTTAGCCAATCAGCTGTAGGGGGTGTGTTCACTCATGATGAGGAGGAGAGTGAGCCAATCAGCAGTAGGGGCGTGTCCACTCATGATGGGGAGGAGAGAGAGTGAGCCAATCTGATTGGTCGGCTGGATCAGTGTGCTGTGATTACTACTCAACCCTGTTACTACTACTACACTACTCAACCAGGCTCTGCCCCTTTATTTTGTGTATGCTTTGGGCAGGAATTAGTTAAATCAGGGATATATTGTAACATATTGGTTCGTGGAAGAAAACTCCAGACTACAATGGAGGCACCTTTATCAGCGTTCTTTTCGTCATGTGTAATATGTGACAGCGAAGCACCCTTAAGCGCATTCAACCAGAGCAAGTGTTTAGCGGTGAGGAGGAGGAAATATACTGTACATGCTGAAGGAGATGTGGTACAGTCGTAGAAATAGCATGAGAGGAAAATGCGAGTCTCTACAAGTTTCCGTCTGACATTTCGAATTTTAAATGCTTTGTTTAACACCACAACTTATATGATTGCAGTTGAGTGCTGCAGGGATGATGTATTTTTGTAAGCCAAAACCAGGAAATGAGTTGCATTTTAGCACTTCCAGTTCCATTGCCTCGAAGTCAATGGGTTTTTTGAATGGGTCTGTGGTAAACAAATTCTACAACACAAAAATTCATCAGTAATGATTTTTTTTTTAAAGCTTTTACTTGTCTTTAAAAAGGCGGTTGCTATCAAGTGTCTAAATGTGATATTGTGATATTAAATGTGATCAGCCAAACAGATAAACTCATCTACTCACTAGTCACTTTCACAGCCTCATTGTGTTAATAATCACACAAACTATTATAACTCCAACTTTCAAGCTTAATAATGGCATTGAAGTCATGTGACAATAGTGTAGTGTACACAATAGTGTACGAGCGCTGTTCGACCGCTGAGGCAGACCAGACAAAAAATGCAACATTTGACTTTTGTCATCCTAGCAACAAACAGAGCGGTGTGTAAGGATTGCAGCATCAACAATATCAAATATTGGGGGGATTATTCGGGGGGACTTGTCCCCCTCAGTGTCAATGGTGGTTACAGCCCTGCTTCTGCCAATTATATTTAGGCTTCAAAATTCATAAAAATTTGTGTTCATTCGTGAAGATTACCATGATGGACAAAACGTGCAAGAATCATAAACCTATGATGGTCACAAAGCTTATTTTCTGCAATAATCCAAAAGCCAATAGAAAAATCAGATTGATGCTTAACTTACAAGTTGGCCTACAAAAATACATCATCACTGCAGTGCACTAAACATGACAACTGATAAAAGACATTCAAGTCTTGTAAACGTGCACTGTAAAAAAGAAAAGAAAAAAAGGTTGCTGCCTTAAAGGGATAGTTCACCCAAAAATGAAAATTAGCCGATGGTTTACTCACTCTCAAGCCATCCTAGGTGTATATGACTTTCTTCTTTCAGACGAATACAATCAGAGTTATATTCAAAAATGTCCTGGCTCTTCCAAGCTTTATAATGGCAGCCCAAAAAAAGCGCATCTGGTGCATCGATGACGTTGGATGTAGCGCAAGCATTTTGAACTGCAAAAGGCATTACACTTTGTTCCTAAGTTGAACTCAGAAGGCGGTCCGCCAGAAGCTATTTATTTGACTTTATAACGTGTTAAATATGTATATTTTTCTTACACAAACCCATTGATTCCCTTCAGAAGGCCTTTATTAACCCCCGGAGCCGTGTAGAGCACTTTTATAATGGATGGATGCACTTTTCTGAGCTTCAAATTTTGGGCTGCCATTATAAAGCTTGGAAGAGCCAGGACATTTTTTAATATAACTCTGATTGTGTTCGGCTGAAAGAAGAAAGTCATATACACCTAGGGTGGCTTGAGGGTGAGTACATCATGGGGTCATTTTCATTTTTGGGTGAACTATCCCTTTAAATCAACTTGAATATTCAATCATTTCAGTCCTTTCAAATTAAATTAGATTAAACTGACTTAAAAATTTGTTCAATCTTGTATAACATAAAACAGCTAAAAGTTGAAGCAATGTAAAAACATATGTTGCCATACCTAATTGATCACGTATTTTTTACAGTGTGGTCTTATTGCTTTGCCAGGTTATTGGTTTGTAAGAAAGCAGGTAAAACAGTAAAACACTGATTTTAAATATAGGATTAAACATGGGGTTTAAATATGGTGGTCACTACTATGTGTGTCCACAGTGTGCCTCTTACTAATTTAACCTGTACCTCATGTCTGTCTTCATCACTGTTTAACTTAACAGACATGTTT